>CM019065.1:308223779-308685436 GCA_009667805.1 Leptobrachium leishanense
CCGAACGCATCTGAAAAAAACACAGAAAAAAACGTAGAATCGATCCGATAATCCACCGCAAAAACACCGAACGCATCCGACGATCTGCCGCAAAAACGCAGAACGCATTCGAAAAAGGACGATGATCTGCTGAACAGAGCGTCAACCAGCCGCTGGAAAAAGCCAACAAGCCACCAAACGAGGTAATAAAAACAAACTACTACTACAACTTTTAAAACGCGTTTGCAAAAAAACTACTGAACGAAAATGCCTGGAAGTAATATATCAGGTCCTATGAATAGTAATAAGAAAGTCTGTTAACAGAAAAACAAAATGCTATTTGAAAAAAAATTCACCGAAAAAATCCTGAATAATGCCTAAAAAAATCCTAAAAAATAAATAAAGAAATTTTTTGCTGCAAATTAACAGAATAAACGTTTTAATAAAAATGAGGAATATTTTTTATATTGAAACCTATGGGATTCGCCTGATTAAACCTGCCGAATGAAACCACTGAAAATCAGGGCATTTCACTCAAATTTTGGTGCTGTTCGGTGTTCTCTGAATAGATTAACCATTGCTCTCTATGGGAATTTCACTGCCGTCGATTAACCACTTGGCTGCTATGGACGCGCTCAGCGCGTCCAGCCAAGTGGTTCTCCTGTGCTACGGACGCGCTCAGCGCGTCCGAGCACAGGAGGCAGCAATCCGCCGGATTCCAATGGATTGCTGCGCCCCCCCGGTGCGGGCTGACATCTTGGATGTCAGCCCAGCACTCGGGAGCCCGGCGGGGACATTAGATGTCATCGCGGCGACGCGATGACATCTAATTCAGGCGCCCCACCCGCATGTGCGGAGGAGGCGCCTGAAAGGGAAGGGGGAGGTCCTTCGGACCTCTCTCCCTCCCGATCGCCGGGGAGCAGGGGGTTAAGACAGGCACCGCTTGGAAGGGCACAGCCTGCCCTTCCAAACGGTGGCTCTCATTAACCCCTGGGGAGCCGGATCACGAATCGGTGCTGAAAAGCGCCGGTTCGTGATCCTTTCCCGGAGCTGGCCGACATCTTGGATGTCGGCCAAGCCTCGGGAACTCCCCCTGAGGACTGGCGTCATCGTGCATAGCACGATGACGCCAGTCCTGGAGTTAACCCCTAGCTGCCACCAACGGTGGAGATAGGGGGTTCCAATGAACCCCTATCTCCAGATCCGTGGCAGCTAGGGGTTAAAGTTTGGTACTGTTGGATCGGCCAGAGCATGGCCGTTCCAACGATACCAAACACGACTGTGAAAAAAGTTTTTTAAAAAAAATTAAAATTAAAAATAAAAATAAAAAAATATTTAAAAAAAAATTATAAAAAAAAAATAAACATTTTTTTTTGTTTGTTTGTTAATGCAGCAAAATTGTTCCCATTTCAATTATAATGTGAACAATGATGCTGCACTAACGATTTTTGTATGCGGTGCGTTTGTTAAAAATCGCGTAATTTCCCCCAAAAAAATGTAACGAGACCCCATCTCTAATTTTTTTAACAAGCGCACCCCATACAAAATATAACCGCAATTGCTCGCATGTTAAAATGTGAAAAAAATACACTTTACACGTTGTAAATTATTGAAAATTCATATTTTATTGCATTTTTTGTTATAATATACAGACAGGTCATGACGTATACATATAATAATGACATATTATTAATCTGCCGAATCTGACGGAAAGAATGATATATAATATGTCTGGGTCATATACTAAAATAAGCCTTCAAAACGCATTTAAACATGATGAGCAAAACCGATAAATATGACCTCAGCACAGAGGCGTGAAACGCCTCAGCAGCGAAAGGGTTAATTTATTGAACTGCCTGCTTTTTGAATAGCCAAATGGCCCCGAAATTGCACTGTATGGGAAATTCATTGTTTGGTGCAATTTCGGAGCCAATTCATCTCTCTATGAATAACTCCTCTAGTCTTCTGTTGCGCATGTAAAGAGGAAGTAACGGATTGAGCCATGTTCTTCATTATAGGATCAATGTTAAATTTGGGATTTTTTAGTTGGTTTATTTTAAAGTGGTAAGGGATTTTTCTTTTGCAAAAACAATTAACACCAGGTTCTGGGAGTCAGTACTTCTCAGAAATACCGGGTCCAGAAGAGAATAATGAGATATTTTGGACTAGCTCATTCTTCTAATTTTAGATGAAAATTAACAACACCAATACAAAGTATAGGTGCACATAGGAGCTGTTAAAATACAGTAGGCAGCTGCTAATTCTGAGTCACAGCTTGTGATAAGGTCAGAACAGCAACTGCAGCTATTAAATTAAAGGTTGGAGATGTTATGCACAACGGCAAGAGAGGGCCCACAGTGTTTTGTTAACTACTATGGCCCAACTGTTTCCAATCTAAAGGGCATAGAACAAAAGCCATGGGAGGAAGAGTGATACTGACTGGGCAAAGGAACAATGAATGATGAGAATGCTATGAAAGAAGTAGCAACGGGAATCCAGTTTGAAATTTGGACTACTGTTTGGAAACCTATCTGCTAATTACCCCCATACCTCCACACTTAATACCTCCCCACTTAAGTCTAGAGGGCGAGGTGTTCAATCATAGCAGTTGGGCTGTTTGACCACTTCTGAATTAACTTCTCACCTGAAGGTCATGGTTGGGTTGGGTATAGGATGGATAGGATTCCACCTTATAAATTCATGTTGCTGCCATTCCCCTAACCTTGCAGGCCATGGGTTTAGGAGTGGGAAGGCTTCACAACCTACAACATGTAAAAATTATAATTTTATTTTTTTACAGACATATATGAAAGGTATGGTGCAGCTTCCCTTTTTTTCCTCTTTATTTTTCATGTCTTTTGATGAATGAAGCTGTTGCCAAGTCCCAAATTACTGTAAAAGCTGAAATCCAAGCTGACCATGGGGTTTGTGTCCTATGCTCAGCCCGTCTTAAAAAGCTAACTTAAGGATGGAATTGGCTGGACAATTTCAGCCATTTCTTATCTTGGTAACCCATGAGATTGCAAATCTCAATGTGTTCAAAGAAAAAAACAGAAGCTATATACAAAAGATTTATATATATATTTTTATATTAAAGCGTATTATACATTTGAATTGGGAAATAAGCTTTAGACAATAGTGTACTTTAAATACAAAGTGACTTGCACTCAGAGAAGGCAAGGGAGGCAGAGGCTCAGCTGTCACCGCTGACTTGACATCCTGTCATTCAACTGTCAAAAAGAAAGAGATAAAGACTGGCAAAAGTTCATCTTGGATCTACATCTCTCCACTGCACGTGCATCTTGTTAGAGATTGAATGGAGTGCGCAACTATTACAACAAGAACAGGCACGTTGCTTCATTCAGTTTATTTCTGTCAGGTTTCGCACACATAGGAGAGGCTGAACTTGTAGCTGCCTCCCACTGCAAGCCGCGTATTTTATGGTATGAATCCTATGAGATGTGTTCAATGAAAAGCACCATTGGTTCTGCTACTTTCTTTATTGGACGTTTCAAGATCACCACTGAGTGTGGGACGTCAGACACTAGCGATAAATTGGAGGAATCAATGGGGGTGCAGGTTGAGTCAGGATCTAGTCACAAGTCTGAATCTCTAATCTAGAGACTGTGAAGTTTGGCATTAAATAAAAGAGGGGCATGCAATGTGGTACATTAAACAAAAGTGGGGCATACAATAGGGGGCATTAAACAAGAGGGGCATGAAATGAGGGAAACATAAAATAAAATGGGGTGGACACCAAACTGGATCTTTGCTGTGTCCCCTAAAATGATTGCACCAATTTCCTCCACTGCTAACACCACTGATTTCATAGTCATTACCTTCCCAGGTGTTGATCTCACTGTCTGTTCCTATACCCTTCAACAAATTAAGCCTGGTGGCCCATTTCACGCTCAGCCCTTCCATGTCTGTAAATTTTAGGCAACACAATCTCGGACTTCCCCAGCAAACCATCGCACTACTCCATCACCGGCTGGGTGGAGTAGAGGTAACATCACTGCTCTGCGTGGAGAGAGCCTATGGAGACACAGGTTCGATCCTGGCAAGAGCACCTCTCCAGTAAGTGTCCTTGGGCAAGACACCTAACGGTAGATACTCGCCACCCAGGACATACTTGAAAACGAGAGAAATTTCAATGTATCCTTCCTGGTAAAATACTTCCTCCCAAATGCCACACAGACAGGCTCAACACATTAACCTCACTCAAAAAAAGTCCAGCACACTTACAAAGAGTTCCATGATATTCTTATGCCATACAGATACCCCACACACATGCAGTCCCAAGACACCCTCCTACATCTCACTATCAATATGCAGATAAGTGCAAATGTTCAGAGATGGGGGCAAAATGCATCTTTGCCTGTGCTTCTAAATATCCTTGCACCCGCCCTGCTGGGATTGCTTAGTTAAATTCAGCTTGAAGCAGCACAGAAGTGTTGCTAGATGCTAGGCATTTAGGGAAAATAATTTGACAGATTAGATTATTTGTTGTTTTTTTGGAGGTTCAAAAGGAGTGTGTTGAGATTCTCTCCAAATTAATGTGACAATTTAATCTCACAGCTATCAGCAAACCACTAAAGATATCAAAGATCTGTTGCTGTTTAGTTAATTTCTGCGGCAGAGATCAAAGAAATCGGTAATAAAACATTTTGTCTATTCTCGCAGTAGTTTTACAAGGTTTTTGGGCAAATGGTTTTCAATATCTTGTTTTATATGGGAAAAATTGTCTGGAAATAAATGAATGGTTTTAGTTTTTTTCATTCAGCGCATTTAATAAAATATTCTAATTTCAAAATCTTTGAAAAGTGTACTATTCATCTTCACCATATATGTACTGGAATTATATTGTCTTTGACATGTCTCCTAGTTCAGGATTTTAGAATCTTGGCTGTCTTGGCTTTATACTTTATCAGTTGCGAGAAAAAAACAAGTAGGAGGGGGTACGTGTGATATTTATTGAGTTTTTCAGAGCTCTATTCCAGATGAGCTGTTATCATTAACAAGTGAGCCAATAAGTACAATGCACCCAATTGTTAAGGCTAATGGCTCTTATTCAGCCATGTTGCAAACTGCTCTTGTAGAAGTCTACCGTACTTTAGCATTTTCTGTACTTTGTAGAAGAATAAGGCTGGTCGTCCACTGGGTCCATAGTCATACGACCAACAGGTCCTTACTACTCGTTCGTAGCCATACGACTAATCTCCCAACATGGGAAGAGGTTGAACTGTGTCCATTGCATCTGACGTCTGTTGTACAGCTTCAGCAGACTACATCTGAATAGAGATTGCTCCCATTCAAATGGGATTTTGTGCTTCAAGTCGGATGACCTGGGCCAGATACCAATACACACACACACACACACACACACTGTACATATGTACACAACAGAAAAATATGTATCCATAGCATATCCATGTATGGACAGAACATTTATATATGTATGTTCAACATACAAATACACAACACACACAACTAATATGTACACTTTACACACATATAAGATATACACAGTACACACAAACATGTCAGGTCAATTAAAACATGGCTTATGGCAGTGTCTGTAGCTCTGAGCCCTGTTCATGCAGGGGTTAAATTACTCATTTTATCAACAAGAAATCACAAGTTGCGTCTGATGAAATTGCCTCCAATGGACAGCACTATTTATATGTAGTCGTCAGCCAGTCATAGAAAACTCACTGGCTGAAAGAACAGATGTTTTGTAAGTATGCAGTGGATGTGTGATCCACTGCCCCCTCTCACTGGAAGCAGAAGGACGTTGAACACAATTAGGCTCTGTGCCCTTCCATTGAACCTGCATGATCCCACGTCTCAATAGTATCCTATGGACTCCAGGAGAAATACTGGCTGTAGTGTGTGGTCCCTCTCCCGGTATCTATTAGCCACTCTCTAATGATACAAGCCAAGCTGTTAACATAGCAGCTTGCTTGTAATAGACTTTGTTCCCTCATTTTCCATTTGTGGATTTCTGTTACCAGTTCAGCTGGAATAGGGCCACATAAGCGAAACTAATCTATTCTTCAACTTCACAATAATTTACTAGTAGTATATACTTAAAAATGTTTTAGCAAAATGTTTCCACAAAGCTTCTAACTACAGTATTTTTTTCATATTTTTTTACAGTTCCATGGAAAAATTGAATATTTTTAACATTCAAACAAATTGCTTTTATACACCATTGCACAATTACAAATAACAATCCACTTGTTCTCATTTTGAGTGATTTCGTTTAATGTTAATTCTTTGAAAAAAATGCTGTTTGCTAGAATGATTGATATTTCTTTAACTGCCTGCAATTGCAGTCCGTCAGCCTCTTTTATGAAGGCCTGGAACATCTCAGGAGGAGGGCCCTTAAGTTGCCCCGGATGCCAGGATGCAAGGAGGATTTTCAGCTAGGGAAGCAGTTAGAGCGGGAAGAATAGGGGCGGGGTTTACAGGAGCTAATAAAAGGCGCTTGCTCAGTGGCTTTGAGCGCCTTTTTCATGAGGTAACCGGGAAAGCAAGATCCCCACCCTCCCTCCCTTTAGATAGGGTTATGGTGGGGTTGGTTTAGGATGCTGGGTTTTTTATTTTCCCCTTTTGTCACAGCGGGGGTTGGTAGGCAGTGGTGAGGTAGGGTTTCTAGATATAAAGTGGAATTTGGTGGATTAGAAGTATGGGAGATGGGAACGGAGTTAAGTTGGAGTTAAGTTGGTTTTGGTTTAGGAGATGTATGGTGGAAGTGTGTGGAGGACCCTTTCACCAATGTCTGTTAATTTACTGTTTATATGTTAATATATGTTTATATATTATTTTATATTTGGTGGGGTTGTAGCTGTGGCCGATAATAAATATATATCATTCCACAGTACAAAGTAGTTGGAGTTATTAATGTGTTGAGTCTTTATTTATCTCCATGCGGACGACCGGTCATCAGTGGGCAACTTATAGCGTTTTATTACTATATTAAATTTAATGTAATTGTTTTCAACCATATGAGGAAAGAGTTGGAAAATACTGCATGACAATGACATTCTATAACTCAACATTTTTAGGCACAATCTCCATATATGAATAAATTTTATTATTCCCTGAGGGTTGCTGGATATATTAAATGTTAGTGTACGCTTGCATCCCAGATAATAAATTAACTATGTTATGTAAAAAAATGGACTTTCAACCTTATCTCATCGCTTTCAAAAAAGGTTAGTAATAAATTGTATAAGAAGCTATTTCTAATACTTTAATTGGTTTCATCTGGGGCACTAACCTATCATCGTTCAGATCTAGTGAGTCTTATGGGATAATTAAAATCCACAAGCTCTCTGACTCTCTTTGTTGTTCACGGACCAAATACCACAAAGTTTCCAGAGCTTTTTGTTAACATGTTGCCAGCCAATGATGTGTTAGAACGAGCTTTCACTGCTCAGGCCAATGGACTGTATAATCTCAATAATGCTGAGGCAGTTAACGCAATGCGGCTCAATGTATTTTTTTTCATTAATATTAGTAGTAGTATTATTATTACGATTTGCAGATAAAAAATAAAATACACCTTTGATATCATTTATCAACAGAGCAAAATGCAATTTATTGCATGTTAGTAGGTGAAGCAGAGTACACTGATCATCAACACATTAAAACCACTGACAGGTGAGGTCAATGACATTTATTACATGGTTACATTGGTACCTGTCAAGGGGTGGAATATATAACTCAGCAAATGAACTGTCAGTTTTTGAATTTCATGTGTGGGAAGCAGGAAAAATGGGCAAGTGAAAAGATTTGAGTGTCTTTTACAAGGGTCCGAATAGTGACAGCTAGACGACTGAGACAGATCAGCTCCAAAACAGCAAGTCTTGTGGGGTGTTCACAGCATGCAGTGGTTACTATCTACCAAAAGTGGAGCAAGGAAGGGCAACTAGTTGCAATTAGTTCACCACACCCGTGGTGGCTCTTTTTTGGCAATTCTGCTTTCCATATATTTTGTATTTTTAGTCACAGTTGTCAGAAAGCATCGAGAGTATTTTTCATTGAAAATATACAGTTGTGTTCAAAATTATTCAACCCCCAATGCTGTAAAGGGTTTTAGGGAATTTAGTGTACATTTGTAATTGTATTCAGAATGAAATCCTACAAGGACTTTTTAAAGAACCATATGCAACTAAAATGACATCAATTGGTTTTGTAATACAGTAGTAAATGTTTCTTTTGTGAATTCGTCATTGACACAATTATTCAACCCCTTAAAGACTACCACTCTGAAGAACAGAGGTTCATTCAAGTGTTTTCAATCAGGTATTGAAAACACCTGTGGATGTCACGGAGCAGCAATGCATAATAAGCACCAATTAGGCAGCTTTAAAATGACTGTGATACTCAGCTCCTTCTAGACATTTACTGGTGTGGTTACAAACATGGTGAAGTCAAGAGAATGGTCCAGGAAGATAAGAGAAGAGGTGATTACTCTTCACAGGAAGGGCAATGGCTATAAGAAGATTGCAAAGATGTTAAACATACCAAGAGAGACCATGGGGAGCATCATTCGCAAATTCAAGGCAAAGGGCACTGTTGAAACGCTACCTGGTCGTGGCAGAAAGAAGATGCTGACTTCAACTGCTGTGCGCTACCTGAAGCGTAGAGTGGAGAAAAGTCCCCATGTGACTGCTGAGGAACTGAGAAAAGATTTGTCAGATGTGGGTACTGAAGTTTCAGCTCAGACAATACGGCGCACACTGCGTAAGGAAGGCCTCCATGCCAGAACTCCCAGGCGCACCCCTTGCTGTCTCCAAAGAATAAGAAGAGTCGACTGCAGTATGCCAAAAGTCATGTGGACAAACCACAGAAGTTTTGGGATAGTGTTCTGTGGACTGATGAAACAAAATTAGAACTGTTTGGGCCCATGGATCAACGCTATGATTGGAGGAGGAAGAACATGGCCTATGAAGAAAAGAACACCTTGCCTACTGTGAAGCATGGCGGGGGGTCAATCATGCTTTGGGGCTGTTTTGCTTCTGCAGGTACAGGGAAGCTTCAGCGTGTGCAAGGTACCATGAATTCTCTTCAGTACCAGGAGATATTGGATGACAATGTGATGCAGTCCGTCACAAACCTGAGGCTTGGGAGACGTTGGACCTTTCAACAGGACAATGATCCCAAGCACACCTCCAAGTCCACTAGAGCATGGTTGCAGATTAAAGGCTGGAACATTTTGGAGTGGCCATCGCAGTCATCTGACTTAAATCCGATTGAGAACCTCTGGTGGGACTTAGGCTAGGGTCAGACGAACGCATTTTCGCGTTGTCTGTGAAAAAGTGCGTTCGAACGAATGGACGCATTTTTTCACGGAGTACGCGATAGCGGTCATACGATGCGCATTTGCATCCGTGATTTTGTACGGATCATCAATAAAACACTTTGTGCATCTGGACGTTATGTTGGCCGGACATTAGCAGTGTCTGACATCTCCAATCACGCACACACACCTCTAGCGGACGCAGCGCACTCTGTACAACCGTACTAGAGGTTTTACGTTCTCGACAAAATGCGTTCGTTTTCCACTTGCGTTGCGCAGCCGGACTTTTTGTGCGACCGTACTTCGTATATTGGCCGTCATTGCCTGGCACTTGCTGCTACTACGGCCGTGATTAAGTGCGCCTGCACGCGCGTTCGCACTGCGCTCGTCTGACCCTAGCCTTAAAGAAAGCAGTTGCAGTGCGCAAGCCTAAGAATGTGACTGAACTGGAGGCTTTTGCCCATGACGAATGGGTGAAGATACCTGTAGATCGCTGCAAGACACTTGTGTCAAGCTATGCTTCACTTTTAAAAGCTGTTATAACTGTAAAAGGATGTTGTACTAAGTACTAAGATTGAATGTCACTTGGGGGTTGAATAAAACTGATAATGATGTGAGCACAGAAAAGACATTTGTGGTTATTTCATTATAAATGTTATGTTATATTTGTCTGACCTACACGTGCCTCTTTGATTTAATTGTAAGCAAGATGACTGAATGATCAAAATCAATGTCAAACTGGCCAAAACACTCAATTTCAGTGGGGGTTGAATAATTTTGAACACAACTGTAGTATAATAAGATATAATATTGTTAAATCTTAACGTAAGATGTTCTCTGATCTCAAGTAGTTATGCTCAAGCATTACGGAAGTGTTCAAAACTATAGGGGTTCTCTGTCGTTCCCCGTACCCATTCAACATTCACCGCAGGGTCCCCGAAGTGCAGGGAACAACCACTGCAAAACCGCCGATAAATAATAAACAAAAAACAACGCAAAGACCGCCAAACCTATCGAATTTGATAATTGCGACAGGTCCGGCGGATTTTTGGATTGGATCCGATTCGATAAGCCGCCAAAATTATTGGATCCGATAGTTTCGGTGGTTTTGCGGCCATTTTTTCTTTAAATCTGCAGAAATTATCGGCTCCTATTCGATAAATTATCGAACACAGTGACGACCAGCTGCTGGAAAAAGCCGACAAGCCGATGAACAGGGTACAGAAAAATAAAAAAAAAGTATTGAAAGTGTCAAATTTGAAAGGCTGTTTTCAATAAAACTACTGTACAAAAATGTCTAGAATTAACATATAAGGTTCTATGAATAATAATAAAAAGGTCTGTTACAGGAAAAAAAGAAACCGTTATTTAAAAAAATCAGGAATTTTTTTTGCAAAACAAATCCTGAAAAATTGCTAAAAATTCTTACAAAAAATCAATAAAGAGACTTTTTGCTGCAGGTTAAAAGAATAAACGGTTTAATAAATATTGTATAAAAATGCCTGATTAAACCTGCCGAATGAAACTGAACATCAGGACAGTTCACTGACATTTCACTGCTGTTCGGCATTCTCTGAATAGATTAACCATTGCTTGTCTATGAGGATTTCACTGCCTTTCGAACAGGCACTGTAGTTTGCTGGCAATTCGCCAAAGTTTGGCAAAACTGCCTGCTTTCTGAATAGCTGAAAGGCCACAAAAATGCACCATATGGGGAAATTCACTGTTTGGTGCCATTTCGGGGCCAGATCGGCTCTCTCTGAATAACCCTGTTTAAATCTCGTTTAAATTATGTACAACTACATTGGTTAAAGCCAAGATGATTTTGGAGACTATTGATTTTACAGACAATGGGCACTATGCCCTAGGGAACGCTAATGTTAAAGTTCTGATGTGTAAGCGTTACCAACAGGATATGTGACACTGACGTTAACGCATGCCACACATATTGTATTCCTGACACCAGACCCGTAAGAAATCATTTAGCGTATTGGTTATTGCGCTAGCGAGCTGACTGTACTTTGTGCATCCTATACTTAAGATAGGGTGCGCAATCATTAATAGGCTTTTCGATAAGTAAGGTACTACAAAGTGCTACACTAATTAACGTAGGGAGGCGCAAGGCAACATTTTAGCTACTCCTTAAAGAGTGCTGCGTCCATTACAGATGCACTTTTTCACGGGAGATATTGTGAGTAATGTGCGTCCGTAATGTCTGATGTCTCCACACCATAGGAAAATACAAGGTGGCATTGTTTCTGAGTCTGTTTAGCTTTTCACATCGATGTTATTTTTGCATCCGTGGCTCTATGCTTTGCCCGTCTGTGAACAAGTGCGCAGGTGCTTCGTGTGGTGTGTTTAATTGACTCCTTTATAAAGCTACGATGGACGTCAAACAGCAAGGTCAAACGGACGCAAAATGTTTGCTCGTGTGCCGTCTCCCTTAAAGCTGCTGCTAAATGATTCTGTATTTGAAAAATCTTTTAGCATCCCTTAAATCCCCCACAATAAAGAAGGGTGGTCTGATCCTCCACTTCTTTTGGCCATGATCACTCCATGGTGTTGCGAGATCTCGCAAGAGATTTCAGGCTTTTTCCGGCGGCTGGTCGGCACTCTGTTCGGCAGGTTGTTGGCTTTTTTCGAATCGATTCGGCAGTTTTGCAGTGAATCGTCGGATGTTTTCAGATCGATTCATCGGTTTTAGTGCAGTTTTTCAGATGCGTTCGATGGCACGTTCCCTGCACTTCGGTGACCCTGCTGTGAATGCTGAATTCACCGTAAGATCGGCGAATCGGAGTAGTCGAAGGGCGGGGAATGGGAGAGCACCGAAATGTCTCAGAATATCCCTGTCTGTTAGTTTATGGTAACAAAAAATGAATCTGATTTAAAAAGTATATAACTGCATCTCTTGCAATTGGATTTGCATTTACATTAGCATTCACACTTGTTTCAATATATTTATAAAAAATTTCAATGGCCTAATTGTGCCTCATTCCATCCTCATGATACTCACGTAAAATAAAGTAATGATGCTTTGGTGACGCAGTAGAGTCTATTCACTAAAAGGTGAAACTCTGGAGAACTGCTGGAGAAGTGAAAATTCCTAGGTCAAAATAGTCAAACTAGAAAAATTCTCCCATTTATCTCACTTTCCAAATCGGCTACTGTGACCTACAGGGTTATCCAAAGAGATTCGAAAAGTCACCGCACGTTCGGTGACTTTTCGTTCTCTTCAATTCGGTTCCTTTTGCCGATTGCATTTCGGTGACCCTGCGGTGTATTCAGCAAGCACCACAGGGTCCCCGAATTGCAGGGAAAAGCTACCGCAAACCTGACGAAAACTAACCGCAAAACCCACCGAATGCATGCCGAAAACAAGCAAAAACATCTGGATTAACCTTCGAAAAACCCGAGCAGGAGCCGATGACACGCAGCCGAATAGGAGCCGAATCACACAGAGCCGAAGCAGCTGAGACGCAGAGGAGGCAGATAATAAATTAGCAAAACCATTTGTATGAATCTGTGAAAATGAAAAGCTGTTTGCAAAGAAACTACTGAGCGAAAATGTCTGAAATTTACACAGGAGGTCCAGGGAATGATAATAAAGAGGGCTGTTACAGAAAAAAGAAGTAAACTTTAAAAAAATCGGACTTTTAAAAAAAAAATCTTAAAAATGCTTAAAGTATCCTAAAAAATCTATAAATAAAGAGACTTTTTGCTGCAGAATTTTATAATGAATGGTTTATTAGATATTGAATTAAAACGGGAATATTTTTAACATTGAAGTCTATGGGATTCTCCTGAATAAATTTGCCGAATTAAACCACCGAATGGCAGGGCATTTCGGGAACCTTTCACTGCTGGTTTGTGCTCTCTGAATAGCCGAAGCAGTGCTTTTTCATGGGGTTTTCACTGCCCTCGAACAGGCACCGAACAGGCACCGTATGTACAGGCAATTCGCCAGGATTTGGCGAATTGCCTGCTCTCTGGATAGCCGAATGGCCAGGAAAGGAAACCGAACGCTGATTTTCAGCGTTCGGTTACCTTTCTCAAGCAATTCGGATCTCTTTGGATAACCCTGCTAGAGTTTTCACTTCTCCAAATGTTCTCCAGAGTTTCACCTTTTAGAGAATAGACCTGAGTGCAGAATGAACATCATCCACCAGTAGAAAAAAAACACAATAAAGCAAAAGATTCTGGAGCCATGCATTAAGCATTCCTAAAACAGAGCTGAGCTCATTTCACCCTGCAAAAGCTGCTGAGAAATAAAGAGTTTATCAAAGAGCAAACCAGGAGATTAGACTGAGTGGAGGGTCACAGAGGTCTGAGGGGTCAGGCACTCACCTATAAGAGTGCTACAAGAGTGTGACACATACGAGGTATGTGCACAATTATATAAAGTAACTAATTGTCATGTATAGTGGTGACATTGAAAGGTATGTGTTTATGTTTTCTATGTGGTATATGGTGCCTATAACAAGTCACTATGAGAATGCAGCTCTCTGCAGCAGCAGCAGGGGACTGTTATTATGACGCACAGGATCTTATGTTCAGGAAGGATTGGGGGAAGATTATAGGTGTGGCACTGGTGATGTGTTCCTGCTTACCCTCATAACCATGAGGATACTATGGAACAAGCAGCCAATCTGTCTGTCTCCTGATTCTTTCCTGTTTTTACAGGTATTTACATCTGTCTGCTGGCCCTCTGAACGGGGTCTGCAACAGATTCTTGGGGGCTCGTCCGGGATGAAGTCCGATACGTGGGTCGTCTTGTGTCTGCCGAAGGTGTGCGGATCGATCCCAAAGATCTTCAAGCAGTTATGTCACTCAAAAGTCATGCTCCACATACCGTCGGTGAGGTAAGAAGGCTTCTCGGCTTCCTAAGCTACTATCGCTCGTTTATCCAAGATTTTTCAGGTGTAGCTAAGCCTATGTATGAGCTCCTACAAGCAAAGCCTGGGGTGGCACCAGTTGAGTCCAGTAGGAGAAAGACCAAAGGCCCCCAAATGCCTTCCAGAACTCCTGTGGAGTGGACAAGTGAGCATCAGAAATCTCTTGAAACCTTGATTGACATGTTGATAAAGCCACCAATTCTTGCCTATCCAGACTTCAATTTACCATTCTCGCTGCACACCGATGCATCTGAAAGGGGCCTTGGGGCTATACTCTACCAGAGTCAGGATGGAAAGTTAAGAGTCATTGCGTATGGCTCCCGGACACTGTCCCAGGCCGAAAGAAATTACTGCCTACATAGTGGTAAACTTGAGTTTCTTGCACTTAAATGGGCAGTGTGTGAAAAATTCAGAGACTACCTGTTCTATGCTCCACATTTTACCATTTACACAGACAACAATCCCCTGACCTACATAATGAGCACTGCAAAGCTGAATGGGGTTGGTCATCGCTGGGTGGGAGAATTGTCCGACTACCACTTTGATGTGAAATATAGGCCTGGTAAAATAAATATTGATGCTGACACACTGTCGCGTATCCCCCTTGACATCGAAAAGTATACCACTGAGTGCACTGAGCAATTGTCATCTGAAGTGGTGCGAGCAGTCTGGGATGGAGCTCGCGCAGCCAAAAAGAAAGATGTGGCTTGGGTTGCAGCACTCAGTATGTCGTCTATGGAAACTGACCCAACATCCCAAGGTTCATTGTTGCCAAGAATAAATAAAGATGAACTCTCCAAAGCTCAACGGGAGGATCCAGTGATAGCCAAGTATTGAAGATGAAGGAGGAAATCAAGGTGCCAGATGAAAGTCTAAAGAAAACCGTGACTGGAGCGGCCAAGAAGCTTTTGTATGAATGGAACAAACTAATTATAGAGGATGGATGTCTCTATAGGCAAACAGCTCAAAACAAACAACTTGTTCTCCCAACCCAGTATAAGCAACTTTCTTTGGAGCACTTACATGACAACATGGACATCTGGGCACAGAACGGGTTCTTCATCTGATGAGACAAAGATTCTACTGGCCATATATGAAGAAGGAAGTAGAGGAGTATATCACAAAGAAGTGTCCCTGTATTAAGCAAAAGAAACCAACGACCCATGTCCGAGCACCCATGGGGAGTATAACATCCAGCTCACCTCTAGAACTTGTTTGCATCGACTACCTGCACTTAGAGCCAAGCCGGGGTGGGTATGAGTATATATTAGTGGTCGTAGATCACTTGACTAGGTTTGCGCAAGCTTATCCTACTAAAAACAAGTCTGGCCGTACAGCAGCTGAGCGTCTTTTCAATGATTATATCCCTCGGTTTGGTTACCCTGGAAAGTTACACCATGACCAGGGCAGGGAATTTGAAAATGAGCTTTTCAGGAACCTTCGGGAACTTGCTGGAGTACGCCATTCGAGGACCTCTCCGTATCACCCTCAAAGTAACCCAGCTGAGAGATTCAACCGGACTCTCCTCCAAATGCTCCGGACCTTGGCTGATAAGGAAAAGATACGTTGGAAAGATCACCTTCCCCAGATCGTCCATGCATATAATTGTACACGTCACGAGTCAACTGGGTATTCCCCATTCTATTTACTGTTTGGACGCCACCCTCGCCTTCCTGTTGACTTGATATTTGGGCTCGTTGAAGAGGATGAGGGATTATCTCATAAGGGATTTGCTGATCATTGGGCTGGAAAGATGGCTGAAGCATATCAAATAGCAAATGAAAACAGTAGGCAATCAAGTGCGCGGGGCAAAGCTCAATATGACTTGAAGGTCAAAGGTGTTATTCTGAAGCCTGGGACAGAGTTCTTGTTAGAAATTTGAGAGAGCGAGGAGGCCCAGGGAAACTAAGATCATACTGGGAGAAGATCATCTATGTGGTGAAAGAGCAAGTAGCAGACAATCCGGTTTATGTGGTGAGTCCTGAGAATGGGAACAAAAGTGGAACTAGAACCCTGCACCGAAACCTATTACTGTTGGTGAATGACCTGCCTGTGGAGACACCATCACACCCACTGAAACACGGGAACCAGAAACAAAGCAGACAAGGTAAAAGGAGAAGACAAGAGAACCTACCTACCACAGTGACATCACCTATTCAGATGAGGAAAGCTCTGAAAGATACTGGTTGAGAATTCCTGAGAGTTGACAGAGCATAAGAGACACATACTTACCGGCAAGGTTCAAAACTGAACCATGAGAACTCTCTTGTCGAAATGACGTCACCATCACCTGAGAGAACCGTGCGAGAAAGAGATCAAGTCCAAGTCCCACAGGAACAGAGACACAGGTTGATCGAGACTCAATCACCAGAAGAATTGATCCTGAATTCAACATTTCCACCTGAAGTCAGTGGAGATAGTGATAGTGAATGTGCCCTGCCTGATGAAGCAGAAAGTCTGACATCAGAAAGCTGTATCGAACCAAGACGGTCAGGGAGAGGGAGTAAGCCAAGACAAGTGTTTACGTACGAAACACTGGGTCAACCATCGCTACAACCACAGACTATGCTCCACAGTGTAGCAGCATATACCTTTCCTCACTTACCTGTATTGGCTACACCATATTATATGCCACCACTCTCATACTACCCGTTTCACGACTCATACAATATGGTACCATGCATTCCCACAGGGGCAGCATATTAAGTTAAGAAAGTGGTGTTCTGGACATAGTAATCTTGCGCCTGAGTGTATATATATTTTTTTGTAGCTGGTGCCCATTTTATTTTGTCGGGGAGGATGTGACACATACGAGGTATGTGCACAATTATATAAAGTAACTAATTGTCATGTATAGTGGTGACATTGAAAGGTATGTGTTTATGTTTTCTATGTGGTATATGGTGCCTATAACAAGTCACTATGAGAATGCAGCTCTCTGCAGCAGCAGCAGGGGACTGTTATTATGACGCACAGGATCTTATGTTCAGGAAGGATTGGGGGAAGATTATAGGTGTGGCACTGGCGATGTGTTCCTGCTTACCCTCATAACCATGAGGATACTATGGAACAAGCAGCCAATCTGTCTGTCTCCTGATTCTTTCCTGTTTTTACAGGTATTTACATCTGTCTGCTGGCCCTCTGAACGGGGTCTGCAACAAGAGCTGTATTTGAGCCTGGACACAGAAAGGCTCCCCAATCCGTGTGTGGAATTTCATTACTATTTATATACAGTGGATTATTCTTTTTACGCTATGGGCAGGGCCGGTGCTAGACTATTTTGCACCCTAGGCAAGACCAGCTACTTCCACCCCTCCAGAAAAAAACATGTCAACTGTTGAAATGCTGGGGGGACACACACACTGTGCGCCGGGGACACACCCACACACACCAATGACACACACACACACTGTGCATTGAGGCTGCACATGGTCGTTCGAAGCCCATCTTACCCCTCTGCTGGTCGGGCCTGGGATCGGTTTGTGCCTTTCCTCTGCCTCTTTCTTTCTTTACTCTGTGCCTCTTTCTTTCGCCTTTTCTTTCATCTGCCTTTCTTTCTTTCCTCTGCCCTCTGTACTTCTTTGTTTTGCCTTTTCTTTCATCTGCCTCTTTCTTTACTCTGTGCCTCTTTCTTTTCTTTCATCTGCCTCTTTCTTTACTCTGTGCCTCTTTCTTTTCTTTCATTTGCCTCTTTCTTTACTCTATGCTTCTTTCTTTTCTTTCTTTCCTCTGTGCCTCTATAATTCTTTCTTGCTTTCTTTTGTGCCTTGCTTCCTTTTGTGCCTTTCCTTTTTTTTCTTTCTTCTGCCTCTTGTGGCCCCACATGTCCTCTGGTGGTGCCTAAGCAACGCTATAAGATGTCCACCTTCTGCGCCGCAAGCGGGGGTCTGCTTTGCGAGTTGCCACTGCTGGCTACACAAGTAAACAATGAGGAAGAGGTACAATAATGGAGCCCAGGTTGGGGTCGGCTGCGCCCCTAGGTGGCAGTGGGCCCTAGGCAGTTGGCTAGCTTGCCTAGTGGAAGCGCTGGCCCTGGCTATGGGAGCGCCGCATCTCTGCTTTTGTTTTCTGTTGAGGTGATCTACGCTGACAAAGAAAGGTCGTGCCACTCTTTATTTGGGCAAGAGCGCTACTTCCTAGAGTCGGGATTTGTGAGGCCCTGGAAGATGTGAGTTTTTTTCTTGGTTTTTTATTATATTGGACTTTTTATGTGGCTCTGCACGATCGCATTTTTTAAGGAGATATATAAACGATTCTCTGTTTTCTATGTAAGTACAAGCTGGATGGAGTAGTGATAACATCACTGCTCTATTACCATGGAAACCCAGATTCGAATCCCAGACAGAGCACCTCTCTAGTAAGTGACCTTGGGCAAGACACCTACATACTTGCCTACCACACAATATCGGCTGTGTAGTCCAGTGGTAATGTCTCTACTCTTCAACCGTGGAGAAGCAAGTCAAATCCCGTTCAGCACATCCCTGCAATACAACTGTGGAGAAGCCACTCTCGACTTTATGAGAACTGGGTTTACCTAACCACCAGGTCGCTGATCTACAGTCATGGAAATCAGTCTCTGATCCCCCTCAGAGGACGCCACCAGTGAGTGTCCTTGGGCAAGACACCTAATGATATGCGTCTACCTCAAAAAATACTTGTACTTCTCATTTAGATTGTGAGTTCCCTTGGGAACAGGGTCCCCATGAATCAGGCCATATCATCCATGTGTGGGGAGGCAAAAAGGGGTTTGTGAGGGTCCTGAGCACGTCATCCCTGCACGGGAGATGCAGCAACCCCCGACGATCATTTCAGCCTTGTTAGGCCTTGTCAGGAGGGTATAGCTGATACCTATCTAGGCACCTCGAGCAAGGGGTCCACTCCTGGATTAACCTGTATACTTAAAGTGAGCAAAAAGGGGTTTGTGAGTGTCCCGAGAACGAACAACAGCCCTAGTGGCCTACTCTACGGTGGAGCCTGCTAAGGTCTCACAATGCTTTAGCTCGATTGTGCCATTACAGGGACAACTGCTCCATATGCAAATCAGACTGCTACACCCAGAAAGGGTGGCCCGTACTGAATGCCAAGGATGTCATCCCTGCAGGAGAGATGCAGCAACCTCCGACGATCATTTCAGCCTTGTTAGGCCTCCTAACAAGGAGAGTATAGCTATCAACCCTCAAGGCACCTCGAGCAAGGGGTCCACGTCTGGATTACCCTGTTGTAGTGATCATGAATGATTTCTGCCATAAATTATCATATTTTAATATTAACTGATTGACATACTAAAGAAGGACCACTAGGGGCAGTGTGTAGGCTGTTTGCCCTGTGTGGCTAGCTGTGATGTCATTAAGCCAGCTTACTTTATAGAGGTTTTACCTATTGGTAGAGAGGTTTGTCTATTGGTGACTCCCACTGGGAATAAAAGAGGGTTTTGAATCCAACAGCAGTCTCTTAAGCTAGTTCCCTGAAGTTGCTAACCATGTGAGACCTTCTGCAGCCCCCCCCAGCCAAAAGCTGGGGCCTAGTAAGCATGCTTCATTTCATTTCTGTATTGTTTAGTTAGTATTGTTGCTATTGTTTAATGTACTGTGTGTATGTTATTGTTTAATGTGCTGTGTGTATGTTAGTCAATTATATTGTTTAATGTATTGTGTGTATTTTAGTTAAAGCAAATGTTATAAACTGTTAATATAAATTGCCAAGTAAATTGTCAATTGATATTGCACCGGTTTCTGTGTGTTTTTCTTATATATATTTGACCATAATACCCAAAAGAAATAAATATTATTGTTGAAACTTAGGGCCTTAATTATTGCATATTAATTCAATAATTAATTGATGGACTTAATGCCCAAAATGAAACACCTGTATACTTAAAGTGAGCAAAAAGGGGGTTTGTGAGGGTCCTGAGAACGAACAACTGCACTAGTGACCTGCTCTACGGTGGGGCCCGCTCAGGCCTCGCAACGCTTTAGTGTACACAGATCTTGTAAAGTGCTACGGAATTTGTGGCACTATATAAATAATGGATAATAATACCGGTAAGTAATTTTATTGCTTCTCTACCTCACGATTTCAGCACTGGATTTTGTTTATGCACTTGCATCTGCACCTTGAAATATCACTTTATAGACAGAGACTGTATACACAGTATTTGATTTTTTATTTTGCGCCATGTGGAATGTTCATTTATAATTTTCACTACATATTTTAAAGCACATGTTTTGGACAGTTTATTGTGCTAGTTTTATCCATCAAGGCTGCATTTCATCGAAAAATATTGAGAACTGGTCATTTTCTTTTATTTGTATTCTAATTTATTTTATTTAGAATGCGCCTGCATTTCTGTTCGTTTTTTTCCTAAATCATAGCTTGAATAGAGACTGCCAAGGATTTTAGTCGCACCACAGTTTGTGTGATCTGTGATCCATACATGTAACAAAATATGCTAAAGTCATATATATTGGCATCTATTCTCCAGGACAGCAAATAATCGAAAACATTACTGTTACGTAAAACAAGCTGGGGCTAAAAGTATTGAATGATATGTTTTATGTAAAACCTAACTTATTAACTTATTTTAACACATGTATTAAGCAGTAATGGAGAATTGCTGGTCTCTAAGGCTAGGGTCAGACTAACGCATTTTTCACGTTGTCCGTGAAAATGTGCGTTCGAAGAATGGACATATTTTTTCACGGAATACGCAATAGCGGTCATACTATGCGCAGTTTCATCCGTGATTTTGTACGGATCATCAATAAAACACTTCTTGCATCTGGACGCTATGTTGGCCGGACATTAGCAGCGTCTGACGTCTCCTAATCACGCACACACGCCGCTAGCGGACGCAGCGCACTCTGTACGTCAGTACTAGTGGTTTAACGTTCTCGAAAAAATGCGTTCATTTTCCACTTGCGTTGCGCAGCTGGACTTTTGTGCGACCGTACTTCGTATATTGGCCGTCATTGCCCGTCATTTGCTGCTAGTGCGGCCGTGATTAAGTGCGCCAGAACGCGCGTTCGCACTGCCTCAGTCTGACCCTAGCCTAAATATAAAAGCTATGTCAAAATAAATCAACTTTTAAATAAATCAATAAATTATTATTATTATTGTAGACAGCTATAGGACATATAATCTGTATTATTTTAGTAAATGTAAGCATTAGGTATGTATTGTAAGTATTACGTTTTAGAACAGGTGGGATAAAGTAAAAGATTGGTTCTTTTGATGACATCAAAATGCTCCCAGTAACCTCCAGAGTGTGAGCATATTTTACTAAACCAACCTGTAAACATGTGCCTTCAGCTTTCTATACTTGAATATGGAAAAAATACGAATGTTGATACAATTACATTTTTTAACAAGATTGGCTAAAGTAACCCAATCAACTTACAAACAAGAAGTTACTTTTTCTATTTATCCTTATTAATATCTTCCCTAATTCCAGCATTTCAACTTCATTTGAGAAAAAAATAGAACCCACAATATTTTTTGTGCCCTGGTACCCTGTGAAGTGTAACGTTTAATAATGTAATCTATCTATCTTGCTTTCAATATCGATCACTCTCTCTATTGCTCTCCTTTTTAAATTGACTTTTACTATCTTAAAAACTAGCAAAATATGGTATAAATAAATATAATTAGCATAGATCAATTGTCTGCACCTTTAGCTCTCTTCTAGGTTAAGTGCTTTCTTGAGCACACTGTGAATTATTATTATTATTATTCTTTCTTTATAAAGCGCCAGCATATTCCGCAGCGCTGTACAATAGGCACAGTATAGACAGGGTTACAATACATTGAACAACATTTGACAAACAGTACAGGAGTAGATGAGGGCCCTATTCCCGTAGGAACTCACAATCTGGGAGGGTTGGGGTTGGAAACAGGAGGAGAGGACTGTAAGGTGAGAGTGATTGATGGTTGTGTCAGTGAGTTGGGTGGTAGGCTTCCCTAAATAGGAATGTTTTAAGGGAGCGTTTGAAGGAAGAGAAGTTAGGGGAAAGTCTGACAGTACGAGGGAGAGCGTTCCAGAGAGTGGGGGCTGCGCGTGAGAAATCCTGCAGTCTATCATGGGAAGAGGTGATGCGGGGAGAAGCTAGGCGCAGGTCACTGTTTGACCTTAGGGAGCGGGCTGGGGTGTATTTGGTGATTAGTGAGGACAGGTAGTGGGGCGCTGAGTTAGTGAGGGTTTTGTAGGTAAGGATAAGGATTTTGAACTTAATTCTGCAGTGGATGGGGAGCCAGTGAAGGGACTCACAGAGGGGAGCGGCACAGACAGAGCGGCGGGTGAGGTGAATTAGCCTGGCGGAGGCGTTCAGGATGGATTGTAGGGGGGAGAGGAAGAATTCTTCTTCAGTGTACATATTAAATAGAGAGGCTGACGACCAATAAATTCATTTATTATTGACATTACGCTGTTACTTAACTTTAATTTTTAACTTCTCTGGAGACATGGAATTATAATACACTTTGAATAATTGACAACAATAATTGTTTATTCTACAATTAAGGGCTATAGTATTCGCGAATAACATATTGGAGTCCTTGAGCACCGGTTTAGATATTAACTTTATTATTATTCTGCGTGCAAATGAATTATAGTATTCTTGAGTGTCCTAAACATTATATGAAATTTGTCATTACCATTTTAAAACATAAAAGTAACATCTGAGAGACAAAAAAGAAAAAAAATCACATTGTACTATTAGGCTTGCAGTTCTTTCTAATTGTGTAAGTCAACTAATTTGTCTTGTAAAGATTCCCAGCAAATCTATGGTACACATTGTTCAGTTACTTTACCTGTAGACAGTTATGTCTCTAAGGGGGGCGCGGACTACACTGGGTGTCACCATCCTGAGGGGTGACGACCTAGCCCAGAATTCTCCCGCCATAACAGGCTGGAGGGAATGCCAGTAGAGTAGACATGTCCAGAGCCACCCTTTAATAAGAATGCAATTGTGGGCCATCTCTTCACTGGTCACCTGATAGAAGTGTAGCTCTGCTCCAGGCCGGCTGCGGCTATGTGGGCAAGTTTATGGGTTTGTGTGTGTGTGTGTGACTGTATGTGTGTGTGTGGATGTGGGTGTGTCTGAATGTAGGTGTGTGGCTGTATGTAGGTGTGTGTGAGTGACTGTATTTGGGTGTGTGGCTGTATGTGTGTGTGTGTGCCTGTATGTGGAGGTGTGTGTGTGTGTGCATGGATGACAGTGACAGTGACAGTGAGCCGGGATATGTGGAGCTCTGTGATACGCTCACACACTGCACATTACTGTGAGATTTATTGCTGTGGAGCTCTGTGAGCGGCTCATACACACCGCACTATACAGTGAGTTTTATTGCTGTGGAGTTCTGTGATACTCTCATACATACCACACATTACCGTGAGTCTTATTGCTGTGGATTCTGTGATACGCTCATGCACACCGCACTTTACAGTTTGTTTTATTGCTGTGGATTCTGTGATACACTCATACACACCGCACATAACTATGAGTTTTATTGCTGTGGAGCTCTGTGATACACTCATACACACCACATATTACTGTGAGTTTTATTGCTGTGAAGGTCTGTGACACGCTCATACACATCACATGTTTTTTTGGGGGGGGGCAGCATTTCATCCATCGCTCCAGGCTGCACAGTGGTTTTCGGTCGGCCCTGAGAACTAGTGCTCGTGGAAATGCCCAGTATCACTAATTGATTGTATGGAAGGAGGTCCAAGGTGGGGGTGGTGGGGGGGGGGTGACACCATGAGTTCCTGCACTGTATGACACAAAACTCTAGTGATGCCACTGTCTATAGAAATCATACTTATATTGTAAAGTCAAAGACATTTGAAATTGCTTATTTTGTTAGGACAGGCCTCCACTTCATAAACCACAGGAGGAAAAAACATTGAAGATGCTATGCTACTTTAACATGGGTTTTATTAAGCTAAATTAATGTATGGTTTTTGATGAGCTCAAAAACAGCTTCCAACAGATTTTTTATTTGGTACAATTCGGACAATTTTATCTTCCAATCCCTGTTTTACTAGCTGGTTCATAGCAGAGAACCCATAACTTGACATTAAGCAGCCACTGTAGGATGTAGATCTTTACATACTGTTTCATTTAAAGCATTGCTCTGTATTTTCAGAAGTAATGGTAGTGGTATATATCGGAATTAGCTTATCTATGTCCTAACATCATACAATGTGTTTCTCATCAAAATAAAGAACACTGGAATCATAGAAAGTTTGAAGGAATGATTGTCTTCTTTGATAGCACACGAATCAAGGCTTTACCAGGAGCCTTTTCATATTTCACCTTCTGCAGAACTGGAAAACCTCTGACTTATTCTTAATATAAAATAAAGGAGAATTCATTATTTTCTTGGACTTTTGAGAAAACAACAGTACGGAGAGGTTTGCTCACCTGACTCTGGATGAGATACTGTATATAGATTATGGGCTCAGTAGCATGTTTGAGGAAGAGATCGAAATGAGAAAGTGAGCAAAGCGAAATGACAGTGTTTGTAGCACAAATGGGGGTTGGTCAAGGCAGCAAAGGTTCATGGCTATTATATGGGCAGTGGCTGATCCAGGCACTAGAGTTTCTTGGTGATATAGGGGAAAAAAATATGATAGAGCTCCAGGTATAACTGAGCATTGTAGCATTGGCGGTTACTAAATATATATTTCCCAGTCATCTGACATCATCACTGATCGTTTGGAGTCCCTTGAGTAAGAAGATTTACATTGGTGATTAGATTCAGTTGTTTCCAAAGAAGTTACGGCTATGCTCATATCTAGTTGCCTTCAGATTTGCGTCTCGATGCCAGATAAGGCAGGCAAGCTGAAACAAAGCCTTGAGACAAAACCAGGATAGCGGTACCCTTACAGACCCAGAGGGATGTTTCACCAATCCTTACTTGACTCCAATAAATTAAATAGAATTCTGAAAGGTTTATACTGTATGTCTAACTCACCATTTTAAGTCCTTCCAACTGCATGTTTCCAATAAGGAAGTCAGTTGGCCCTAATTACCTGTGCCTATTGTTTGTCTGTATCATCTTAATTTGTAAATCCAGAGCAGTTTGTGTCTATGGCACCATTAGGGATTGTGTATTTTTGTGTTTATTCAGCTCATAGTTTTTATTTGTTTGCAGCGTGCCTGGTGCTTAAACCATGTGTGCATACAGAGCACCATTATACAGTACATGTGTATGTGTTTCTCTTGGTCATTATTCTGCATGTGTATGTCTAGAAGACTCAAAGTTCTGTGTGTAAATGTGTACATGACCATAACACCTCCAAACTCTAGCTGTCACAGGGTTCATTTTATTATTAGGTTTAATTCCAATCTAATGTAATAAGCTCATAGGTCAAACGTGTAACAAGTACACCTATAGCATCAAATGCATTGAGGTAGTGTTATTTTCACTCATAACAAATTGACAAGTGTCTAGACAAAGCCACCACAGCTAAAAAAAATAATATTTTTTTAAAAAAAATCCTTTATTAGTTAATCAAAAAATAAAAACAGTGCAAGAAGCAATGTAGAGTATAAAAACACACACATACATATATTTCAAAGGCAATAACTATAGTCCATACATGTATAACCATGTGATAGTAATAAATAATTCCAGTAGCATATGAATATTACTGTTGAATTACACTATCAGGGTTATCCAAAGAGATCCGAATTGCTTGAGAAAGGTAACCGAACGCTGAAAATCAGTGTTCGGTTACCTTTCCTGACCATTCAGCTATCCAGAGAGCAGGCAATTTGCCAAATCCTGGCGAATTGCCTGAACATACGGTGCCTGTTCGGTCCCTGTTCGAGGGCAGTGAAATCCCCATGAAAAAGCACTGCTTCGGCTATTCAGAGAACACAAACCAGCAGTGAAAGGTTCCCCTAATGCCCTGCCATTCGGTGGTTTAATTCGGCAAATTTATTCAGGAGAATCCCATAGGCTTCAATGTTAAAAATATTCAGTTTTAATTCAATATCTAATAAACCGTTCATTATAAAATTCTGCAGCAAAAGTCTCTTTATTTATAGATTTTTTAGGATATTTTAAGCATTTTTCTGTTTTTTTTTTTTAAAAGTCCGATTTTTTTTAATTTTTTTTTTCAGTTTACTTATTTTTTTGTAACAGCCCTTTTTATTATCATTCCCTGGACCTCCTGTGAAAATTTCAGACATTTTCGCTCAGTAGTTTCTTTGCAAACAGCGTTTCATTTTCCCAAATTCATACAAATGGTTTTGCTAATTTATTCACTGCCTCCTCTACGTCACAGCTGCTTTGGCTCTGTGTGATTCGGCTCCTGTTCGGCTCCTGTTCGGCTCCTGTTCGGCTTCTTCGAAGGTTAATCCAGATGTTTTTGCTTGTTTTCAGCGTGCATTCGGTTAGTTTTCGTCAGGTTTTCGGCAGCTTTTCCATGCAATTCGGGGACCCTGTGGTGTTTGCTGAATACACCGCAGGGTCGCCGAAATGCAATCGGCAAAAGGAACCGAATTAAAGAGAACGAAAAGTCACCGAACGTGCGGTGACTTTTCGAATCTCTTTGGATAAACCTGTATATTGCCAAAAGTATTCTCTCACCCATCCAAATAATCAGAATCCGGTGTTCCAATCACTTCAATGGCCACAGGTGTATAAAATCAAGCACCTAGGCATGCAGACTGTTTTTGCAAACATTTGTGAAAGAATGGGTCGCTCTCAGGAGCTCCGTGAATTCCAGCGTGGAACTGTGATAGGATTCCACCTGTGCAACAAATCCAGTTGTGAAATTTCCTCGCTCCTAAATATTCCACAGTCAACTGTCAGCTGTATTATAAGAACGTGGAAGTGTTTGGGAACGACAGTAACTCAGCCACGTAAACTGACGGAGCAGGGTCAGCGGATGCTGAGGCACATAGTACGAAAAGGTCGCCAACTTTCTGCAGAGTCAATCGCTACAGATCTCCAAACTTCATGTGGCCTTCAGATTAGCTCAAGAACAGTGCGCAGAGAGCTTCATGGAATGGGTTTCCATGGCCGAGCAGCTGCATCAAAGCCATACATCACCAAGTGCAATGCAAAGCATCGGATGCAGTGGTGTAAAGCACACCACCACTGGACTCTAGAGCAGTGGAGACGCGTTCTCTGGAGTGACGAATCATGCTTCTCCATCTGGCAATCTGACGGACGAGTCTGGGTTTGACGGTTGTCAGGAGAACGGTACTTGTCTGACTGCATTGTGCCAAGTGTAAAGTTTGGTGGAGGGGGGATTATGGTGTGGGGTTGTATTTCAGGAGCTGGGCTTGGTCCCTTAGTTCCAGTGAAAGGAACTCTGAATGCTTCAGCATACCAAGACATTTTGGACAATTCCATGCTCCCAACTTTGTGGGAACAGTTTGGAGCTGGCCTCTTCCTCTTCCAAAATGACTGTGCACCAGTGCACAAAGCAAGGTCCATAAAGACATGGACGACAGAGTCTGGTGTGGATGAACTTGACTGGCCTGCAGTTCTGACCTCAACCCCATAGAACACCTTTGGAATGAATTAGAGCGGAGACTGAGACCCAGGCCTTCTCGCCCAACATCAGTGTGTGAACTCACAAATGCGCTTCTGGTAGAATGGTCAAAAATTCCTATAAACCCACTCCTAAACCTTGTGGACAGCCTTCCCAGAAGAGTTGAAGTTGTTATAGCTGCAAAGGGTGGACCGACGTCATATTGAACCCTATGGATTAGGAATGGGATGTCGTTCATATGCGAGTCAAGGCAGGTGAGCAAATACTTTTGGCAATATAGTGTACCAATCTTTATGAGGAGGTTGTAGATGTGTCACCTTATAGGCAACCCATAGTGGAAGGTCAGTTTAAATTTGCATTTTTGGACACAGACGCTTCTACCAACAATCTCCATACTGATCTCCTGCTGTAAAGCTCAATGAGAAAAAAAATCTAATTATATATATATTTGTGATAATGGTTCTTTTCATTAGATTCATATCTATACTGTATATGCCTTTTTCCTTCTAGCTTTTTTTGTAGTCAGTAACATTTTTATTGCAGACAGAAACAGTAAAAAACAGGTTTGAATATCTATCTATTGAACAACCAAATATGTACATGAAACTATATACACATAAATATTCACATAAACACGCAAAACAATGCCTGTAGCAAATTAAGATAACAAAAAACAATGCTATTCATATGACACCTTTCAAATGAGACACATTTCAGCCTTGGCATCAACAGATGGTTCATACAATGTTTGGATCAAACTTCAATCATTTTATCTTGGAATCCCCTCAAAGTCAACAGAGTAAATACGTTGTTATAACTTTCTTTGAAACTGTTTAACAAATTTGTTTGTTTATTCAACTTGGCAATGCTTTTAACACGTAGAACACAATTATCACAATTAATTTACTTTTCCCATAAGATTTTTACTTTAAAGTTCGCTTTGTGTGAATTTAAACATGCGGTTTACCTGTAGAATGTACAATAATTCGCATTGTTAAACAACGTAATTATACATTGTGAATATAATAAAAAAGAACTAAACTCATTAATAGAGAAAGGGAGTTTTAAGTGTCTAGTGGCTCACTTATATTTTGTAGTGAAATGATCCTATTAACTGCGAGGCAGGGTATCCCAAAGAAGACACCATGGCTTCCACAATTGAAGAGGGACACCGCTATGAGAAGAAGAGACTGTTTTGGAAAATGGGATGAATGCACATGGAGTAGTCATGGTGACCAATAATGTGATTAGAAAAAGGTAGGCAGATTGTAAAAGGCAAGTCAAAATGTTGATATTGGATGAACATTAGCAGGTCTGGGCTTCAGGTTCTAGACTCCCACACAGATCCAATAAATGACTTGGAATGGAACATCTGGTACTTTATGGACCTGTAACCTGGAAAGTATTACGACATTACATGCCTTTTTATATAATGTTAGCATTGGTCCTATATGTATTAAAGATGCTTAGAGATTATAATTATGTTTTTCGTAGGCACACATTTCCCAATAGTTAAAAAGTCAATAAATATTACTTTTATTGCCCTTCTCATGTGATGTATAAGTATAACCTGTGACCTGCGAGATTAACATCCGTGGCTGGGAAAGTATTTGAGGGGTTTCTAAGGGATAATATTCAAGAATTATTGGGAGGTATAATCTAATTAGCAGGAATCAGCATGGTTTTATGAAACACAGATCAGGTCAGACTAACCTAATTTCGTTCTATGAAGAAGTAAGTAGAAGTATAGATCAGGGGGTCGCAGTGGATGCGATTTACTTGGATTTTGCCAATTCTTTCGACACAGTTCCACGCAAGAGGTTACTATTCAAATCAAGAAAAATTGGTCTAGATGATAATTCTTGTTCTTGGATTGAAAACTGGCTAAAAGATAGGGTACAGAGAGTGGTCATAAATAGTAAACTTTCAAGATGAACACCACTGGTAAGTGGTGTCCCTCAGGGGTCTGTTATAAGGCCAACTCCATTCACTTTATTTATAAATGACCTTAAAATAGGCATTGAATGTCATGTATCAGTGTTTGCAGATGACACAAAACTAGGAAAAGTAATACAATGTGAGCAGGATGTTACTTCGCTGCAGAGGGATTTAGATAGATTGGGGGACTGGGCACTTAAATGGCAGATGAAATTTAATCTAGATAAATGCAAAGTTATGCACTTTGGTGTGAGGGAACACACAAGCAACTTATACCCTAAATGATACAGAGTTAGGGAAATCCAAGCAGGAGAAGGATTTGGGAATAATAATATGTAAGTGGTAGTGTCCATTTAAACCTATCCACTACCTCCAGATTAGGCGGCGATTGCCATGCAGAGCCATACAGTAGTTGTGAATTTGCTGTAGGTTAAGACACGCAGTCTTTGTCATCTGTTCTCATACTAATCAACACATCCGACAGCCTAAAAGTAAGTAGTACTGGACTGCATCAATACAATATCTTGGCACAGGATTTCGACAGGGATGGAAGATGCCTGCCGTCTTACAGCACAGGAAGCGGCATATGATCACCGTAAGAGAGTAGATCAATTATTTATACAATAATCATTGATATTGTATCACACAATATTTACTAAAGAAAAGTGGGGTCACTTGAAGATGTTGGCAGTTTTCTTATAAATAGTTTTATAGCTTTTAATGTGTTTTTACATCAATTTTGCATTTATGCATGCGGTATTGATGAGTATTTGAAGGGCACTAAATATATATTCAATGTTGGTGTGTAGTTTGTCACAAAGTCTGCACAATATATCATTTTTTTCTTCTGTAGCTCAGTTTAAGCACGACAGTTCATCTGTAGCTTAGCACACATATAAAGCATAAGCAAACATATTTAGTAAAAGAACAAGTAATAGAAGATCATTAACAGCTATTACATTTTTAATCTATCAAAATAATGGAGCAGAAAGATGTGTGAAATATAAATTGTATGCTTCTATGTCTAAGGTAAAAACTAGATACATTCAACGACAAAAAAACTGTATGGTTATTTCTGGTTTGTCTTTAAACCGTACTATCAGTTCGTCTGAATATCGTTGGACCATTGATCAGTGGACCATTGGATCATTGACTTGGGTCATCTGAAATTTTTATTTATTATATGGTTCTCATGCTGGTTAGTGCCCCTGCGCACGTGGATGGGATTATTAATGAACAGTTAATTATTTAATTAAACCTTGTCTTGTTGACTGCGGGTGAGAAGAGAAACAGGAGAGTGGGTGGGTTGCAAACAAACCCTCCAGCTCCCAAAACCACTGTGGTCTAGTTTAAACCCACAAATGAGTGTAGACGTTTTACACCTAGGGCCTGATTCCACACAAGCTTTTTATAGCTTGGCTCCCAAATGGATTAACTATGTGCGAGTCATTATCCATTTGCAGCTCGCTACTATCAACTCTATATCGACCGAGATGCTGAATTAGTAGCAACTCAATTCAGAATATTTTGAAGTGGCGTGTATATACAATAGGACTTCATGGAACCAAGCATGACCCTGTGCAATCTTGCATAAGTGAGGTCGCGATAGGACTGCAAAAGAACACTAACAACAACTATTTGTTCCCAGTGTTCTTGGTGTTATGGCCAGAGGAAACAGTGGATCATGTCGCCCTCTATGACGTGGGACGAAGGGTAAGCAAAATCAATTAACATCAGGCTCTACTATAGAAACATAGAAACATACAAACATAGAAAAATATTGGCAGATAAGAACCTTTCGGCCCATCTAGTCTGCCCAATTACATGGATACTTTACCTGGATTTATCTTTTGTTTAGGATAGCCTTATGCCTATCCCATGCTTGCTTAAATTCAATTACTGTTTTGGCCTCTACCACTTCAACTGGAAGACTGTTCCATGTATCCACCACCCTCTCAGTAAAATAATGCTTTCTGATGTTACTTTTAAACCTTTGCCCCTCTAATCTAAGACTATGTCCTCTTGTTTTGCTACTTTGTTTCCTTTTAAATATACTCCCTTCCTCTACCTTGTGGATTCCCTTTACGTATTTAAATGTTTCTATCATATCTATAGTTTCTATCATACTATGCCTAGTATGGTATGTGATTTCTCTTGGACTAATTGGAATTCAAGACAAATTTTAACTCCTTAATGCTGCGAGGCAGACCAGGTCATCCTCGTGGCAGATGGGCACGAATGCCACACAGTGGCATAGCATACTTGCATTTTTCTGGCACTCCTATGATCTGCCTCCCTTCCTAGTGGCCATTTTTCATCATTGGCTGCCGAGGGACTGCCTGAACTCAGACAGTTCTCCTGCTGACATTGACGATGATCAGGCCTTTAGGAAGTGAGGCAGGAGATAGGAGTGATAGAAATCCACGGGGTATGCTATGCCGCGGTGTGTTGTTTAGGGACGCATTTCTCCCCGAATGGAATGCTGAGGCTTATTTGATAAAAAGTGAATTGTAATTAGTAATAGGCATCTGTTCAGCATTCACCGCAGGGTCTCTGGAGTGCAGGGAAAACCCGCCACGAATCAGCAGAACACCCGCCGAAAACGCACCAGAACCACCGCAAAAAACACGTCGTAAAAAGCAGTCGAGCCGCTGAACACAGCGCAGACCGGCCGCCGGAAAAAAGCCGAGAAGCTGATGAATGGGGTAAGAAAAAAAAAAACAATACGATTTAAAGTGTCAAAATAAAAACGCCGTTTGCAAAAAAAGTACATAATGAAAATGTCTGGAATTTTCAAAAGGTCCTATGAATGATAATAAAAAGGTCTGTTACAGAAGAAATAAAAACGCTTTTAAAAAAAAAGCCTAAAAGATCCTAAAAAATCAATAAATTAAGAAACTTTTTACGGCAGATTAAAATAATTAACGGTTTATTAGTAGGCTTGTGCACCGATTTTTTTTTCGGTTCGGTTTGATTCGATTTTTCGGATGTTTAAACTTTTCGATTCGGCTCGTTTCGACCGATTTCTGTTTCGATTCGGTTCGGCTCGACTCGTTTTTCGTGTATATTTTTTTTCGGAATATCGACCATTTTTCGTATTTTCGTGTCACTTAGCTCGTTTTTTGTATCGACTTTTCGTGATTTCGTAAATTTTCGTTTTTCGGAATTGTACATGTTTTCGGAATATCGACCATTTTTCGTATTTTCGTGTCACTTTGCTCGTTTTTTGTATCGACTTTTCGTGATTTCGGAAATTTTCGTTTTTTCGGAACGTCTGTTTCCACTCATTTCAAAGCAATAAATTTCGATTTGACACATTTCAAGTCCATTCGAAAATTCCGAAAATATTTCGTTTCGGCTCGGAAAACTTTTCGGATCTGCCATTTTCGGGTCTAAAAATTTTCAGAAAATCGGCCGCATCCGAAAACACGAATCGGGAAATTTCATGAAAATTCCGAAATTCCGAAACCCGAAACGCACATCCCTATTTATTAGATATTGAATTAAAACGGGAATATTTTTAACATTGAAGCCTATGGGATTCGCCTGAATAAACCTGCCGAATGAAACCACCGAACAGCAAAGCACTTCAGCAACTTTTCACTGCTGTTTGGTGTTCTCTGAATAGAACAAACCATTGCTTCTCTATGGGGGGGGGGTTTCACTGCCTTCGAACAGGCACCGTACATCCAGGCAGTTCACCCAAATTTGGCAAACTGCCTGCTCTCTGAATAGTCGAATAGCCCTGAAATGTCACCGTACGGGATATTCCCTGTTCGGTGACATTTTGGGGCCAGATCAGTGCTCTCTGAATAACCCCATTAGTTTAATAATGTAAAAAACAGAACAAAAAACCTGAAAAGGAAAAAGGACTGAGCAATTGGATCATTTCCTAACCCTAGAAGCTTTAACATTAAATTAAGTGGTGATATTTGAAACAAAATTAATGTCCCATATGAACAAACTTCAATATTGAACATGTCTAATACACATCAGTACGGCTCTAAGTGTTCTCGCCCCAACCAGGGAACATTTCAGCGGATGCAAACCCCCAAAAAATATATATATAAAAAACCTGAAAGGTTAATGGCACACCTCTATGGTTTATTGTAGACAAGAAGGTGGTTGTTTACCAATGGCTTTAGTCCAATTAGAACTGTTTTTATTCTTTCCTGAGTTAAAACCACAGAACCTAAATATTCTGAATCAACATAAACAAAGGCATTCAATGAAGTCATTATTGTAATTACATTTCAGTTTGTATCAGTGGAGTCATTCTGTCTAGATGTAGTGACATGTTCATGATACAACTAAAAGAAAGAGCAGTTTTGTCCAATCTCAATAAGTATGTTGCAAAATGACACGAGGGGAAAAAAAAAATTAAAAGCAGAGTTGCCAAGTAAATTTAGAAATGCCTTGAGCATTGCTATATTGTATTAGGCTCATTTTTTTCTATTAGCATTCATTGTTAATTTGCCCCATCTGATTTTCTTTAGGGAGCATCTTAATTGGCTTTCCCACTGCACTTCCTTTCTCATACAACATTAAATAAACAAAACTTATTGATTTCCGTTATTGTACAAATTAAACCAGGAATGATTTTTTTTCTGAAACACTTTTAGCCATTTAATTCCCTGCAATTACTGTGTTGTTGGAGACCAGCTCTGCATTTAGTTCTGAAGCCAGTGTACAGCAATACCTCGAGGCAAGTGATGTTCAGAACTTGAAGAATGCTTATTAGATTTCTCTGTTGTATCATCATCTTTTTCTGCATGAGCTAATCAACGAATCCCATACCTCACTTCATCAGAGGAACTTTCAGGAGGTTTTAATAAATGCTTTCGTCAATGTCCTGTTGTTTGCTCCCTAATTCTAATTACAGGAAAATGATCAAAAGACGGATTTTGTCATATAGAAACCTCTTTATAGGTTATATTTAAGGAGAAAATGGCTAGTTGACGATGCATCCGTAGTTCTGCTAAATTTAACTCTAGCTCGGCATGAAGTATTGCTTGAGGAATTTATTAAATATGTTTTTATTGAGGTATTAACAGAATCAGAAATAAAATTCAAATCAGTCGGCGTTCTCATCGAGAGTATAATCGAAAAGGAAATATAACTGTACAATATATAGCATATAGAGGGATGCACTGATACCATTTTTTTTAAAATTAAGAATTTTTATTCACAAGATTGAAAGAATACGGTACAGAAAGCAAGAGTAGTAGTCAATACCATTTTTTTTAAAACCAAGTACCGATATTTTATTCAGGTATACACCGATACCGATACTTTTATTTAAAGTCACGTGACCGCTTTCCAATAAATAATTTAGGATTTTGCCAAAAGCCTGCCCAATTTATATTAAAATTGAAATGTATGACCAGACAACCCATTTACCCACTGCACAGACCCGCACACACCCTGACACCACACACAGACTTTATATAAATATATATATACCCACACACACACCAGACCTCAAATACATGTATACCCAATAGAGCTCAGATACCTGTATAACCACTCAGACCTCAAATACAAGTGTAACCAATAGACCTCAGATATATGTATACCCACAGACACCTGACCAGAGTGTACATATAAACATAAACAAACATTCCAGGCCTTAGATACAGACCCTGGGGCGGTTGGCAGAATGCTCAAACGGCATTGTACCAGGCCCCTGTGGCTGGCAACGTTCTATCGAGCGGCCTCCGGCAAAGGTTTAGAACAGGTTCTCGGCGGAAATCTCTTGCCGCAATCTCGTGAGATCTTGCGCAGTTTGAGATCTTGCAAACTCTGAGATCTCGTGAGATCGCAGCTGGGGGAAGACTTGCTTTGAGTACATAGTATAAATCCATAGAAGCAAAACAAGTGGAAGAAAAGAAAACCAAAAGAAATAATAAAATAGAACAATTTTGAGAAATACTTGTAAAAAAAAAACTCTAACTATCAGGGTTATTCAGAGAAAGGTGAAACTCTGGAGAACATTTGGAGAAGTGAAAATTCTAGGTCAAAATAGCTGATTTGGACAGTGAGATAAATGAGAGAATTTTTCTGGTTTGGCTATTTTGACCTAGAATTTTCACTTCTCCAAAAGTTCTCCAGAGTTTCACCTTTCTCTGAATAACCCTGTTAGTCTTAAGGCAACCATATGATTCAGTGGTATCTTTATATGAATGAAGACAAATGCAGACAACGCAAGAAGGTATGGTACATAGCAAGAGAGTAATGTTATGAAGAGTTGCTCATGGGTCGTATATTGCGAGTCGAACCTGAAAAAACGAATGTAACCATATGCTTATATAATATATTTTTTGACCCTATATTACAAAAGAGGCCTTAGAGAGGATGCTGATCCTGGAGAAAATGGGTCTAGGGATGCCATATTGAATAAAAAGTTTGGCAGTTTGGTATTTGTTCTGAAGCAAGATGGACCTAAACATGTTTTCTTAACTCTCCTTATTAAACCATTAACTGAGAATCGATTGGTGTGCATTTTAGAAAACAAACAAAAAGAATTTAATAAAAAATAAAATAAAACGTCCGCTTTCTTCACTTTTGCTGAAATTGCATTAGGTAGAGGAAAGGTTGAGGCCCAAAATCAATGGGCCTCAACTTTTGGCCTCAACCTTTCCTCTACCTAATGCAATTTCACTTGCCACTCATCCCATTGGTAACGCTCTCCGTAGCAGGCTTCTCTCTGTCCTATTGTGCGGACACACGAAGGCCCGTTTCTTCACTTTGATAGGAGTTGACAGAAATTAGGTTGCTTGTCTGTTTGTATCCCATATGAGAGACTTATCTAGGTGCACCTAGTACCCTATCAGGGTTATCCAAAGAGATTCGAAAAGTCACCGCACGTTCGGTGACTTTTCGTTCTCTTCAATTCGGTTCCTTTTGCCGATTGCATTTCGGTGACCCTGCGGTGTATTCAGCAAGCACCACAGGGTCCCCGAATTGCAGGAAAAGCTGCCGAAAACCTGACGAAAACTAACCGAATGCATGCTGAAAACAAGCAAAAACATCTGGATTAACCTTCGAAAAAGCCGAACAGGAGCCGAACATGAGCCGAATCACACAGAGCCGAAGCAGCTGTGACGTAGAGGAGGCAGTGAATAAATTAGAAAAACCATTTGTATGAATCTGTGAAAAAGAAACGCTGTTTGCAAAGAAACTACTGAGCGAAAATGTCTGAAATTTTCACAGGAGGTCCAGGGAATGATCATAAAGAGGGCTGTTACAAAAAAAATAAGTTAACTGAAAAAAAAAAAAAAAAAAATCGGACTTTTTAAAAAAAAAAAAAAAATCTGAAAAATGCTTAAAGTATCCTAAAAAATCTATAAATAAAGAGACTTTTTGCTGCAGAATTTTATAATGAACGATTTATTAGATATTGAATTAAAACGGGAATATTTTTAACATTGAAGCCTATGGGATTCTCCTGAATAAATTTGCCGAATTAAACCACCGAATGGCAGGGCATTAGGGGAACCTTTCACTGCTGGTTTGTGTTCTCTGAATAGCCGAAGCATTGCTTTTTTATGGGGATTTCACTGCCCTCGAACAGGGACCGAACAGGCACCGTATGTGCAGGCAATTCGCCAGTATTTGGTGAATTGCCTGCTCTCTGGATAGCCGAATGGCCAGGAAAGGTAACCGAACGCTGATTTTCAGCGTTCGGTTACCTTTCTCAAGCAATTCGGATCTCTTTGGATAACCCTGTATGTGGCATTTATTACGCTGGAGCCACAGAGACTTTTTATTTATTCCTTGGTTTGTCATTATGTTGTTATGTTTCTTAGTTTCCAATAAAAGTTACATTTTATTTACTATCTCAGTCATTCAATATCCTTTGTTCTATCCATGTTCCAGGGTTACCCACATTTCTGTTGCTGGATATTGACTGTCACTATTCCTGCACAGGGTTTTCTTTCATGCTTCCACTTCTTTACCTGCTTTATTATAGACCATGGGCCATATTATATAGTTAGTGCTAACTTAACCAGAGCTGTTGTTAACTTAAAACCTCCATAGGCTATAATGGCTCTGGGAAGTTTACAACAGCTCTGGTTAAGTTAGCACCAACTATGTAATATGGCCCCCATATATTTTCAAGGTGTGGGATAGGTTGGCATCAGTAAATTGGTGTGCTAATCTGAAGGTATGGGTTTTAAGGGGTTTCTTAAAGGCCCAAAGATTAGGGGAGAGTTTGATAGGGTGAGGTAGGTCATTTCGCAGGAACGGAGCTGCCCATGGAGGCAAGAGCTGGCAGTGTGGGTGGAGACAGAGGACAAACTTTGAATGTGACCGTCAGTATTTTAAATCGGACCTTGAAGGGTACAGGAAGCCAGTGAAGGGACTGGCAGAGGGGGGAAGTATGAGAGGAGCAATGAGTGAGAAATTTAAACCTGGCAACTCCTTTCATTACATTATAATTATCATTATAATTTATTCATTATCAGGTCTATTCAAAGAAAGGTGAAAATCAGAAGAATTGGCAGGAGAAGAGAACAATTTAGATCAAATAGCTGATTTGGAAAGTGACATAAATGGGAACATTTTTCTGGTTTGGCTATTTTGACCAAGAATTTTCACTTCCCCGGTCATTCTCCTGAGTTTCACCTTTCTCTGAATAGACCTGTGTGTTCTATTAACATTAAATTATGCACAGTTAAAAATTTGAAATTCATATTTCATATCCCAATTGCTGTGGATAACTCTGGGTTCAGTGTGACAACAGATGTGTGATTATAAGTGTTACAGCATAAAAAGAATTGGCTCTTCCTTTCGGCTTCTTCTTTCTCTTACTCTGTTGTATAACTTTAGTAGTATTTAACAGGTGAAGTGATAGTTTTTTTAAAATACTGTGAGAAAATAAGGAGGCTACATATGAGAAATGCAATGGTCTGCGATAAAATGTTATAAAATCAAACTAAGTAAGGCTTTTAAAGAAGGTCAATACCACCATATATGATACAACCCTATCGAGTGAAGCAGCACAGGCCTAAGAAGGGGTCACTGCAGTACATTCTATGGAGAACATCTGGTGTAACTCACCATCGAGATATTAGCTTGAAATTACAATCTTGTTTTAATAAGTAGACCTAAAATGAAATGGTGATGTCAAATACCTTAATCCAATCAGATGTTGTTATATCAGGTCATAAATCCCAGGACAATTCACAAGTGTAGATGGGCAGGGTGGCATATGCCTTATAGTGAATTAGAACAAATTAATGTGAAAGTGGGTGTTGAGTTTGTGCAAAGAGATTTGAAATATGATAATGGGGCGTTAGCCTTTCATTGGGTATTTACGGAATGCATGAATAGCTGAGCTGCCAACTCTGAAAAGATTTGCATAGTGTGCACTGATTTGCATATTTAGTGATGTCACAGGATGTTACATGACATAAAATATTACATTTGATAAGAAACAAAATTATATTATTATTTTATCGTCTATATTTATGGATCCGTTCTTCATGAGGAGCTGGATGTCAAGGATCCCAGAGTAGTGTGTAGGGCTGTATGTGTGTGATGATTGTAGAGTCCCTAAAATGGGGCCCTTGATTTACATTTTGAAGACAGAAGAAGATCCATGATTTACTTTATTCCAGAAAGCATTACTTGATAGTGGAATTCTTGCCTGGTGGTTTGAGTGGAAGGTAATCAATAATGTCAAGTGAAGTTAGAGACTAAAAGATCACAATGTCAGACTGGCTCTGTTGTGCTCACACCAAAGAAAAGCCCATAGTCCAGATTATGCATTTATTATATCAGCTGATCCTGGGTTAACATTAATTATTATTAAATATTATATTATGATTAAATATTTAGAAATCTGACATTAGAGTGTGATATTGAGAATCCATGGTGTGATCTGGAGTCAATTCTAAACATCAAGCACCACGAAATGAAATAGTGTGACTTGTCACATCTGGGTTTATTGTATTATATGAAGTGCTTTCTAATTTGAAAACTGAATTGAAATATGCAATGTTGTTGGTGAAGATAATTGCAACCATTGTAGATTTTGTTTTGTGGTTGTCATGAATATTTATTTTCAGGAATGCAGCTGTCTGCCATTGTTTTTTTTTCGTTGCTATTTTTGGCCGTCCCTCTAAAAATCCTATATTTAGTAACCACAACTCCGTTGATTTGTAGAGCTTTATTTGGAGATTTTATGGGTTTTATTGAGATATTAATTGAATAAATTAATTATCTATCTAATGTGTTATATTGTGTATATATACTGAATATTATATAGTCCCATATATACAAATTAAGATTTGAGTGCAGCCTCCCTGATTTCTGTGTGTTACATGTTTAGGGCTGACCTCCCTATTAGGCTAGCACCAATACTCCCTAGCCCTAGACATATTGTTTATTTATTTTATGGTTTATTTATTTAACCTTGAGCTGCAGAGAGCACCAGGAGACAGTTGGTGCCAATAAGTGGGTTAATTTCATAAGAGCAGGCATTAGGTAGTTTTTTGGATAGAGACTTGGGATTGAGTACTTTGACATTGTGGCAGGCATAAGCAATTTGTGATTGACAATGTGCAACTAAAGGTATTATTCAGAGAGGACTGAAATATCGCCGAAAGTAACCGGACACTGAAGTTCAGTGTACGGTGACATTTAGGGGACATTCGGCAAATTTTGGCGAACTGCCAGCAAGTATGGGGCCTGGTCGAAGGCAGTGAAATTCTTCATAGAGAAGCGATAGTTTATCTATTCACAGAACACCGAACAGGAGTGAAAAGTTGCTGAAGTGCCCTGCTGTTCAGTGGTTTCATTCGGCAGGTTTATTCAGGTGAATCCCATAAGCTTCAATGTTAAAAATATTCCTGTTTTAATTCAATATCAATAATATTAATTCAATAAACCGTTTATTATTTTATTCTGCTGTAAAAAAATCACTTTATTTATTGATATTTTTTAGGATCTTTTAGGCATTTTTAAGGATTTATTCGGCAAAATAGTTTTTCCGTTTCTTTTTAAATAATTTTTTAATTTTTCTGTAACAGACCTTTTTATTATCATTCATAGGATCTTATATGTAAATTCCAGACATTTTCCTTCAGTAGTTTTTTTCCAAACAGCATTTCAAATTTGAATCTTTCAAACATACTGTTTTTTTTTACCTTGTTCGTCTGCTTGTCGGCTTTTTCTTTGGGCTGGTCTCAGCTGTGATCAGCGGCTCGTCTGATTTTTCCAGCGTGTTCGGCGTGGTTTTTGTGGTGGTTTGTGCTGATTTTCGGTGAGTGTTCGGCGAGTGTTCGTCAGGTTTGCGGCGAGTTTTCCCTGCACTACGGGGACGCTGCAGGGTGGGGAACTTTGATTCCCTGAAGTGCAGGGAAGCCCGGAGAACGAGAGGGTACCGAAATGTCGGCAATATTTCGGTGCTCTCTGAATAACCCTGTAAATCTCCATCTTTATTAACCCTTTTGCTGCTGAGGCTTTTCCCGCCTCTGTGCTGAGCTCATTTTTACCGATTTTGCTCATCATGTTTAAATGCGTTTTGAAGGCTTATTTTAGTATATGACCCAGACATATTATATATCGTTCTTTCCATCAGACTCGGCAGATTCATAATATGACCTTATTATATGTATACGTCATGACCAGTCTGTTTATTATAACAAAAAATGCAATAAAATATGAATTTTCAATAATTTACAACTTGTAAAGTGTTTTTTTTTCACATTTTAAGATGCGAGCAATTGCGGTTATATTTTGTATGGGGTGCGCTTGTTAAAAAAATTAGAGATGGGGTCTCATTACATTTTTTTTGAGGAAAATTACGCGATTTTTAACAAACGCACCGCATACAAAAATCGTTAGTGCAGCATCATTGTTCACATTATAATTGAAATGGGAACAATATTGCTGCATTAACAAACCAAAAAAAGAAAAAAAAACTTGTTTATTTTTTTTTATAATTTTTCTTTAAAATATTTTTTTATTTTTATTTTTTATTTTTTTTAGAACTTTTTTATACTCATGTTTGGTATTGTTGGAACGGCCATGCTCTCGCCGATTCAACAATACCAAACATTAACCCCTAACTGCCACGGATCGGGAGATAGGGGGTTCATTGGAATCCCCTATCTCCACCATTGGTGGCAGTTAGGGGTTAACTCCAGGACTGGCATCATCGTGCTATGCACGATGACGCCAGTCCTCAGGGGGAATTCCCGGAAGCTTTGCCGACATCCAAGATGTCGGCCAGCTCCGGGAAAGGATCACGAACCTGCGCTTTTCGGCGCCGATTCGTGATCCGGCCCCCATGGGGTTAATGCCAGGTACCATTTGGAAGGGCAGGCTGTGCCCTTCCAAACGGTGCCTGGGTTAACCCCCTGCACGCCGCCGATCGGGAAGGAGAGAGGTCCGAAGGACCTCGCACCCTCCCTTTCAGGCGCCTCCTCCGCACATGCGGGGGGGGGGCGCCTGAATTAGGTGTCATCGCGCCCCCGCGATGACACCTAATTACTCCGGCGGCGGTTCCGGGTGCTGGGCTGACATCGAGGATGTCAGCCCGCACCGGGGGGGCCAGCGATCGGCCGGAACCCGGCCGAACGCTGGCTCCAAAGAGAGGACGCGCTCAGCGCGTCCACCGCATGGAACGCTACCTGCGGTTGGACGCGCTCAGCGCGTCCTTAGCAGCGAAGTGGTTAATGTATCCTCAGCTAGGTGTTTTAAAATCTCTAATGGCATACTTAAATGGAGTGCAGTACATTTTGCATGATATATATACAAAAGTGGGTAACTTGTATCATGTACATTTTATACACTATACATTTGACATACTATACAGAATAGCGTCTGTGTGTTTGTTTAATTCATTGATAAAAATATTCGTTAGCTACATCATCCCAAGTGCTGATTACCATTCTAGAGTTAAATTTCTCTCTCTTTTTCAGTTGTTATGTACACAACATAAATAGTGGTGGAAACTGATCATTCACTGTATAGAAAGCTGGTATTAATTAACGATTTTTGATGATTTCTTAAAAATCCATTTGAAATAATCTACTAAAATATTTTTGGAGAATATGTGGAAAAATAAATTGCATTTGATACACGTTGCATTAGTATAAAAACTGATTACTGTAAAGTTTTATGGAATGCCTTTTACCAAAAGAAAGAAAAAAGGCAATAGAGCTTGAATGACTTGTTGCAACATGCCTTTGGCCACTGGCAGATTTCTATTTTATTTTTTTAAACCGACAACCGACATATCACAGAAATCAGACAGTAAATGTAGACATGATGTAAAATAAAATTGACTTAACATATTTCAAGACTTATTCGGCTTTATATAAACTCTGAGACAATCCTGCAAGACACTCAAACAGATTATATGTGTGGGTAAAGTAAGAAAATTGCTGCCATTATATTGTTATTATTAACACCTTGTAATTAGCCCAGAGGAATCATGGGGTTCACTATCATGATTCCCTTATAATGAACTAAATTGCTACCTTCGTTACAGGCACGGCGCCTGCTCTGATTAATGTTAAATACAAGACAATTATTTTGAAAACATACTTTAATTCTGTGTGACTGCATGACTTTTTTTCAGGTGGCTGGTTCGTCTTTATTTCAAAAATATGGTCATCCCGGCAACGATCAAAAAAGGTTAAAAGTACACAATCTAGGTTAATGGATTCATAATAATTATCCTTTTCGTTTTGAAGATTACTTAAGATTTATATTTCTTTGATGGGGATTTAAGTGTCGCTTTGAAATAATGCTGAGACATCACAATTATCAAGGATAGATTATATTACACTATATTAAATTAAAAAGGTAGGGATAATATAATGAACCAAGAGAGAAGAGAGGAGAAACCGGAGAATACAATCAGAAACTGCAAGGCATTCAGCTATGAATGGAATAAACATGAAATTATTTAGAAGGAATTTTTTCAAAGATTTAAAAAGAATCATGACGCTATTTAATAGTAAACAGAATATATTTAGGGAATATATAAGAGCATCAGTTAAGGATACCTATTTAATTTCTGGTGACGAAAGTCTCATCTTTTCTTTTTAATAAATGAAAAACCTTAGCTACAAAATTAACAGCCACAACACAAGATAGATGAACCTCTTAAATTCGGGGGCAATTGGAGCCATGGGGTCAACCCCGAGGTGCAGCACAGTGGGAGGAAAAGAGGATCCAGGCCAGGTGAAGTCCAAAGCTTTCATGGCGCATATGAGACAGCAACGTTTTAAGCTTTTGTCAAGCATCTGTAGAATCATTAAACAAGGCAAACCCCCCCAAAAACACAGATTAATAAAGTTCTATACTCATCTCTTTAATGCCTGTAAAATTCTCAGATGTACACTCCATTCATGGCAGTTCTCAGCCTCAGTGGTAATCAAACCTTCACCCTCCTCGGTTTCATCTTCCAGCCCTGTTACAATCAATATTCCTTTCTAAACTATTCATTTGTCTCTTGACGAGCACATTATTTTGAGAAACTTTGGGCCCTATTCCAATGTTGACTTTAAGTTAAGTGTTCGAGCCATACAACATAACAGCTCGACTCGAGTGCTTAGCTTAAAAAAAAACACGTGGCTCCTTATAGTACATTAACATCTCCTTTGTTTTAAATGGGAGACATTAATGTGGAGACTGCAGATGAAGAAAGAGCTATTCCAACCTAATTCCTCCTTCATCTGTGCCTATCATTATTCGGTAATGAATAACGTCTATTAAATGCTGGTGTTAAGTGATTTCGCTTCTGTACAGTCACTTAGCACATTAATTTAAAACTATATTGTGTTCAGGTAAAGTATATTAATTTAAAATATAACTTTTATTATAAAGTGTTAAAACGTCCAATAAATTGTTACCTCAATCAACCATACAAGAATTAAAAACACTCATAATCAAATATAAGCCAAATACAGTGTAATAATAACTCTTTAAGTCAGTGTGCGGTCCATATACCTCAGAGAGGATTTAGTCTAATAGTGATAACGTGCTGTGATATAGTTAATAGAAATACACCCGCTGGCCAGGTGGGATACTGCATATCTATTAAGCACACAACCTACATGCCTCACAATGATAAAAGTGTTGGTACTGGGTATATAAAACTAATGGTTGTAATTAACCCACACTAGTGTGGTATTAACCTCCGTATCTGGAACCAAAATGGCAATCTTCCTTTTTCTGTCAATGGCTGGAACAATCAATTGTTACTTATTTACCATTAACCTAAGAGGAGTATGTAAATAAATCACGTATCCAAGATATCCAAACTAGACGGGCTATAACAAATGAGTATCTCCCAGTACCTCGATGATTTTCTTAAACTCACGGTACAGAAGCTTCCATCCTATTTAAAGGACACGAAAGATGCATTGAAAATGTTGCATGATGTGGAGGTAACACCAAATACCTTACTATGTAGCTTGGACGTGGTGAACCTCTATGGCTCCATACCTCGTGAAAGGGGGTTAGAATTTGTGGGCATTGATCTCAACAAATATGCTCATCTATCCCCTGAGTGGAATAAATTCCTTCTGCAATTATTAGAGTTTATTCTCAAGAATAATTTATTTTTTTTCAATGGTAAATATTATCTTCAAACTGAAGGGACAACGATGGGTACATCCACAGCACCCTCCTATGCCAACCTATTTCTCGGGGTCTGGGAGGAAGCAATTGTTTTTAAAGAATCAATGATCCCGTTCACCTCAAAAATTAAATTGTGGCGAAGGTACATAGATGACATCATTGTACTTTGGGAAGGCAGTAGTGAGGAATTTAATAATTTCTGTGGTAAATTGAATGATAATATGCTCAATCTTAAATTCACCTCAGAAGTACAGGGTGAAGCATTAGACTTTCTGGACTTGACCATAATTAAGGAAGAAAATAAATTACAAACAAAGCTATTTCGTAAGCCAACAGCAACTAATAGCCTTCTTTATTGGCCTTCAAGTCAGGCATACCAACTGTCCAATACTTGAGATTAAGGAGAAATTGTTCATCCATGATGGAAATTAAATTGCAGGCTGATGATTTGCGAAAAAGATTTTGTGAGAAGAGTACTTAAACGTGCTTACCATAAAGCACTTATACAGGATAGGTAACACTAACAACTCCTAGATCCAAGAGTAACAAACACAGATAATTTTCAAATAAGGCTCATAGCGAATTATGATGAAGCCAATGTGAAAATAAAAGAGATTCTGAAGGCATATTGGCCTATTCTCAGGCTTGATGCCGATTTGGCTAAAGTTATTTCCCCCATAGCCTCTTTCACCACTAGGAGGGGTGCGAACCTACGTAATAAATTATGCCCAAGCCATTTGGCGACACTAAATTTGCAATCTCGATCTAATTGGCTATTTTCAACGAAAACTGGTACATTTAGCTGTGGGAGGTGTGTTGTGTGTAACTATATAGCTAACCCCTCAAGTTCTTTTTATGACAGTTCTAACCAAGAAGAATTTAAAATCAAAACTTGTTTCACATGTAATTCAAAGGACCTGGTTTATTTATTGGTATGCTCCCGTGGGAAAGAATATGTAGGGAAGATCATTAGGACATTTAAAACTAGGATCATGGAGCATGTCCGCTCATTGAGATACCCGAGAGATACCCCTGTATCGAGACACTTGAGAATTCATCATGACAACCGTTCAGATATGATCAGATTTATGGGGATTGAGCAAGTTTCCCTAGGACCGAGAGGTGGAAACCTGGATCAAAAATTGCTACAACGGGAGGCATATTGGATCTATCGCTTAAGGACATTACAACCAAGGGGTCTAAATGAAGGCTTCAACTTTTCAGCATTTGTACATTAATGAATATACTCTTTAATTGAGGTAAGAACTATAGAATTAAGAACCACAATTGTCTCCCGTTAAGTTTTTGCGCCTGTCAAAGTCCATCTGCGCATATATGCTGCATCAATAAAAAAAAACACGCACATCTTCTCAATTTTATTGTTTGGGTATGCGTAGAATGTGTAACTATACTGTGCTGTATTTTATTTTTTGGGCTGGTGTATTTGGGTTCGGCCAGGACGTTCAGATTTGCTCTATTACATTCTTACCGCAAACGTTAACACGTGCGCAAAAACGCATTAACGCAAGGGGCAAAACCCTTTGCACTGACCGTCGTATTACAATGTCCGCGCAAAAAATGTGCATTAACGTGTACCGTGGGTGAACCTGCTCGAACGCTGCGCGAGCTTACTATACTGCACGCGTCCTATACTTAATATTGTGAGCGCAAATGCATTTGTGCGCTGGTACGCAGATGGTATTACAATCTATGCGCAAAATTTAATGCACAGTGTTTGCGCGCATAATTTTATCGACTCCTAAAAGCTGGTGTTAAAGGCAAATCTGAACGTCCTGGCCGAACCCAAATACACCAGCCCAAAAAATAAAATACAGCACAGTATAGTTACACATTCTACGCATACCAAAACAATAAAATGGAGAAGTTGTGCGTGTTTTCTTTATTGATGCAGCATATATGTGCAGATGGACTTTGACAGGCGCAAAAACGTAACGGGAGACAATTGTGGTTCTTAATTCTGATTGTCTGAATCACGTGAAAAAACAGTCCGCACACTGATTTCTGCGCGTAACGTTGCTGCGCGCGCATTTTTGCTTGTCCGTTTTACGTGTGTTATTTTTTGACGGATGAAAAAATGCGCGAGGATTGAAATACCAGCATTGTTTTACGCGCGTTAACGTTTAACGCTGCGTGCAAAAATTCATGCGTTCTGCATGCGTTTTTGCGTGAAGAATGTAATAGAGCCCTTATTGTCTTAACATTATACTTTGTGATTGTGACCTGTGTGTCCACAATACAGGCTTGGATGCTATGACATATGTTTATTTCCTCTTGATGTTATTTTGCTTTGTCTTTGTCGACCTTGAAATCTATGTCAATAAAGGTACATTTAAAAAAAAAATCCAGGAGTGACCCACAAAGGTTGAGAGATGTGACCAACAAGAATGTAAAGAGCTCTGATGGAAACAGGCAACATGAGACTTATAACAAACTGGTTCGAAGTATTATGTAATTTGCACATTTTTGTTTCTAAATAAAACTCTGATTTGCTTCATGACTAGCTTCAGGCTCTAATTCATTAACTATTGGGTGAACATATGGAGACTATTTATTTTAATTTTTCTCTGAATACAATTCTTACATGTATAAGCACTAGTAACATTTCTGACACACATTTCTTTTAAGCAGCAAAATAAACCAGTATTATATCCCAATGTAAATTACATAGTACCACATGTTACTGGTCTTAAATAGAGATTCTTAAATCTGATTGATCCACAAAACATCAGACATTGGCCATTTTACAGTTATCAGTTATTATTCATGTTCTTTTATTGGAGTCATTTCAAGGTTGCCTGCATTTCATTTTTGATTACAAAGCATTATTCTTTTTATAAGAAAGTTGCATTTTAGTAGTTGAAAATAAAAATGAACTTGTGATCGTATTACTTTTTACATATGCTCGTAAATGCAAATAAACTGAAAAGCAGGGTTACTGTATTATACAGTATATTAGAGGAAAGTAAAAATCATAGTGTTTTAATCTTCATATTTAACTCTTCATATGCTCTAGAGATAAACTGGGAAATGTAGTAAAAACAGTTTTGCGCCTATTCCCTACCAGGGTGGCTGTGACATACAGAAGTATCCAGTCCACTTCACGTATAAAACATAACAAGAAAATAAGGTGTCATCTGTGCTTGCTCCTATAGTGCCATGCGAAACAAAGACAATCAAAGGTTTTGGTTTACTTCAAGGGCCATTAAAGTGTAAGCTCACCTGCCACGTCATCTCTAAGTCAGGTAGGTCTTATGAAAACAAGTGTTGCTTTTCTAAGCAACCGCATATTCTCATGCTGCTTATCAGCTAAGAGACAAAACGTTGGGTTTTATTTCTACCCTCATCAGAAACATTTACACTTTGGGATTAAAAACAAAAACCCGGAAAGGGACAGCAGCAAAAATGACCTGGCTGGGGATACAACAAAATATACATATGTGCAGAAAAAACAGTTTTGCGCCTATTCCCTACTAGGGCTGCTGCGAGAACCAATAGTATCCAGCCCACTTCGGGCTATATTACAATCTTCACGCAAAAACCCTCGAGCAAAGTGTGAATTTTTGCGCCAAGCGTTAACCTTTTGCGAGTGCAAATCACTGCTGGAATTAGAATCCTCGCGTATCTTTTCATTAGGCGATCAATAAAGCGCGCAAACAGGATGCGCCCAAATGCTCGTGCAGTACTGTCGCGCGCAAAAAACAGTGTGGCACTGTTTTTTTGTCGCGATTCAGCCAATCTGAATTAAGAACCACAATTATCTCACATTAAGAAATTGCGCCTGCCAAAGTCAATCTGAGTATATATGCTGCAGCAATAATACATGCACACACAACTTCTCCATTTTATTGGTTTGGTATGAGTTGAATGGGCAACTATACTTTGATGCATTTTTTTTAAGGGCTGGTGTATTTGGGTTCGGCCAGGTTGTTCAGATTTGCCATTACGTCAGTTTTTAGGAGTTGCTAAAATTATGCGCGGAAAGGCTATGCGGTAATTACCGTGAAATAGATTGTAATATCGTACCAGCGCACATTCGCATTTGCGCCCACAATGTTAAGTATAGGATGCGCGCAGTACAGTAAGCTCGTGCAGGGTTTGCGCAGCTTCACCCGCGGTAGACGATTGCGCGCGGTTGTTGCACTATGTAATATGGCATTCAGCGCAAATGGTTTTACCCCTCGCGTTAATGTTTTTTTGCGACAGCGCAAACATTTGCGCGAAGATTGTAATTTAGCCCTTCATGTATAACATGTTATGTTTTATATTTATGTTTCTTATGCATTGAATACAGGTGACACTAGTGCACCTTTTCAGAGAAACACAGAGCTGTCTCTGTTCTTTCTACTATATTTACCATATTTGTAAACAATCGAAAAAGGAGAATACCCAAAATTGTCTCCTTCTATGGAAAAATGACAGTGCCATCCTTATTTGTAGCAACTTCGCTTACTGTTGTCAAATTTTGAACAGTGGTGATATTTACTCTTGTTGCAGCCACAGTGAAACAAAGGTAGTTATTGAATAACACATTGTGATAATATGTATAAACATCTCTTCTTGGAACCACTTTAAATTTACATTTTATTTTACAGTTAGAAGTGGTATGTATAATATAAATAAAACCAGCTAATGGGTTGAGGAAGTATAGGACACTATACCTGAAAATACTTTCAAATTCTTTACACAAGTTAGAAAGAAATATCCTAACAATAATACAAAGAGCCACTTCTAAGTACTTCTAAGAATAATCATTATCTAAGAGGTACTTATAACTAGCTGCTGTTATAATCTGTCATTAAGTACAATGATGGAAAATGAAGGTTTCCAGTTAAGTAGTTTTATGTTAACAACAGATCTTCAGGTAACCAAGATGTAGTTTTCTACTGAGGAACATAGGTAATAATCTTTAATCATCGAAAGTGAGTAGTTTCTATGGAGCCTCTTTGAGATGTAACACGACAAACTACAAAGAGAAAAATAATAAACAAATAAATGAAGTTAAGCTGTTTGTAATTTTAAAGGTGTTTCAGAATTGCGACCTATAATTCCGTATGTATAGGGGCCCTATTGCAGCCAAGCCCAAATTAGGGAGCCACAAATGCTAAAAATCAGCTTGAGCCATTAACCTTTTCACCACTAAATATTTTGCATTTTAATACAATAAATATCAATAATAAGAATAAAATACCTCTTGCATACCTTCAGGGACAAGATTAGGGTCCCCCTTGTAGAGGAACATAATTTGCAGTGAGATATCAGTCCGGTTACCCTGTATAACTGTAGAGATGCACCAAAGAGCAGTCCCACACCCTCACAAGCTCAAAGGAGCTCAAGGGAGAGCTCTGGGGTCATTTACTACTGTACAGGGATGTGATTCAGGGGGTTATAATCAGGGGTCAAGTGCAAGGGGAACGCACAGGAACAAAGGGTTTTCCATGAGATGGACTGGGGGAGAAATTAACTGGGGGCTGAAATGAAATGGTGGAGTAATTACCCGGGGGTTTGAAATGAGATGGACTGGGGAGAAATTAACTGGGTGGTTGAAATGAAATAAAGTGGGGAAAAATAAAACAAACTGGAGGAGAAAATAAATGGTCTGTGGGGCTGAATTGAAATGGACAGGGGGGGTGTTATATGAACTGGTGGATGCAGAGGGCGGCACCTTCCACTTCCTTCTCGTATGCACGGCTCCAGATAATAAAGCTGGTAAAAGAGCCACTAAGTGTTAGCTGCTCCCTATTATCACCTCAGCTGGAACACAGCCTGTGCAGGAAACTTTTGTGAGTTCCTGTACTTCTTTGTTAAGGACTTGACCCCTGGTTATAATTGCTGAAAATCCCAGTACAGTTCAGATACAAGGTGTTACTGTAATTTTCATATACAGGCATTATGCCACATACTGATATTATTTTTATATTCTATTGGTATTTTTGTATCTGCATTGCTAATAATCTCATTTTGATCAATACAAACGTTCCCGGACTACTCTGTCAATGGAAACGCCGTTCCTTCTGTGCTAGACGCCGAACAAAGGGTTTTCCATTCGATCGACAGTGTGTGGGATCAAACTCCCACACGCTGTGCCGGAAGATAGGCCCCGCCAGGGTAAGAGGAGAGGGAAGGTGGAGGCTGTCAGCCAAACACAGAAACACGCTGGCCCCACCTATTCTCCTCACAGCCGCTTAAAGCAGAGGTCCCGTTCCTGCACATGCTTGACTCTTGCAGCCAAGGGAGAGAGAGACCAGCCGAGACCCAGGAGTCAACCAGGGATTCCACCTGTGGTAAGTATATAACAAGCAGGGGTGTATGTGTTAAAGAGGGGGATAAATTAACTGGGTACTGCTGAAATCAGATGAACGGGGGCAGAAATTCTCTGGGGAGGCTGAAATCAGATGGACTGGGGGAGATATTAACAGGGAAGCTGAAATGAGATGGACGGGGGGAGAAATTCTCTGGGGGAGGCTGAAATGAGATGGACTGGGGGAGATATTCTCTGGGAGAGGCTCTGGGGAGGCTGAAATGAGATGGACTGGGGGAGATATTCTCTGGGAGAGGCTCTGGGGAGGCTGAAATGAGATGGACTGGGCGAGATATTAACAGGGAAGCTGAAATGAGATGGACGGGGGAGAAATTCTCTGGGGGAGGCTCTGGGGGAAGCTGAAATCAGATGGACTGGGCGAGATATTAACAGGGAAGCTGAAATGAGATGGACGGGGGGGAGAAATTCTCTGGGGGAGGCTCTGGGGAGGCTGAAATGAGATGGACTGGGCGAGATATTAACAGGGAAGCTGAAATGAGATGGACTGGGGGAGAAATTAACTGGGGGCTGAAATGAAATGGTGCTGTTCGACGGCAGTGAAATCCCCCATAGAGAAGCAATTGTTCATCTATTCAGAGAACACCGAACAGCAGTGAAACGTTGCCGAAGTGCCCTGCTGTTCGGTGGTTTCATTCGGCAGGTTTATTCAGGCGAGTCCCATAGGGTTCAATTTTAAAAATATTCCCGTTTTAATCCAACATCTAATAAACTGTTTATTATTTGAAATCGGAAGCCCCTGGGACCTTTTGAGTGTGAACGGTGCATGCACTGCTCATAGGATAAGGACCAATCCACCGGATGCTCCAATTCAGCTGGAGCTGAATTTGGATGCTCTGAATTTGGCAGTGGATGAATTGGCGATGCTTTGCAAACCTGAAATCAGCATGTACTAAGTGTGATGATGTCTTTAGTCCCCTGGTTGGTCCCTGGCAGGTTGGATATTCAAATTACAACCTGCTGAGTGACAGCTTTGTTGAAGGCGTAAAGTCCTCCACTTGTCTCAGCTATCAGAGCTGTTCCAGAGGGAAGGGGGTGGAGGACGGGAAGGGGGAATATCCTCGTCTAACTCTGACCACCTAAAAATCATAAAGTGGTCAGAGTGAGCAGAGAGTCACTTTACGTTTACACATGACTTCAATTACAGCCCATTGACTTTGTGCAAAGACGACATGAACAATCATGTATTTTGAGTTATGCGTTTCTTCTCCATGTGACCTAGATTTATTAATTGCTGGCAGACTAATTTGTAGTTATGAATATGTTGTCAAGTGTTGTGTTTACTGACTATTTCATTTTCACAACTTCTATTTTCCATCCTTTTCTTCCAGTGCAGTCACCTTGTTTTTCTGTTTATGTGGCCAACGTGGCACACCTGTAATAAAATCATAAAAGCTGTTTCAAATAATCACAGACCAAAGACCTAATTGCACTCAAGCGATTAACATTAACGAGTGAGCTGAGATTAGCCTCACACCTTAATGATAATGGATTCCCTGATATTACTCCGGGAACAGGGTCTTCCAAACCTACTGTGTCTTATTTGTTAGTATTGCACAAACATATTTATAGTCTAGTGTATTATTCCCTTGCCTTCCTATTTTGTACAGCGCTGTGGAATCTGTTGGTGTTTTATTAATAATCAAACAATTGTGATGTCACCACTGAGGATTGAAATATACATAAAAACGTATCTTATCGCAAATCCCCTTTGACGTTTCTTCCTCTTACATACAGAAATAACTAATTCGGAAAAACCTATTGGTTTCTTTAAATGTGGGAATTGTAGGGCATGTGTGCACCAAACTAGGAAAACAGTTCTTTTTAAAAGCAATCTCCTAAATAAAGAATTTGAGATAAAACCCTTATTAACTGTACCTCTAAAGGGGTTATTTACCTATTAGAATGTTCATGCGGGGCCCAATATATAGGAAGAATTAGTCAGGAATTAAGAGTGAGAATTTTAGAGCATTTAGGCAATATTAGGAGGAATAAATTAGACCACAGTGTTCCTATACATTGTAATAATTGCCCTAAATTTAACCCTTTCGCTGCTGAGGCTTTTCCCGCCCCTGTGCTGAGGTCATTTTTACTGGTTTTGCTCATCATGTTTAAACGTGTTTTGAAGGCTTATTTTAGTATATGACCCAGACATATTATATATCGTTCTTTCCGTCAGACTCGGTAGATTCATAATATGTCATTATTATATGTATACGTTATGTCATGTCTGTATATTATAACAAAAAATGCAATAAAATATGTATTTTCAATAATTTACAATGTGTAAAGTGTTTTTTTTCACATTTTAACATGCGAGCAATTGCGGTTATATTTTGTATGGGGTGCGCTTGTTAAAAAAATTAGAGATGGGGTCTCGTTACATTTTTTTTTGGGGAAAATTACACTATTTTTAACAAACGCACCGCATACAAAAATCGTTAGTGCAGCATCATTGTTCACATTATAATTGAAATGGGAACAATATTGCTGCATTAACAAAACAAAAAAAAGAAAAAAAAGTGTTTATTTTTTTTTATAATTTTTTTTTTTAATTTTTTTTTATTTTTATTTTTCATTTTTTTCTTTCTTACCACATTTTTCACAGTAGTGTTTGGTATCGTTGGAACGGCCATGCTCTGGCCGATCCAACCATACCAAACTTTAACCCCTAACTGGAACTCCCTATCTCCACAGTTGGTGGCAGTTAGGGGTTAAGTCCAGGAATGGCGTCATCGTGCTACGCACGATGACGCCAGTCCTCAGGGGGAGTTCCCGGAGGCTTGGCCGACATCCAAGATGTCGGCCAGCTCCGGGAAAGGATCGCGAACCGGCGCTTTTCAGCGCCGATTCGCGATCCAGCTCCCCAGGGGTTAATGCCAGGCACCATTTGGAAGGGCAGGCTGTGCCCTTCCAAATGATGCCTGGGTTAACCCCCGCAGAGCCGCCGATCGGGAGCGAGAGAGGTCCGAAGGACCTCCCCCCCTCCCTTTCAGGCGCCTCCTCCGCACATGCGGGGGGGGCGCCTGAATTAGGTGTCATCGCGCTGCCGCGATGACACCTAATTCCGGCGGTTGCGGTCCCGGATGCGCGGCTGACATCGAGAATGTCAGCCCGCACCGGGGGGGCCAGCGATCGGCCGGAACCCAGCCGAACGCTGACCCCAATGGGAGGACGCGCTCAGCGCGTCCTCCGCATACCAGCGGGAATGCTGAGGACGTGCTGAGCGCGTCCTCAGCATCGAAGTGGTTAATATTGCAAATTTTGATTGGGATTGATATAGCTCACAAACATTGGAGAGCAGGTGATTTTACGAGAGTTCTGGCAAGAAAAGAAACCGAATGGATTTTTAGGATGGGCACATGGAGGAAAGGAGGTCTCAATATGGAAATAGACATAAAGGGATGTCTATAGAAATGTTTACCTTGGAAGTTATATTTTATCGTTGTTTTTATTTTTGTTTTTATTTTCGTTTTTATTATATGGTTGTGAGTATTGAATCGTTAAGGAGCCGCCACTGTAAGAAGACATTTGAGAGCCGCCATCTGGGGGATTCTCTGGAGTTCGCTTGTCTTCAATATACCTAAACGCCGGCTATCCTGTCATGCGCATTAGAACTGTGATGCTCAAGCCTCGCTTTCCCCACATGTCGTCTGCTAAGCAGGTTCTCCTCCCAATACTCACCTCTCTCCTCCAGGGTCCCACGGCGATCTGACTTCGTGGAAGTCAGATGCTGCTTTTAAATCCCCTCCCGGCGCGATAACATCATTGTGCCAGACGCGATGATATGATTTTCAGGCGGCCCCCGGCAAAGCTGGAAGAGCGCCTGAAAGGTGTGTGTGGTCCTCTGGACCCTTTTCCCTCCCAATTGGGAGGAGGTTAAAGTCAAAGACAGCCACTGCTGGACAGGGCAGAGTCTGCCCTTTCAAGTGATGTCTGTTTTAACCCCTAAGGTGCCAGTCTGCAATCCGGCACCATTCGGCGCCAGATCTTGGACCTGTCCTGGAGGTGGCTGACATTTTGGATGCCAGCCAAGCCTCTGGGGCCTGTCCCCTCCCACCAATGTCAGTGTTAGAATTAACCCTTAGCTGCCAATGGGGTTTTTCCGTTGGAAACCCTATTCTGGAGATAGGGGGATCATTTTGACCCCTGTATCTCCCGAATCGTGGCAGATAGAGGTTAATTAAGAGGTTAACAGCATGGCCTTTCCAGTGATACCAAACATGACCATGTTAAAAGTAAAAATAAATAAGAAGAATAAAAATAATAATAAAAAATACAAAATTTAAAAAAAGTGTTGTTTTGTGTTTTTTTTGTTAATACAGCAATATTGTTCCAATTTCAATAATAATGTGAACAATGATGCTGCACTAATGATTTTTATTTTTTGGGATTTTAGCTAAAAATCACCTAATTTCTCAGAAACGGGAACCCTTTAGTTTTTTTTCTATTTTTTTAACAAGCGTTCCCAATAGATTATATAACCGCTCCAATAGATTATATAACCGCAAAGACTCGGATGATAAAATGTGAAAAAATTATTTTACATGCTGTTGATGATTGGAAATTCAAATTTTATTGAATTTTTTGTGATAACATTCAGGCAGCGCATGACGTATTGTCATGCCCCATGATTCAGCCTTTATTTGTATATTTTAATCTTATGTGTTGAATCTGTCTTTTACTGCTTACAGTTATGATTTCATAGCTATTTTTTTCCTGCTGGGTCACCATAGCCTTGCTGCATCCAGCTAGCTCCGCCCCTTTTTCCTCATGCTAGTTCTGAGTTACTTACTGTCACCTAGCAGCCATCTTAGCTCTATGCTGGACAGAACAAATATCTTTTCATCTGCATTGCTGTACACTATTACAAAGATTGTCAGTCTGATCATTAAAGGTGTCAGGTTCGTGTTTGTGGAGTTCAGGATGCGGGACAAGCCGTTTAGAGGAAATCCTGGATGTAGCGAGGCGTACTGTAAACAACGTAAAGGTTCGGTACCTGGCAGGGTTAGAAGAGGGTAGTCGGTAGTACAGGCAGTGGTTCGGTACACGGCAAGGATGGCAGAGAGTAGTCGGTGGTACAGGCAGTGGTTCGGTACACGGCAAGGCTGGCAGAGAGTAGTCGGTGGTACAAGCAGCGGGTCGGTACACGGCAAGGCTGGCAGAGAGTAGTCGGTGGTACAGGCAGTGGTTCGGTACACGGCAAGGCTGGTAGAGAGTAGTTGGTGGTACAAGCAGCGGTTCGGTACACGGCAAGGCTGGCAGAGAGTAGTCGGTGGTACAGGCAGTTTTTTCGGTACACGGTAAGGCTGGCAGAAAGGTCATAGACAGGTATACTCAGGTAAGGGTGTTTGAGGGAAAGGAACAGGACAACCAAGCAATGAGTTTTGGAGAGACTGGGGTTTAAATAGTGTGCCTGTGGGAATTGGACCAATCAGGAGAGAATGCTATCTGGTTACCTGGGGATACTGGATTCTGATTGGTTGGGATTCCTGGAGTCTTACTTGGTGACGCCATCTTGGAGGAACCACGTGGGATGCCGAGGTACCCGGTCGCTGATGTTGGGGGTGTGCCGCTGCGAGGGAGATCCATGGCGTCGCGGGGGTGCGCGAGTGTCTGGAGGGGTCCCCGGCATGATGCGCTGACGCTGGGAGTGACTTCGCCGCAGGAGCAGCCCCCACCGCCGCAAGGGAGGCCGTGGGGGGCCCGGAACATCGGCGTGGGGTCGCGGCTCGGGACTCGGGGGCAGGTAGGCCCGCAGGTCCGGCATGACCTGACAAAAGGTTTCAACTGGATTCATCTTTCTACGTGTCGGTTTTGCTGAGTTGACGCTGTCTGCCGAACTTTCATCGTGTGAGTACTGGTCAAATACAGACTTAGTCTCAAGTGCCAACGCCTCACAGCTTTGCTAGTGAGGCAGAATACGTATACATAAAATAATGATATATTATGAATCTGCTGAGTCTGCTTAAAAAAAAGAATATTTAATTAATCTGGGTCGTATAATAAAACGTGACTTCAAATCGCGTTTGAACATGATGAGCAAAAACAGTAAAAATTAGCTCAACACACAGAGGTGAAATGGCTCAGCAGTGAAGGAGTTAATAGTGTTTGACGAATTTTGACATAAGCGGCTCTCTAGTACCGGTTCTGTCTGCGACAGATACTTTAAAAATAGTATCTCTCCTTTGATTGAGAATGAATACAGAAATTATCATGAAATGTTACCTGAAAAAGCTCATGGTAAATCAGAATTTAAGCATGAAGATAATATATATAATTTGAGCACAGTCTGCCTCTGCATTAAAAATGAGAAAAAAAAAAGTAATTAATTTTGTTTGCAATAAATTATCAACCTTTCTACATATGTCTGGCAGGACTGAATGAGTCACTAATAGAAAGGAAATTTCCACACTTACCTTCAAAGATAAAAGGTGTTGCCTTCTCTGCTTACCAGACAAATTGCTCAGAATAATGAGTTTGTGCAAAATTAGTCATACATAATTTATTTCTGGGTGTGTACTTTTCATTGGAATGTTCAAGTTGGCTCAGTGATGAATACAGGTTTTTTTATAATAATATATATATGTATATATATATATATATATATATATTTTTCATTCGCGTAGTGATCTGTCATGTAATATCATATGTTTTGAAGTCTTGTGCCCATGATTGGATTTTGCGAAAATAAGACCTTAGTAAAAACCTGCATAAAATGTGAATGGGGTGGTACATATTCTTATTTAACCCTTTCCCGCAGCAGGGCGTACCATGCTGTTACTGCGGCAGGTGGGCTTTGAAGACGCGGGGCATACTAGTACGCCCTGTTGACTTCTATGACCCCGCCTAGCAGTCGGTGCGCACTGAACTCAGGCCATCCCATTCGCACTGCAGCTTCGTGCGTCAGCCACTAGGCAGGCCAAAGGAGAGGCCGGCAAGCGAGCTTTAACCCACTTTAACCCCATCACCCACCCAGCCCTATAATTAGTTAATATTTTAGTACTCATTAAAGATACAGCCTGTTCTGCCATGTTAATTCACTTTGAATTATATTTTTTATAATACTTGTCCCTAGAAGTAATAATTTTCACATATTGTCATCTCATCTGCATCCTTGTGATGCTTTTTTAAAACATTACTTCAAAGCTGAATCTTAGTTGTACGTTCTTGTGTTGCATTTTCATCTTATATAAATACATATCAGTTTAAATGCTCATTTTATGTATTTATTATGGTTCTGTTAATACTAATGAAATCTGACACAAAATATAGAAATAAACAGATAATAATTTTATTTTATAGAGTGATACTCAGGCATTCAGCTTGCACACAGCTTAGCCCTAATAGGAAACCTGTATTAGAGAGGTAATGTGCTTGTGTCTGAGCAAAGGATGGCAGTATACACAATGGACTGGATTCATTAAGTTTCCATCTTAATAATTGTGATATATCACGGCTACACCAACAAATTCATGAAGGTTAAGGCCCGTGTCAGTCGAACGCAGTGATCACGTCCGTGTTGCCGCACATTTTAACATCCGTTGTAGCATATAATTATGATCAATAGAGACCCACACACAAAATACGTCCGTGCAGAAGTGCAGACGCACAATGCACGTAGCACCAGATGCAATTTAGGCAAGAACCTCAAACCGCTAGGACGGACACAGAGTGCGCCACGTCCGCGTAGCTTTGTGTGTGAGTGATGGAACGTAGTCAGACGGACTGCATTTTTGACGTCCAGCATTTTTGACGAACAAAATGTTTTTTCATATCATGTATCAATTTTTTTCATTTTACATATTAATTTTTTTTACCATCTACGTCAGTCAAAAAAAACGGACCGTGTGGTGTCTACAGTATCATCCGTCAGAAAGTACGTCAGTTGTGCACGGACGCACAGTGTGCTCAGAATGCATTCGTCTGACAGCCTAAAACCCTCCCAATGAAGCCACACATTTCACCTCATAATAGATTGATTGTTTATGCTGCACATGGCCACCCTAAATATGGAGCTCTCTCATTGGCTGAAATGAAATTTCAACAAGGAATGTTATTGGATAGCATTCCTAGTTACATAGTATTAGGCCTAGAATTAAGGGGTTTATTTACATGTCAAGCATGACACATTTTGAATTCTAAACTCCAAAAGGTTTTTGTAGTCATATGGACTTGAATTTTTCTCACTTTCCTGATTTTTTCACTCGGCATTCCTCCGTGGGCTTTGGCACCAACACATGATGAGCTTGGAGACCCTGTACAGTTCCAGCATGTAACATGCTGCACACACTAATGTAGAGACATGCTAGCTCTGTAGAGCTTGGCCCTCGCAAAGCACTGTGTAGCGTCTCCTGGTGTGTATTTTGCGTTGCTGTACCCGTGTGTGCCTGGCTGCTTCCCTGCCACAACGGCAGAGTGATTGCAGATGGAGACTGGGGACTTTCTCCCTCTGCTCCCGGCGACCAGAAGAAGCGGACCGGGCCACCGTTCTCATCGCAGGATAAGAGGTGAGTATGTGATTTTTGGGGATTTTTGAGCTGCAGGTAATGGATTCTGCAGCAGCGCAATCTGTTACCTACACCTCTGAGCTGGTGGTAACTTTTTCAGTTAGCGCCAGCTCTTAGTAACTAGCGTTAGGACAAGTGATTCTAACGCTAGTTAATCTGTGCTTGCACTTTGCGCTCCCCATGTTGGGTATAGGGAGCGCAAAGTACAGTAAACTCGTGCAACGAATCGCTAATTAGCGAGCGCTAATGGGTTTTTTAACCCGTTAGCGATTCAAAGGCAATCTGGCCGCAGCGCTATGACCTCCTTTAAGCGAACGCTGACGCTAGTGTTAGCTTGAAGAGGTGATAGAGCCCACACTGTTATAACTGACATGGATATAACACAGAGGAGTAAACCCAGGTCTGTATGTTTAGAGGAGTCTGCCACAGCAGCAGTTTAACTGCTTTAATTATATCATTTAATTTCATGTCATCATATTGGGTGGTCAAGTTTTTTTTTCTTTCTTTTTAAACCTTTTCATATTGGATGCCCCGTACAAACAGGATTTGTGAAAATCTTGCTATAAAAAGTACAAAATGCCACTACACAATAGGTTATTAAAAAACAAATTCATTTTTAAGCTGAGTTCTTGTGAAGTGAAGGAGACACACTCTATTTTATATCTTGCCTTAATGACTACACAAGGCATGCTTCAACACATAGTTCGAAGGACTTATTTTAGGATATAAAGTGAAACATCCAAGAGAAAATCATAGCATGCTTTATTCTTATTAGAGTTACAAAGCTTGTTAAAGTTAATCGGACCTACATAGTTATTAAAGCTTCAGCCATGTTTAAGTTCATTTTCATTAGGTGCACAAATCATTTACACAAACCTGTAATAATCCTAATCGTAATCATTTTTAGAGATCTGTTTATTGAGCGACACACATGGCTAAGCGATCATAAGTCTTTTATGACCTTCTTTTCTACATGATGCATTATATATTGGATTAAAGGGCTGCCTGTCATGGTCTGTGCTGCAGGTAGACAGGTATGAGCCACAATGTGTTGGATAGAGACACAGCAGGTGGGTGTACTGGTTCAGTTACGGTGATTTATCATTCATAATAAACAGGAATCACAGGATCAATAGTAAGCATTACATAAAACAACAAAAATTCACAGATTTCACCAGAGATATACTGGACACTGACGGAATCAGATGGACATTGCAGGAAAACAGCTTTGGTTGAATACAGGTAGAGACTTCAGAGAGTGCTTCAGAGCACAGCATAACGAGTAAGGCTGCTGTCAGACGAGCGTAGTGTTCACGTCCGTGATTGCGCCTAAAAGTACGTCCGTGATAGCATGACAGGAAGCCCATCGGAGCCCGACACACGAAGTACGTCCGCACTGAACTGCGGACGCACAACGGCCGCGGCCCACGGACGCAAGGCAGGCAAGAACGTACAACCGCTAGAACGGCCGCACAAAGTGCGCTGCGTCCGCAACGTCTGCATAGCTTTGTGTGTGAGTGATGGAACGTGGTCAGACGGACTGCATTTATACGTCCAGCATTTTTCACGGACAAAATGGTTTTGCTTTTTAATTTATTTTCCCTCCTACATCCGTCAAAATATACGTCAGTGAAAAAAACGGACTGTCTGGCCACTACTGCGTCTTCCGTACTAACGTACATCCGTGTGCACGGACGTACAGTCCGTAGAAATCACGCTCGTCTGACCCTAGCCTAAACAGGAGCACCTGGATATAGGGACCACACCTTTATACACAAAGTTCTCCTGCAATGCTGTGAGCAACACAAAAACCCAGGCCTGGATATATGCATGGTGAGCATGGGCAGATGTGGAATATATGAAATGGGCTGGTCAACATATGGAAAACTAAAAATAACCAGGGGTCAAGTCGAGGGGGGAAAACGTGGAAATGCATTTTCTCCACTATTTTTGCAGTAGGAACTGAGTTCCCATTGGTCCCACACACTATAAATCTTGCTTTCAGATTTTCAATCATATATTTTCACAGTTTAGTCACAATTAATACATGATTTATCATATATTTTTGCTAAACTCTGCATATATACACATAACTATATCAGATTTGATTGTGTGTTCGTGTTAAGTGCAGGATGATAAGTGCTAAAGGGGACAGCAATATTGGTGATTACCAACACTTCTTTTTTAGGACTTGACCCTGAAAATAATACTTAAAAACTATAAAGCGCCAACCCAGCAAGTGTCCTCTTGCTCTTCCTCTTCCTCTGTGTGCTTGGCACTGCCACTGGTAATCTTTGAATGGTTGCACTATACCAGTGGTTCTCAACTGCGGTCGTCAAGTACCCCTAACAGGCAAGATTTTGCAGATCACCTTGAGGAAATGCAGATTGAATACTGCAATCACTGAGCAGCAAATCATATCACCTGTGCTGTGCTTCACATATCTGGAAAACCTGACTTGTTAAGGATACTTGAGTACCCAGGTACAGCAATATACCACAGCTTTACGTGTTGGTTGGTAAACCTGTAGGCATATTTGGTTTGAAGTCTGTAATTTTAATCAGTTTTTTCTATTCTTCTTTGCAGAATTAGTGTGAGATACTACAATTACAGATAATAATATATTTATCCGGTTAATGTCATTTTTTTCAAACATCGGGCTCGATTTAAATAAATTTACTTTTTTTTTCTGGACAAAATATATTTTAGTTCTCATTGAAATCCATTCATTCGAACGGGTTCAACCACAACCGAAATCCGTAAAATATTACTGTTCTAAATAAAAGTGGAGCGCAGTCTGCCTCTGTAAACAAAATGAAAAAGAAAAAAATAGTCAATATTGTTTGCGGAAAATTATCAATCTGTCTAAGTCTAAGTCAATGACATTACTGACTAATAGGGAATTTCCTATTGCCTTCTGTACTAACCAGAGAAGGCACTCACATCTCTGTTCACTGACATCTCGCTGAGTATACATCTCTGTGACCGGGGTCAGCAGCCTCCGTCTTCCAGATGTTTTGGAACTACATCTCCCATAATATTCAGCTATACATTGGGTTGGCAGAGCCTCATGGGAAATGTAGATCCAGAGCATCTGACGGCAAAGTTGTTGACCCCTGCTGTACGGTAAACATAGGATGGGGGCCAGTTCAGATGGGTCTAGGGTTTAACATGTAACCTCTTCATTTTTGACCCCCCGTTCTAATGCTAGAGCAGGCCTGTCAAACTTTGCCCCCCCAGATGTTTCTGAACTACCACTCCCATGATTCCCTTGCCATCTACTGGATTGAACAGATTCTCGGAATTGAAGGCACCAACATCTGGTTGGCTGTGAGTTTGACAGCCGTGCCCTATAGTGTCCTTTAAGGTCCCAATTTGAGAATACACAGGCCTGATTTTATCCATCTGTTGACTTCAATATTAGTTCTGACATGACTCATAATTCATAGGCCATATCTCTGTAGATATTTACGCACTACGTTATCAATAGTAAAGCAACCCACATTCCTGTACCTGTTTTTTGAGGTAAACACTACACACATTTATATGTGCTATAGGGATCCATCTATGTATCCTTTGGAATTTCATTTTCTTGAAGAAAAACACAAACACAGACACAAATAAATATATAAAGTCAAACTACCTTAACAAACCAACTATCGAATTGGACAGACATGTGTTTATGTTAATGTTAAAGATATCACATATGTCAAGTTTTGATTAATTCTCTTGCAGATAACAGCAGAACTAAACTAAGTGATAATTATATTCAAAGTAAAATGCCGCTATTACAATATAAAGCTGTCACATTAAAGGTAAAGCTATAACTACTATTGATCACACATTCAGGCATATGAAGTTTTATCTCACCACAGTTTAAAATACGATAGAGAATACATTTCTGTTGTTTAGTCCCTGTGAATGATTATTCCATTTTATGACTATGACAAAGCTTTCATACTTATCTCCATTTAATAGGTTACATAAGCAAAAAAAGACCCAATGGCAACGTGTCCTCTCCTGCACATTCTTTAACTGCTGTAAAATGAATCTTATAGGTGGAAATCAAGATTGGATCAATGCAGCGTTTGTCTACAGATTAATATGGAAACCAATAGCATTTTCTTTGCTCATTTTATTATTTGCCTGAATTTTGTAGAGATAAGTTTCAAAATTCCCTAACTTTCATTTGTAGAAGGCAATGGTCCCTAAAGGAAAATATAAAGATTTAACTGACAAATTGCTTAGCCAGACTACAATATATTAATTTCATCCCATATGAGATTATATTGATTAGATATCTGAAGCATTGGTGCTGTTTGTGAACGTTACAAAAGGTGTCCAGCAATGGTGTCCTCATTGAGGACTTACAGGGACCAACCAAGAGCAGACTCTTTTTTATGTGTTATATATATATATTTTTTTTTTTAAATTTAAAGTTTTTTATTGAATACAAAAAGTCACACGCAGACCAACATACATGGCCTCGCAGGGCCAAAAATCGCAAATAGCGACTTCAAGAAGTTAGAGGTCTCACAGGACCACAGTATGTCATCCATTGAATCACATAGCAAGATAGAAATAAAAAGCATAAAACAGCAAATACAAATGTCAGCTATAGAATAAAAACTCTGCATTAAATCAGCATATATCTCAAAAGGAAAAGAAAAAAAAAAGGTCTTCAAATAATGGCTCAAGAACAAAGTCCTCAAAAAACATTGACATGGCATCCCCATATAAGGGGTCTCAGCAGAATAACAAAACCCGGCACACCGGAGGAGGTATAAAAATATAGCCAGCATGGGTAGTAGCATGTTGTCAAGTAGCTTCCCCAAATGGGGGGGGGGTCTCAAAAAAAAAAAAAAAGGAAAACTCTGCTCGCGGGCAGGGAGAAAGAAATAAAGAGGGGGAATTGGCAAAGGCCAGATCTGTGCCTACTCTGGCAGGTTCCCGGATGACTTATAGGGCCGCCGGGAGGCCAGGGGGGAAAAATGGCACCTGGTCCGGGTACTCCGAGGCAAGCCGGACACCAGGCCACGACTGCGCCCCTAAGCTAACCCGGAGAAGCCAAAGCAAGCAAAAGTGGGGAATAGACAACAAAAATGGGGGAGGGGAGGGGGAAAAAAAAGGGGGGGGGTGGGGAATAGAGTCATCGGGGGGGATCAAAGCCGAGATCAATGAGAGTGTTAATCCAGTACGCAGGGTGAGGTACTTCAGCCCGCATCCAGAAACTGAAGCGGGACCATAGCAAGCAGTGTCCCGAATGGCAATTTAAGCTTTTCGGTTTCACCCGACTCAGGAGCCTCAGCCAGCGGCGGCGTAAGGGACAAGACAGCAAGTGCAGACCATGGTTTCCTCTCGAACATCACATGGGGAAATTCCACCATCCCTGATTCCTGGTCGATGCCTGCAGGCTCCGCATCCGCACCATCCAGCTCTGTGCAACCCAGCGAGCCATGGGTAACAAACCCCCCGGGATCACACAGCGGCAACAGCTCTGCAGGGGTCAGCGCTCTCTCCCCACCTGGAGCAGTAGCCACCTCCGCGGGCAGAGGGACCACCGACAGCACAGCCTCCTGACTTCCACCAACATTGCTACATACGCAGGAACCCCGCGGCTCGCCAGCGTCCACCTCTGGATGGCCCTCCACGTGGGCAGTCTGCGATGCATCCACCTCCGCTCCTCCAGCAAGGGCCTCCGACCTCGAGTCTCCCCGCAGCCCGGCCATCATTCGGCACCACATGCCCTGCGTGAGTGGGCTCTCGTCGTCTCCGGGCATCTGTTCCAGGAACGCCTCAAAGTAAGCCAGCGTAGCCCCCAGTGTTCTGATGGGAGGTGGGAGAACCAGCTTCCCCTGGTCTGCTCCCCCTCCCTCTGCTGCTGTGGGAACAGCCGCAACCATCGGAGAATGGGGGCCCTCCATCTCCCCCGATCGCAGCCGCCGTAAATCTAAGTAGAGGGGGCCAAGCTGGGCTCAAGTCATCGTTGTGCCGGGGTATAGGCCTCAAGATGGCCGACCGCAGGGTGCTTGGAGGCCTCAAAGCTCTGCAAACTCCTCCAGGCTCTGGAGGGGGAGCCAAGACGAGCTCCGGAGGTTGCCACTCGATGGCCAGCTCGGCGGGGTATCACAAGTGTGTAAATTATGGGGAAAATCCGGGTAGAAATCCCCTTAATCAGCGGGTTCCAGCGGAGCACCTAAAGATCACGTCTGCTTCCCCACGCGGCCGGCCACGCCCCCGTGATCTATTTTTTAATTAAAGTTTTATTGTTTTAAAAATTATATAAATTCCCTTGCCTACTTCATATCTCCAATTATATCACCGTGAGTACCCCATATCAAAAGGGAGATTAAACAGACCATCAGAAGGAACTGTAGGAATACAGGCGATTCAGAGGACCTTTCCAGTTCGGCAGCAGATCGGACCCGAGGGGATTTCCATTTTTCCAGTATTATCGAGGAGAGGATGGTGCCATCCCTAAAATCGGGACACTGCACTAATACAGAGCCAATGATACATAGGCTCTGAATCATGTAAATGACCATTTATATGTATATGGTGAAGTTTCCTGTTTCAAACAGATCTGTACTATTATTGTCTCTATCTCTCTTATATTACCTTTGATGAGACGCCTGGAGAGAGTGTGGATGAAGCAAAATTATTCAGGTCTATTCAAAAAAAGGTGAAACACCTGGAGAATGACTGGAGAAGTGAAAATTCTAGGTTAAAATAGCCAAACCAGAAAAATTCTCCCATTTATCTCACTTTCCAAATTGGATATTTGGTCTAGATTGTTCTCTTCTCCTGCCCGTTCTCCTGGTTTTTACATCTCTCTGAATAACCCTGTAAGTATTGTTAATAAAAATGCACATTAACACAGTTTTCACCCTATAATCACTTTTTGCACTGAGGAGTATATATGGTACTGGCATTGGTGCTAACGCCTGGAATCTGATTGTGAAAGTTACAAAGGTGTTCAGCAATGGAATCCTCATTGAGGGCTTAAAGGGACCAACCAAAGGGTAGGAGAAACTGTCATGTCCTAAATTTGCTGCAGGATGATGGTACAACTTGTTGGGTTAACCTAGGCCACAATCACTGAAAAGATTTTTTATCATCTGTAAAGTCTTTATCATACCTGGAGAATGCTGTTGACCCATCAGTCCAACAAAACTAAATAAAATGTGATAAAAGAAACTGTAGTTTGACAAATCAATAACAGTTGCCTTTTCATAAACCAGTGATGGTTAAGTACTAGCATTGAAGCGGCTCGCAGTTGGTTATGAATAATGGTTTAGGTAGTTTACACTTGCAGAGCCAAAAGGTAGCCATCTTGCTTATATAAAAGCGGTCTATAGTAGATGAGAAGCTTTTACATTGCAAATGAGTTCTTACTTGCAATTACAGCCACCTTTTATTTTGAAGATTTAAGATCAGTCATCAATTATAAGCTGTGCTACCAGCCATATGAGTCAGCTTTACTGAGCCCATAAAAAACAACCTGTAAAGTAGTGTATCATAAAGTTTAAAGTGCTCATCATGTAAGGGATTGTAAAATATTAACGTCTTAAGTATAATTTATATAATTCAGCCACATATATATATTGCAGTATAAATTAATCTGACCTTTTAAGTGCGTCTTTTTGTCTTTTGACCTTTAGAGGAATTACACTAAGGATTGGCTGTCGAATCCGAGTCTACCGAGGTTGTAAATTAACATTTATGTCATCTGTTTCCAGGATGTGAAAAGCGATTGAAAGTTCAGACATTACTGTTATGATAACATACCTCCCTTTTCATGCACTGCTTGTCTTTGTGCCCTCTTCCCTTTAGTTCATGGCTTTTCTTAACCTCTTTTTGCTTAGGTGGACTTTTTAATGAAAGGTTAATGCCTCAGTGTTACAATGTATTAAAATGTCGATGTGGTGATTGTTCCAATTACATTTTATCTCATGTTTTCCATAAAGATTATTGGTTTTCTCATTATTGTTCAAATTGATAAGATAGTACTTAGTTAAACACATATATATATCCTGCACTCAGTTGATCCGTGCAAACTTGGAGGATCTGTCAATAATATGCAAAACAAATTGAAGCATTGCCAAACATCTTTATTGTAGAAAAGGAAATACTATCAGGGTTATTCAGAGAGCGTGAAAAGCAGGAGAATGACTGGAGAATGAAAAATTCTAGGTCAAAATAGCCGATTTGGAAAGTGAGACGAAAGGGAGATTTTTTCTGGTTTGGCTATTTTGACCTAGAATTTTTCGTTCTCCAGTCATTCTCCTGCTTTTCACAGCTCTCTGAATAACCCTGTATGTAAATGTTACAAGAAGAGAGAAAACATTCTATGGGTACCCAAATGTATGTAGAACTTAAATATCTATTGTGCAAAACATTTTATAAATGTATTATTAAGATATGTGAGTTCATAATAATAATATTGGACTTGACAACAGTGAAATTAAATGTCTGACCTGCTATTTTAGCTTTGCTTGCTGATTAGATGTTGTGGGAGGTTACTGCTAATTATCACTTCTACGCTTTGTGCAGGACCATTAAATTGTAGCTACTTTGTGAAGAATGAGGCATTCCAACATCGCTCGTTCTTCACGGCCCAAATTGAGACCCTGCTCAGAAGCTTGTGTTAAGGGATTTTCCAATTGCAAAATCACTTAACTGTTATAAACACTTTAATCTGTTACCCCAGGTTTCGTGGTGCAGAGGGCAGTGTGATCGCTGATTTATCTAGCAGGAAAGTAAAGGAACATTGGAAAGACATTTGATTCCTGTGTCCTTCCATGGCTCCTGCCTGACCCTACTCTTGACTCCATGGAGTGATAAGGATCCCAGGAGTCGACACCAGCGATGGTGTACTGCGCCACTGCTGGTATCTACGTGCAGCTGTAAACTATTCTGTCTCAAGCTACTTATACCGTATCTTGGTCAGAATAGACCCAATGATAGTGAGCTGCAAATAGATTAAGTCTTGCACGCACATTATTACTGATAGAAGAGTTGGAATCAGGCCCCTTATTTGGGCAGATGTGAGTATCGTGAATTGAAACCCACAAAAAAATTTATCTTTTCCAAATGGTTGAGGGGGTGGAGGGCAAAAGTGTTGTCAATCTCAGTATTTTCTTAAATTGCATTTTACCTTTTTAAAAATCCTTGCTTAGAGGGTAAACAGCAACAACTTACTGAATATCAAACAACCTTCTAATGTTGAAGTATTGTTTGTACAGAGGAGACAATCCCCACATTTAGATTCTGAGCTGCAATTTTAGATGGGATTAGACCAATATCTAAATAGAATATGTTTGTTTCTTCAATGGCATGGCTGAGCTAAAAAGACACACTTTGTCTTTGAATTCTGAACTAAAATCCATTGAAAGTCAAACTGCAGTTTATCTAAGATCTTGTCTGGTCCCACAGATTTTATCCAGCCTTGGGTTTATAGCCCTCCCTCATCCCCTTTCTGAGTTTCTACAATGCAAACATAATGTGGGACATACAAAGATTCCTATGTAATAGTGAATTAAGGAAAGGTACTATTTACCGCAGCTCTGCAAAGTAGCTGAGGGAGATAATGAAATGGAGTAGACAATTTTATTCTTTTGAGATGAGAATCAAATTTGGGACAAAGGAAAATCTGAATTGTGCTTCTTAGATTCAATTCAGATTTTCCTACTTTGCATCATGAAAGTATTTAGAACGTTATTCATGATAGGTACTGAGACCCGAAAATTTTATATAGGCCGCAAGATGCATATTTTATATTGCTGCTACATGAGACCATAAACACAATACATCAGATTCAAAGCACTCCACACAAACAATCTAAATTTTGCATGTTGTGTTTAATGGGTTTAGTAGTCCATTATGTCCCAAGAGGATGCATGTCCCAAGTCAGTGGGTTATCTCAAAGACCAGTAATTAGGTTGGCATAGATAGAACCTTCCGTGATGGGTACATTTACTTAGTGTTAGGGTTATGTAATGTATAGTCACATTTTGTAATTAAACCCTCATCAATATAGAACCTCAGTCAGGTGGGTGAAGTACCTTTTTATTTTGCTACGATGTATATACATTGTGATATAGCAACCACTCGGGATAGTTGGTTCCAGCCAAACAACATGGTCCACTAGGGTATAAACAGCTGCAGACTTGAAGTTGTGCAAGAGAGGTCTTTTTATTCCATTATGAACAAACACCACACTTGGCTTTGAATAACTATTGAAGGCGACTAAACAAAAACTATAAACCAAAACCTAGCCTTAATTAGAGCACTTACTAAACATACCATGATCCTGACTATCCAGGTAACATAATATAATAACCAATTCTGAGGTAATAAATGTTGGGAATTTAGTTCACAAAATATGATCATACTTTGCTTAAGCCTGCCAAAGTCGCCAATGTTTCCCATCGTTGACAGGTCCTATCTATCTTGACCAAATCTGCACTTACATGATCAACTCACTTGCTGGAGACACAATCTGTCACATCCTCGGCTCCTGCGGCGCTCCCTGGGGGGTCTGGACACCCAGCGGCGTCGCTGGTTGGCTGGGTGCCAGGAGTTCAGGCTGATCGGCCGGCGTCTGGAGGGGCGGGGGTTGGCGTAGTGACGCGGAGCCGCCGGCCTTAAATCCAGTGCGCGAGATTCAGCTCATCGCCCTGGCGTGGAGTTATTCCCACATCGCCAGCTGTGTTCACTCTGTGCTTCACTGTTTATCCTGCTCTGTTGCCAATATTGCCTGTATGAGGACCCTGCTTGTGTTTGACCCGGATTGCCTAATTGACCATTCTCTCTCTTACTCCTTCTACATATGCACTGGGCTCTCTGCTGACACTGAGTTTAAGTGTAATACACACCACGCAGCCTCTGATTGTAGGCCGCCCTGCAGGGTGCAGAATCCTCAAGTTACATTGCTGACACAAAGTTTATGAGTGTCTTCTCTGTTGCCAAACCTGCCTGTACGACTACCCTCTCTGTTGCCAACCCTGCCTGTACGACTACCCCCTCTGTTGCCGATTCGGATTGTACTTTTGACCACGCTTATGTTAACCCATGGTGCATGAAACTTCTGCATAATCTCTGTTCGTGCATAGCTAACTTATATTTGCTCAGTAGACACTTAGTCTCTAAATCATTTGCTACTGAGTGGTACTTAGTGTGGGTATTCTGTCTCACCTCCCTGGCTGGGAGTGCTAGGGCTGGCAGTCCTGACTGGTTACAAATCGAGAAGTACAGAGGTCTGTCCAAAAGGATCCACATCATGGTTATCAGGGGTGAGCGCTATGGCGAACATGACACAATCCTTCCTGGAGCTCCCAAGTAACTTAAGATCTTTATAGGCAGCCAAGATAGAACACCTGTAAACAGGGAGGGGTGCATACCAAATGAGGGTTGTCAGCACTCTATATGTAACATACAACAGCAGAAGGTTTGCACTCAACCTGAACAAGCAACAATAGCAGGTGCATCTAAGACAAATAATACCATATACAAAGAAAGAACACTCCATATCAATGACCACATTCCATGAGATCATTCTATTTGAAAAGAGATCACCATTTTTAAGAATATTCAATCACCTATCTGAGGGAATAAATGATGGGAATTTAGTTCACAAAATGTGATCATACTTTGCTTAAGTCTGTCACAGTCACTAATGTTTCCCATCTTGGAGATATATATATATATATAAAAATGAAAACTGGAGGAAAGGTATGTACAAATATATAATACAAAGAATTAACCAGAGCACTCCAGGAACTGATTGTTATGGATGCATTATGTCTAAATCAGGGTCCAAGGAAGGAATATTGGTGATAGCCAAGGTTCAGTTGTATGAAGACCATATTACAGAGAGAGACAAAAACTGGCAAAAAACATCAAGAAGATGGTGAGTGGAAGTGGCTATGCTTAAGAAATTACTCAGTTTAATCTGCAATGCTTCATAGAAAAGCTAAATAATAAATAGCTTTTATTGGGCAGACATAGAAGATCATTTTAATGCTGCACATTTACCAAGAAAGCCTTTAGTCAATGTATGCTTCATATTTTGTCTGTATGTAAAGTCAGCCTATTGGAAGTCTTCAAGCTTTACAAGCCACAGTGTGGAGTTGTTAAAATAACAGATTTCTGCGAAAGAAAGAAACAATCTGATATATAAAACACCTAATTTTCAACCCGTGCACACCTACTCTCTCTCTTTATTTTGATCCTGCGTTTAGAGATTAAAATGCAGACTGTAAGTAAGGATAACTGCAGGATTAGTAGCAAAGGTTAAACGTGTGTCACAGTGTATAGCACCATGATGTAAGCTTAAATTACCAACTCAAGTTTTATAAAGTTTCTCAACGTTTTAAGTGTATACTATAACCATAAACGAATGCACCGTTAATTGGACTTGAAAAATCTATAATTGCTATTATCATGTTTGTTTAGGGTGTATTTTTGTAAAAGTTTAATAGTTGATGTGACTGCTCATGAAAATGTTTCATTAGGTAAAACTGTGTTCATTTATTTCCCAGGTAAAAAAATTCAAAGCAGATAAAGTGTAAGTAATCAGAGGTTCATTCATCAGCTACAGAGCAAGAGGTTAGTTCTCGAAGGAACGTTATTAACACTTGGTTACTACTAAAAGATGAAAGTGCATGGCATTAAAGTTCTCCGATTAAAGTATTACTGATCTTAATACCATTGGATGCAATTTTTTATATTTAGTGTCTTCAGTCAACAGACTGATGTCAATAAAAATATGATTAGAAGCACTAAGGGGATGACGACACTCAGGTAAAATGCAACCGTGCTACAGAACGTCAGTGGAAATTGGGTGCACAGGGAAGCCACCCCTATGTAAACAATAAAGCCAGGTACTCCAGAAGCAAGGACATGTTTTATTTACAACAATTCATTTTGGCTGAATATCCACCCTTTCTCAAGCTCAAATGAAAAACTGTAAAAAATTCACATCTTACAATATCGTTGCTGATAGCAGCAGACACATTTTTCAGTTATTGCACATATTGTGAAGGTATTAGATATTGGACTTGTGCCTTTTTTGCGGACAAATAATGATTAGTCCAAATTTTTGTTGATTTGTCAGAATAACAGATCAATTAAATGGCACATTGACCACAATGAATGAAGAAGGAATGGCATAATGGATGAATGTGTCAATCGATTAGATGGATGTATGATTAAGGTCGGTGGGGCCGGAACGTCACAACATCTAGTGGGGCTAGTGATGTCTCCCCCTTATTAAAGAGCACCTTTACAGCTGCCTGGAGTCTTGATTTTATTGATTGTCATAGTGCTGCAGGGGTTCGACAGCCCGTTTTGCAGAGACGAGCAGCCTGGTGCAGTGGGCTCCCAATGCTGGAGGATCTCGGCGCTTGTTTGTGATGCCGATTAGTTCTTTAGTTCATTCATTCAGCCATCCACCACTGCAAAGTAAAAAAAAAATACAAAACAAAACATAAAAGCATTTGGGGGGGGGGGTCAGCATGACACCCATGGGAAATTATGACCCAATGCAGCATGGCATTTTCATTTATATTTATTTTAGGTTGCCTGGTTTCAGACCTTTGTTCTTTTCCCTTTATTTATTTATTTTTATGGTGGGTATGGAGATATATATGTATATTATGAGCATTGCCGGGTTAAAATGGGGTTGATAAGCTCAGAATCAGTTAACCCTAGAGGGAGTGGACTCCAACCTTAATCCCTGTGTAGATTGGTGGAAATACAGCTGTTTTCTCTAAGAGTGAATCATAAAACCTGATTATTGCATATAGGTATCTGGAGAAGACTTTACCCTTTTTTTAGTTATGGAGTGGGAAAAGAAAAAAAAGGTGCTCTGGGAGGTCAAGGAGACGGCCTGGACACTCCTCTATGTACATGGAATCTGGAGAGTCAGGAGACTTGGTATAAATGTAAGCTTGCTCACTCTGCCATGTGCTTATTTTCAGAAGTCAATCTAATTGAAAATAGCTGCTGTCTTTTGCAACCAGAGCCTCTCTGGATAGAGATTAAAGTTGTAAGTAAAGTATAGGGATTTCTGTTATTTTTCCTGTTTATTTTTCTGTTTGTGAGTGTAAGTATTAATTGTAATATCTTTTTATATTGATTGTGCACTGTGACCTTTCTCGCCATAATAAATATATTCCTTTATTAAGCTCTGCCTTTGTTTGATATAAGAATCACATTACCTGAAGAGACTTATGTCATAATATCCTTGAAGTTTTGAGTTTTGGGACAATCTACTAAATTGGGTTTGGTGGGGTCGGTCTGCTAAACTGTGTTTTATGGGTTTAGTTGACCGGGGCGTTTCAGGTCACCTCCATTCTATATTAGGCGGGGACCTGTGGTGGCGGCATTTAATTAAGAGAATTGGGATATTGGGTTATTTAGTCGTTATTTTGGGTCTAGCACAGACAAATAGTGGTTTTTAACCCTTCACCCACTTCACCAAGTCTATTGCTCTTCTGGAGTGAAGTCGCTCTGTGACATTATTCACTTCACCTGTCAGTGGTTTTAATGTTGTGGCAGATCAGTGTATATCCCAGCTACAGTCCAAAATGTCTATAATTTTATAGATGTCATATTTAGCCTTGAAATTCTGTTCCTAAAATTCAAATTCTTTAATAGTGCACGTTTGATGTACTTTTCATTTTTGTAATCCAAAATGCACTGTAAAATTGGGAAGTAGTAATTTAGGTCTCTTGGCGTCATGGGGTGTGCATAATATTATAGACATTTATTGCTCAGCTCTCTAGTGTTGACTTGTATCCATATAATGCTTTCTCAGTGTATTTAAATTATTAAAATTTGCACTTTAAATGTATAAAAAAAATAACAGACAACAAAAAAGGTGCAGCCTATGGCAATCTGGACAATATCTACACCATTGTTTTTGATATGTTACAGGTTGATTATTAATGAAATCATAAAGGATCATCGCATATCATCAGTATAAATATGTTAGTTATCAGCTACACAATGTTTTATATATGAATGTTTTGTACTTGCTGCAATTTGGATGACTGTGTGAAGGATAGTCTTGCTGTTTTTCAACTTCTAATGTATTATTGTGAAGTCATATTCTGTCCTGTGGCAGTGTGACAAAACTATCAGCTGTAAACAAAATCCTTTGAATTGCATGTCATGATTATATAATTCATATCTCCGTTGTAGTGATAGCCCACTTTCTTTATCATAAACAATAGCTGTAATATCGTTAGTTACACTTGAAAATCATTTGTTTCTACATAAAATGGTTTAATATATGTCCAATCGACCATGACAATATTTATGTGTGAACTCAAAGTTATTCTCAACTAAAAATATGGGTATAAGGCACTCCTGTGGTTTAAAAAAGGCACTTTTATTGGAGATATAGCTGCAATGTTTTAACTGCAAGTGCAACCTTTCTCAAACACGAGAAAGGCTGCACTTGTAACAGAAATGATGATTCTGTTTCTTCAATAAAATTACTTTTTGGACCACCAAGAGTGCTTTATACCCATATCTTTATTTTTTATACTCCCAGGGGCTTGTTACACCAAGGATTGCTAGTGCACCCACAGTCTGGTACAGCAATGATTGTATGACAGCTTGTTTGCAGTATTATTTTCTATGATACATCAAAATCACTCGCAAGTATGAATATTGACATTTCATGGTATACTGGTATTCTTGGTATACTGGTATTCTCTGTGTACTGGTATTCTTGGTATACTGGTTTTGCTTCTTTAACTTACTAACTTAAACAGTCAAAAGCATAAGATATCTTGTTAAAGTCCAGTAAACTGTCAAAATAATATGCATACTGATAAACCATCACTTGCTCTGTGCTGTGCTGAGCGTGGGAAATGAGAAAAGAGTGTGGGAGGGAAGTTGAGATCAGCTGACAGTGGGATAGAGGATGTCAGAAGGTTCTAATGTAAGCCATGAAAGAAGCTCATTTGCTCTATCATTTAGCTAATGGGTAAAACATTCTATTTTTTGGCATGCTTTTTCAAAGATTTAAAATATTTAAAAATAATCGCATTTTAATTGGTAGTAGACATAGATAGACATATAGTTACAGTACAAATGAACAATACAAAGCGATCCCTTTCTAAAGGTGAAATCCTTTATTTTAGAAGATTTGGCTTTGATAGACAATCTATATAACAACTGATAAACATTGTGTAACTTCTGGAATTCTCCCAACTTTCTAAACTGGAAAAAGGTGAAAGTGCGGAATCATTAAATGTACTCCCACTGCTTGAAACCTACTCAAAGCAATTCATGGAGAACTCCATAAGTATTCAGACCATGTGCAGTTCTGCAAACTGTATATGCATTCACATGCTCGATAGCTACTGCATCACCACAAATGACATGATGGGATGGAAGACACATACAGGGTTATTCAAAGAGATCCAAACTGGCCCCGAAATTGCACCGAACAGTGACATTTCACTGCTGTTCGGTGTTCTCTGAATAGATTAACCATTGCTTCTTTATGTGATTTCAGTGCTGCCTAAGATCACAATATTTTGCTGGCAATTCGCTAATATTTGGTGAATTGCCAGCTTTTGAATAGCCGAATGGCCATGAAATTGCACCGTACCAGAAAATTCACTGTTCGGTGCAATTTCTGGTCCAGTTTGGCTCTCTTTGAATAACCTGAAATTCTTGGAAATGAAGCAGTGAACCTAAAGGCTGGAACCTCTTTCCCAGGAAAAGCTTTATTTTAATTAATCTGATTTATATTAAGCAATCTCCACCTCCTTTCTGTTAATATATACTGTGAATTAAAGGTGAATCACAGTCACACAGCCTAAAAAATAGGGTATGGATCAAGTAGGGAGGGATACGAAGTAGTGGTGTTTTAGAGTGATGTCTGTTTGATTGAAGCCATAAATTATTTTAGCAAAATGTAAAAAGGAAATACGTATGACCTTCTTATATTCCATTTCAGATTTCCAGATTGGCCTTGTTATCCTGGACACATATCATTTAATCACGCTTATGGTCAGTGCATGAAGAATGCAAACCTGCAGTATGTGTAATCCATGCACTGCAGGTACGAAATAAAAAAAGTAAACCCATGTAACCTGCCTTGAATTCGTCCCTACAGCATATGAATTGTACATGTTGCAGGACAGCATTTGTCCCAGTGCTCCCCACTGCTTGAAATGATAGAATGTGTCTAGAAAAACTTGGCTGACGCGGCAACCATAACTCCATTCCATTCGTGGGGGACAGTAGGAGCTAAATAGTGTATTCCAAAAACAACAGAAACAGAGTAGCCCCTAATGGCATTTTCTGAGTATCACAAACCATTAACTCACAGTGATGATATAATACTACTGAGTATTGGACCCGTAGAAGAGTACCTTGTACATCATGTAACACACACATACAAATGGACACTTGTGTGCACAACTACACGTGCACACACATACTTATATACATGTATCATGCGTCATTTTCATATTTTTAAATACTGCTACTTGATTCAACAAACACTCCCTCAGGTCTAGGAGGAGGAAGTTGTTTAATTTTTGAACTAAGCCACTGATGTATTTTGCTTCATGTTTCACTTGCAGCTAATGTGTGAAGCTCTTTCCTTAAAATAACAAATGATGACTGCCAGGGAATAAATTACCACATATCACCTTCAGAATAAAGTCTCCAATTATTTATTTTCCGGTCCATACAGATGTCCTGAGTTTACCTAGCGCTGAATACCCAATACTGTTTAGACTGTACTTCCCAGTGTTTCATTCATGCTTTTTTTAATACTTTATTACTATTTGTGGTGTGCGCGCGTGTGTGATTAGTTTATTTTTCTATTACTTGACTTTCTAGACAGGCTGTGATCTTAATGAAGGTCAATTAGTTCCCGTTTGGAGGCAAATACACTTATTATACAGTGAAACCCTTTTTAAGAAGCTACCACAATATGTGTTTTCTTAGTTGTTAAAGCAATGTGGGCAAAAGCTGTCCAGAACATGAATATTGACTTAATCACTGAAATTAGGAAATAAGCATAATTATAATTATGTTTTTATAGATGACTAAGGGAAGTACCAGTAATGCCAACAGATTTCATATATGGATACATACAGGGTTATTCAGAGAAAGGTGAAACTCTGCAGAACTTTTGGAGAAGTGAAAACTCTATGTCAAAATAGCCAAACCAGAAAAATTCTTCCATTTATCTCACTTTCCAAATTGGCTATTTTGACCTAGAATTTTCACTTCTCCAAATGTTCTCCAGAGTTTCACCTTTCTCTGAATAACCCTGATATGCTGAATTATGCCCATTTCGTGTAACACATTTGTGGAAAAAAAAGGATATTTATATTATACATCCTGCTAGGATAATGGAACATTATAAGAATTCATTTGGCATGTTAAAACAATCATGATCTTGAATTTGTATCACTTGATACAAATACATATTATTTACTTTCTGGCCTAATCTCTTTTCCAGCTACTACTTCTGACATTTACTACAATGCAACTCTGAATAACAGTGTATGGGAGAATCAGAAATTGGTACAAGGACTTAGCTGTTGAGGGGACAATAGAAGTAGACATTAACCCCTCCTGATAATCTCTGCACCCCCTGCATGTTTTTTTTATCCCTTAAACTACTCTTAAAACTTACTTGAAATTCAGTGCAGCACTAGTTCTCAAAACCTCCTGCAAGCTGCAGCATGTCACATGAACATGGGAGGAGTGAGAGCTTGGAGGCTCCAAGAATCCTCCAGCCAAGCCAATGACTCTCAATGCAAGCGCATTGAGAGTGTTTGGAAGGACGTAGATCACAGATCAGATCTCTCTTCCGGGTCCTGATTCCCGAAGTCCATGTCAACTCTTGCTGAACCTAGCTCCTGAGAGCAGATTGTACAACAAATGCTTATGCCAGCTATTGAATACGGAGATGTAGTGTATGCAGCCGCCCCGCAAACACACCTCCAGAAACTTACTACATTGTATAACTCATTCTGTCACAATGTAACTACATGACCCACCATTGTGACATGTTAAAAGAGCTAAACTGGCCGTCACTGGAATCTAGACGCACTCTTCACCTTTCCAACCTGGTGTTAAAGAGCTTTTCTGGGAAGCTACCACCCTACCTGAATAGACTGCTTCCCCCAGCAGTTCCCTCATCCTATAACCTCCGATCCAGGACCGGCACCTTACTTGCAGTACCACAATACAAAAAGAAAGTGTCTCGATCCTCATTTTCCTACAGAGCACCACAATTATAGAATAACCTCCCAGATGCCATCAAATCTTCCCCAGTCTAAAGTCACTTAAGAGCTCCCTATTAACATACCTCAATACAGAATGCACCTGTAAACATGTAACACAGTGACTATATTTCCTACATATTTATTTTCTGTTAATCTGTATATTTGTTTTGTGTTAATATCTTGCATTGTATTACTTTGTATTTCTGTAACAATGTTCTTGAACCCAGGAAATACTTGAAAACAAGAGAAATCTCAAGGTATTCTTCCTGGTGAAATCCTTTATAAATAAACAAATAAATAAATAAAATACTAGCGTGAATCAACCCTCCGTGAGTTTCCTTGGTAGGTCAAGAGGGCTGAGGGTGACCAGGGCATTGGAACCACTCAAATTACATTGGGGAATCACAATGCCTCAAGTGTCTCTTTAAATAAATACATGTATTTAAGTCATGAAGGAGAGGTCCTCGAACTCAGTCAATGTAAGAAATATGTCATGGATATAAGCTAAGAAAATGCTTGTTTTCCCATACTTTAAACCTTTTTACTTTAGTTTTAATGTATTATCTCCAAAATGCAATATATTGTTTGGTATGATCGACCTTTGGATGTTCCTTCAAGTTCTTCTTTATTAGTGAATAATGAGTAACTATATATATAAAAACAACAACAAAGTAACATTTCGGGCTGACTAAAAATGTGTAAGGATTGTTAATGTGTATATAAAAAATATTTATTACACCCCAGCTCTTTATCTAACAAGTTTCCCTCTAATTACAAAATCTCATAAAACAGGAATGATTGATAGCTTATCATTGGCATGTTTGACTAATATCAAGTGTAAATATAGATAATTGATATATGGCACCCACAGGAATACTGAGATAGTTATGAAAAGGCAAGAAACTTGATATATATAATACTTGAAAGATAAATAGAAATATATGAGACACTTTATGAAAACAAAGGATGTACAGTGGAAGGATGTATAATATCAAAACTTAAATAAATGAATAGTAAATTGCAAGTACTTTGGTACTTGCCAATTAATAATAGACGCATTTTGTTAAAGGTACAGACCACGAGAAAATCATATCGTGTACAATGACCATGATATGTAAAATATTTAGATGTTTTACACAACTAGAGAATTGGGAAACCCCTTATGCCTTCACTTCACATAAAATAGAATATGTATCTGTATGCAAGCTCCACAGGATGTCTTCAAATCGCACAACCTATGTAAATATACATGAATCTTAAGGATGGCACTTAAAGACTTTCTTGCTTCGATAAAGCATAACTTTGATTTAGGTCAGAATATCTCAATGTATCCTTCCTGGTAAAATACAGTGGGGCAAATTACGATCCTAGCATTAAAATGCGGGTGCAGTTTTCCCTCCCTTGCGCCCGCATTTTAACACTGGATTACAATGTAGGCGCAAAAAATGCTGCCTGCATTCTTACCGTGCGGTAAAATCCAGGATGCTCGCGGCAGCGCTGAGCGCAGGCGCGAGCATTCACTCAATGGAGTCCATACGACTCCATTGAGTTCCCCCCTGCCGGTCACATGACCAGCCAGATCTCGCCTCGCGAGATCCGGCCGGTCGGCATAGTGATACGCAGGGAGAGACTGGGGGACTTTTTCCCCCAGTTTATCCCTGCTCTCGCCGGACGGAGGAGGTGGTCGTAGCCACGGTCCTCGCCGCGGGACAGAGGGTGAGCATGCGATTCATTTTTTAGGCTGGTGTTAACGGATTCTGTAGAAGCGGAATCCAATAACACCAAGTCCTGGCTCTGGTTAACTTTTTGCTAACCACAACCAGATGTTAATCAGTGCTAGTAGATTGTAATACTAATGCTGATTAACACATTGTGCTCCCCATGTTAAGTATAGGGAGCACAAAGTACAGTAACCTCACACTGAAAACGCAAGGTACCAAACGCAAACGGGTTACTTAATCCTTTGGGTTTGGATTGTAATATGCGGTAAACACCGCAGCAAACATTAATGCTCACGGAAGTGAGCGTTAACGTCTGCGTTAAGATTGTAATATAGCCCTTTATAAATAAATAAATAAATATCCGTTTCATAGTGAAAACCTTCATCAGGATATGAAAAAGGTAGGTTTAATGAAATCAAGAAGATCCTTGAGTGCCAACCTGTTTGTTCCTCTGTGATCAGAGCTGGACAAAGCACCCTGCAAGATTTCCTGTCTGAACCATGGTACAAAAATATAACACATGGTGCAAACATATGCAACGTGAAACGAGTAAGGAGCTAGCAAAAAACAAACGTGGATTATTCACAATTCTCTGTTTGACGTTGTTCAAAACCAGTAATGCTGACAAACACCATCCTTTCGCTAAACTAAGATCCAAAATGTGTCAGACACCCACCACCATCAACCGCTTTGTGAAACGCCTCCACAGTGTAAATCTGTATATTAAATTTAATGATTGATTCCAGAATATAATACAACCAAATTCAGTGATAAAAAAACCAAATGTATTACAATAAATAAAATACTTAATAAAAATGAACAATCCAACAGGTTGCTTTTTACTTGCGAGCCATTTATCAGAGTTATTTAGAGCGCAACGAAATGTCACTGACATTTCCCCGCACAGTCCGATTCGCTAACCCTGCGATGAATTCAGCATTCACCGCAGGGTCCCCGAAGTGCATGGTACAAGCTGCTGAATTGATTGGAAAAACCGCCTCAAAACCACCGAATCGTTCGTAAGAACTACCGCAAAACCGCTGAACGCTTTGGAAAAACTGCCTAAAAACTGCTGAATTGATCGAAAAAAAAACAGAAAACCCTCCAAATCGATTTGAAAAGCTGCTAAAAAAAACACTGACTCGATCTGAAAAAAGCTGCCGACCCGCCAAACAGCCGCCGGAAAAAGCCAGCGAACAGGTAAAAATAAAACTCAACTTTTAAAAGCTGTTTGCAAAAAACTAATGCCTGGAATTAATATATAAAGTCCTCTGAATAATAATAAAAAGGTCTGTGACAGAAAAAAAACACACGATTTTTTTAAAAATCGGGAAAAAGTTTTTGGCTGAAAAATGCCTAAAAATACCTATTTAATAAATAAAAGATTTTTTACTGCAAGGGAAAAGAATAAAATGTTGAATAAATATTTTTTTTTTTTTTTTTTTATAATTCAAAGTTTATTGTAGGAGTAATAACAGAAATACAAATATACATGAAACAAAGACAAATATACAAAATAGAAGCACATAATTATATAGAAAACACAATCCCCTAGATCCCGATACACAATCGAACAAATGTAGAGGGAGGGCCGAGTTTATGGTGGCGTATAAGTAATCAACTCGACAGTTCAAGAGTATTTAATACGGCAGTGAACACTGTTTATTCAAACCCTCCCAGGCGTGCAACCTTCTGCACCATAGAGTTTGTCAGGGCTTTCAGCATCAGGACTATAGGGCCGTGAGATAGAAAGATTGGTGAGGTAAAAGTAGAGAAGAAAAAAAAAAAAAAAAAAAAAGGGGGAGATAGAATAGAGTATTCATAAGAAAGGTGAAGAGAAGGTAAAAGAAAGGGAATCTGAAAAGGAAAAGAGGGGGGGGAGGAACATTGAGGTCTACACACATTTAACCAGACTTACACATCAAGTAAAAGAAAAAGAAAGAGAAAGGAGGCCGTCCCACCCCGTCCAGACACCGGGCTCCACCGCCACCACCCGCCTCGTTCTCATTTCTCATCGGTCCGGTAGGGGGCCTCCCCGTCAACCATGTCATCATTCCTGATTCCGGGTGTCAACCCTAGTCTATCTACACCCCAGTTGCTCCCATTCTCAGCGATGCAGTGTATTCCTCCAGTAGAACCATTTCCTACCAAAGTCTGGCAGTATTCCCCGCGCCTCCGCTTCCAGTCTGTCCACAGATCGAAGGGCCTCCACCCTCCCAACCCATTCTCGTATGGAAGGAGTCCTAGTGGTCCTCCAAAGGGCCGGTATCAAGGTTCGAGCAGAAAGGAGCATCAACAGCAAGACCGAGCGTCGAAGCGACTTGAGAGGCAAGGGGATATGTAGAAGTAGAAAACATTCCGGCGTGAGAGGTAAGGCCACCTCCGTTACCTGTCTGATCGCGTCTTGAATCTGACTCCAGAATCGCTGCAGATCGGGGCAGGACCACCAGATGTGCATATAAGTTCCGTTAGCCGCTTCGCATCTCCAACAGACCGGGGAGGCTGTAGGAAACAAAGTACTTAAGAACTGAGGCGTTCTATACCAAAATGTCAAAATCTTATATGCATTTTCCTGGACTCGCGTTGCCCCGCAGCCTCTATGCGTAAGAGTAAAGGTTTGGGTCCAATTGTCATCAGAGATCTCGAGGGCTAATTCCCTATCCCAACGTAGGACGTAGGGAGGGATAGAGGTGTCCGTCGACTGTAACATGCTGTAGAGTATCGCTATCCCATGTCTCAGGGGACGACCATCTAAGCAATACGCCTCAAACGGGAGAGGCACCTACTCAGACTGTAGCCATTGTCTAGAGAGCGCAAGTATGTTGTAAGTTGATAAAAATTGAAGCGTTCCAGAAAGCTGGGGGACCCCTCTGCTCACTAAGTGGCAGAGAGTCCAGATTACCATCTGCGGGAACATGCATCACCCTCAGTCTATTCCCGTCAGTCAGCCTCCTCCGTAAGGACGGCATGATGCCGCCTGTTAGATTCGGATTATGATCCAGGGGCAAGAGGGGCGAGATGGCTGTCGTAAGGCCAAATGGCAGTTTAGTTTTGTGCCAGAGACGAAGAGTCGCCGACACCGGATCAGGGTCCGTCCTTGTGGCATTCCGAATGGGAGGGAGCCATGGGATGGCCCACAATGGGCCCCGCGCAAGGGATTCTTCAAAGTCCAACCAACGCTTATTTGAGTTGGGCGTGGACCAATCTATTACGCGGGATAGATGACAGGCGTAATAATATTTCCTGGGATCCGGGAGGGCGAGACCCCCCCTCTGCTTCTGTCTACATAAGACAGCAAAGCTGACACGTGGGCGACCCTTCGGCCAGATAAATCGCAGGAGGATCGTCCGCAGAGCCGAAAAAAAGGATAGAGGGATAAATATCGGCAGGGCACTGAAAAGATAAAGAAGTCGTGGCAGGAGAGAATAAATATTTAATAAAAATGAGGAATGTTTTTTACATTGAAAACTATGGGATTCGTCTGATTAACCCCTTCACTGCTGACGACGTGTGGGACACATCCTCATTGATGCACGTTACATGCTGAGGACGTGCCCCACACGTCATCAGCTGTGCAGGACCTCCGGCGGAGATACTCACCTCTCTGTCCGGGGTCCCACGGCGTTCTGACTTCAGCGTCCTCAGACGCTGAAGTCAAGCTCCTTCCGACGTAAATGCGCCATGCGCGATGACGTCATTTCCAGGCGACCCCCGGCAATGCCAGGAGATAGCCTGGAAGGGAGGGGGGATCCATTTGGATCCCTCACCCTCCCGATCGGGAAGGAGCAGCACCAAAAGCCAGGCACCGCTTAAAAGGGGAGAGTCTCCCCTTTTAAGCGGTGCCTGGCGTTAACCCCTCAAGCGCCGGGTCGCGTTCAGCGCCTTGCGGCGCCGAAGTGTGGCCTAGCTCCGGTGGATGGCGGCTCCACCCCCGGGTCCCCCTCGCTGCCCGACATCATCACGCTTAGCGTGATGATGTCAGGTAGCCGGGGAACCCCTAGCAGCCCGGGGATTTCCCAAGGAAATCCCCTGGTGGAGATAGGGGGTTCCTGTGAACCCCGATATCTCCAGAACTGTGGAGCATGGCCTTTCGAATGATACCCAACATGACTAGCTACAAAGTAAAAATAAATAAATAATAATAAAAATATTAAATAATTTAAAAAAAAACATGGTTTTTTTGTGTGTTGTTTATATTAATGCAGCAATATTGTTCACATTTCAATTATAAAGTGAACAATGATGCTGCACTAATGATTTTTTTCTATGGAGTGCGTTTGCTAAAAATCTCGTAATTCCCCCCACAAAATTTAACAAGTTCCCATTTCTAAATATTGTACAAGCGCACCCCATAGAAAATATAACCGCAAACGCTCATGTGATAAAATGTGAAAAAAAAACACTTTACACACTGCAGATGATTAAAAATTTTATTTTTATTGCATTTTTTGTCAAAATATACAGGCAGGACATGACGTATACCTATAAAAATGATATATTATGAATCTGCGGAGTCTGCCGGAAAGAACAATATATAATATGTCTGGGTCATTTAATAAAATATGGCTTCAAATCGCGTTTAAACATGATGAGCGAAAGCGGTAAAAATGAGCTCAGCACACAGCGGTGAAATGCCTCAGCAGTGAAAGGGTTAAACCTGTCGAAATGAAACCACCAAAATCAAAGCATTTCACTGATATTTCGGTGCTGTTCCATTGAATAGATTAACCATTACTTTTCTATGGGGAGTTCACTGCCGTCGAAGATCACCATATTTTGCTGGCAATTCGCCAATATTTGGTGAACTGACAGCTTTGTGAATAGCCAGATGGCCACGAAATTGCTCCTTACGGCGAAATTTGGAGCCAATTTGGCTCTCTTGAATAACCCTGTATGTGGTATTTTCGCATTTGTTTTCTTTTATGCTTTCCTTCTTTATTGTTTTGCGGATGGGGAAGAAGGAATATATGTGACCTTGACATGGAAGTTCAGAATGCGTTCAAGCTACACTAGAGACTATAGAATGCAGAAGAAGACCATAATTGTTTATCATAAGTTTAGAACATGAAAATGAGACTGCAGTTTGCATACGTTAAAAAATTTAATGATTAAAGATCAGACACCACACTAATTAGTCTAGAGAATCTTTTTTTGTGTTTTAAAGATGGCACGATCATCCATTAAATCAGTTCTTCCCTGTGGGAATCATAGAGATGGATGACGATCTCAAGGTGTTCCCCCCCATCCCCTAAATCAAGGGTCAGCAACCTTGGCTCCCTGATGTTTTGGGAACTACATTTCCCATGTGGCTCAGTCAGCCTAATGTGTGACTGAGCATCCTGGAAATGTAGTTCCCAAAACATCAGGGAGCCACAGTTGCTGACCCCTGCCCTAAATATAAGATTAATGTCAGTTTTTTTTTTGAGAAATTGTTTTACTAGGAAGGATACACTGAGATTTCTCTCGTTTTCAAGTATGCCCTGGGTGGTGAGTATGTACCGTTAGGTGCCTTGGCCAAGGACACTTGCTGGAGAAGTGCTCTTGCTGGGATTTGAACCTGTGTCTCCACAGTTATAGAGCAGTGATGAAACCTCTACTCCACCCAGCCGGTACAGTTTCCCCTGGTGCTCTTCCTTATGAATGAAAAACATGGAATTTAAACCATTAATATAAAGCTGAAACCTCTGTCGGATGCTATGTAGTTATCAAGGACTAAAAATAAAAAATAACCCCACACCTTGTTATATCCATCTGTCAAAGATTCTTGGCTTTTCAACGTAGCATATTTGGCTCAATACCACATTAGTCATCCTAATAAAGTTGCTATTGAATGTGTAGTGGGTTTGTTTCTCTTACTTATATCTTTACATTATACTTAATTCTAAGGAAAAGCAGAAATTGAAAACCTAATACATTTTGGACACAGGTCATACTTTATGAAGGATAATTTAATGGTATTACAATGTAGTGAATAATATCGAACTATTATGAGCTTGACAAACTTGCCTTGCACAGGACTGCCATCATAATACCATTTTTATGTAGAGAGAGGTATTTATTTTTCATTTACTTCACAGCAGTTTCCATATAGACTACAATGTTCTTAAAGACTGAAGAACAATTTTGAAAACGTTAATATATGGACACAGTTTCATCCATTTTCAAAAGAAAACCTTGTGGAAACCCAATAACAGCAGTAATTTATGACTCTACAGGAGTGTCCTTTTTATGAAGAGTTATGTCAAACCATGTGTGTGACTGTACATTCATATTCTAGAAAACAGTTAACATATCAGCTATTGTCCCCAAATCTTCCATTCCAGCACAGTAGGAAGGTATTAGAAATTGTATTTTTATATAATGCCATGAGGATCATTGCCTCTTGGATTTCTTATATTCTCCAGTCCACTATTTTTTTTTAATTACCCGGGTTTCCCTGTAAAAATTTTTGGCCCCCAAAAAACACACTAGGTCTTACTTTCAGGGCAGATATTGTTTTTTTGGTGCTAATGTTTTTTTTTTGGCAGGGTATGTCTGGTATCACTTTGATAGTGACAAGAGCTGGTGCTAGAGGTAGTATCGGCTAAGACTGAGGTCACACAAGCGCACTGAGTGCGTTCGTGTGACCGCACTTCCCTGCGTCCGTCGCAGCTTTGTGATTGCTGGACGGGAAGGCCACACAGTGTAGCGTGCACGCTACCACCGGACGTGATTTCAGCCTCCCCATCAAAAAGCTACGACGAATTCAGACGGGGCTACAAAGCGTGATCCTCTATAGGTGGATTGCACTTTTTGGCGCTGAGCACACTAACTGCGCTCTGAGAGGTGACCACACGGGCATCAGAGTGGAAGGAAGTCCACACTCACAAATGTTTCTTCTGCTCAAAGAACGCTGGTGTGACCGCGGCTCTGCTCCCTCCTCTGCCGCCTCATTTGCTTTGGCACCATCATAACTGATTCTCTCCCGCGGCTCTTCAAGTTGCCCTACTACTAGGTCTTATTTTCGGGTAGGTCTTTCGGGGAAACAGTCTCTGGATTTCCAAGAGTTATCAGCTTTGCTATAAAGTGGGATCAGTGGCACTAAACCAAAACTGGGTTTAATAGCTCTGTGATTTTCTAATATGATAGCAAAAATAGGATAATAGATAAATTTGGATAAACGTTGGGCAGCAATAGGGATCATGATCAGTGGAAAAGGACACAAGATTAGTTTGGGAGGGGACCGATAATTGTGTATAAGCTCTATTTCTGTGAGACTTTTATTAGATCTGTAGCTCTATTAGATTTTTTCTGCTTGCAGTGTGTCCATTGGTGCATTGTGGACAGCTATTAGTGTCCTTTTATGAAACCAAGTTGGTGGTGGGTGATGAAAGATGTGGAAAAGATTGTAGTTGTGTAGCAATGATCTTTGTAAGCAGTTATCCTTTTTGGTTTAAGAATGAAATCAAGGTCACATGAAATTTATTTAGTTATTAAAAAACTTATAAAGGAAATATTTTGTTGGAATTCCATCACGGTCAGAACCTTTGCTTCCATTAAAGCATCATCTGGGCCATTATTGCCTCAGGGCCATATTACAATGTTAACGCTAACGTTAGCGTTCAGCTGTGTGAACTTTAGGTGGCCCTAGCACAGGCCGTCCATATTACATTCCGAATGCCAATGGGTTAAAAAACCCATTAGGATTCACAGGTTGTGCTTTTCAGAGCGAGCTTACTGTACTTTATGCTCCCTATACTTAACATGGGGAACACAAAGAGTTAATTAGCATTAGGCTTACAAAGTCCTAATGCTAATTACGTCTCACTGCGGTTAACTGAAAAAAACAGCACTCAAACAGTTAATACACCAAACATACAAATACACATGCTTGCTCCATTTTTGGAGCTTAATCTCTCAGAGAGGAGCTACAGTCTGCTGCTCTGACCCGCCAGCTTACCCTGGAACCTACCCGGCTACCTGCTCTTGTTCCCTCCCACTATACCCTCTGGTTTCTGCATCACCAACTACCTGTCCCATCATCCTGCTATATCCAGCCTGGTCAGTCTCAGCTTACCCACCATTCATCATTCCCTCCTATCAAGACCACTTTCCCTTTATACTGGGCTCAGCCACCCCGGTATCTGCGGTGCCACCCCGTAGCCGTATTGTGACACTCTCGCCATGCATTCAAACACTTCGTCCAAGTCCTTGAAATCTAAGGAATCTCACAGCCCCCCCTTATTTAGCACAGAATGGAGGATCCTCAGGAAAAGTACACAACAGAAGATTAAAATATAAGCTGGATATCAGGCCCTTCGTTCGAGTGGGTCTGCAACAGCATTGCTTGTAAAAAGTCAATTTCTGGGGGGCAGCAACATGGAGGGAGGAAAAGACAAAATGCATCAGTTGACTCACCCGGAAATTTTCCTCCTGAGGGAGTGCATGTGACTCTCTGAGATACCCCATTGTGGCGGGGCTCTTGCTATTGTCAAATGTCTGAGTTCAGTAAAACCCTTATCCAACTACAAGTGGAAAGGGCCAGAGTTCATACCTGCCAGTACAGCGGTATGATGAAAGAGGGGAGTCAACCCTTAACTCGGAGTGGAAAGAACATCCCTGCAGCGGTTCTTGTACCATTATTATTATTATTATTACTTATTATTAATCTTTATTTATAAAGCGCCAGCATATTCTGCAGTGCTGTACAATGGGCACAGTATAGATAGAGTTACAATACATTGAACAACATTTTGACAAACCAGTACAGAAGGTAATGAGGCCCTAATCCCCTGGGAACTCACAATCTAGAAGGGTTGGGGGTGGAAACAGGAGGAGAGGACCGTAAGGTGAGAGTGATGGACTGCAACGTGAGAGTGATGGACTGCACTATTCTCTAAAGGAGTGCTAAAGGATGTATGCCATAGAAGTCCGCTCCTCAGATAATAAATTGTGAAATCCCATGTCCTCTGTCAGACATGTTCAGACAAGTGCCTGTACGTGACACCTATATGCAGAGAGAGATAGAATGTGACAGGAAGGCCATGCGATCCTAGGGGATCTATGTATCCACATCAGGAGTGGGGAGAAAACCTGCAGAGGCGTGTATCGTGACCAGCTCTGCTGGGTGGCAGTTGCTTGATACCAAGAGCACGACCAAAAAGATCTCAAAGATGATTATACCCCACAAGTCTCCCTACCAGATGCGTTCACCGTATCCTTGTTGTGTGTCTCTCAACCTGTTGTGGAGTAGAGCCGCCATCTTGGGGGTTTCTGATCCGGCGGTGCTGAAACACAAAGGGAAGCACTCCAAAATCGCGGGCTGGGTGAACCTGTGACTGGATTTATGCCTGGGTATATCCCGGTCCTGGGTATCCCTCCAGTTGTGCTCATGGAGGAACAGCTGGACTAATGTGAGCTGAAAGGGGGCTAATGGTAACAGAGCTACTCCATTAATCCGCCATCTCTGTGCCCGGCCAAGCCACGCCCCCGTGATGTGATTATTTTTAAAGTATCTTTCAACCTGAAGTTGTATGTTATTCCACTTTCGTTATCCATAGTCTAGAAACCTTAAGTATCACTCCCCTTAATGTAATAAAATAGTCTTCACAGTTTGAGAGTAGAGCTATGAAATCCTTCAATGAATTAGCAGCGCATAATCTGAGAGATTCATGAATCTAGTTGGTTTTGATCAAAAGCCTCATGGTTCTTCCTATTAGAATTATCTCAGTAGATTTTTTATCTCTCTTCGTGGTCTTTGTTCAGCGCAAGCACAATTCTTCTAATTATCTGTAATGTTAAGATTATTGTCCGTATTTTTATAACTCTAATTCTGGTGCGGACTACAGGGTTTGACAAGAGTTTATAGCGAGTCTCATCTGATCCTATTCCTCTATGTCCTTAAGATTTTCTATGAATTTAGTCCAATGTCTGTTGTCGTCTCCATAATATCTAAATGAAAGGTTGTGAATTTCTTTACCAGTGCTGGATATTGTTTTCCTGCCTTAAAATCTTGATATGCCAGAGTGTTAATGACAATTACAGGATTACTGTCTTCAGTAGTCAGCAAAACAGTTACAATTTACATCTGCACAAACTGAATAACATATTAAGGCTACTTTAAAGTTTTTTGATGTTAGAGTAATTCATAAATAGAATCACTTTGGTCACTTGGAACAGACTGTGAGAAAACTGGTAACTCAATAAACACTACAATTTCTTTTTTTCACTTTTGCGTGCGTCATTAGTGGAACAAGACATTTAATTGGAGGCGGAAATAAGAAGATAAACAATATGGATTGGAGACTAAAAAAAAATACACAGCACCAATAATATTGTCAATTAAATTTTAAGCGATAACTGGTCTGGTTTTTGATGATATTTTAGAGAAACCCAATTAAATCAGTGACATACAATTTGGAAATGTATTATATTATAAATAAACACAGTCTGAACAAGATATCACAATCACACCAGTATTAAGGATATTCCATAAATTCGCCAACTCTGATTCAAACCCTGGTAATAGATGAGGAAGTACACACGGGACAGCAGTCTATGGTATTTAATCCTATTGCCCCATCTCAGCCAGAGGGATAGGGGTTGGGTACGTTTGTACTGCCGAAAACCCACCGCAAACCCGTTGCCTGCTGCTGCCAACTGCTGGAGGGCCGCCGAAGACAGCCGATGAGCCACCTAGCACAGCGCCGACCAACTGCAAAAAAAAGCCAAGAAGTCGCCAGACTGGTAAAAATAACAAAAAAACAATACGATTGAAACGCTGTTTGCACAAAAACTACTGAACGAAAATGTCTGGAATTTACATATACGATCCTATGAATGATAATAAAATGATCCGTTACAGAAAAAATAAAAACCGCTATTAAAAAAAAGGCAAAAAAAACCTGTCCTGATAAATTCCTAAAAGATCCTAAAAAAATCAAAAATAAGGAGACTTTTACTGCAGATTAAAATAATAAATGGTTTATTAGATATTTGATAAAAACAGGAATATTTTTAATATTGAAGCCTATGGGGTTCGTCTGAATAAACCTGCTGAATTAAACCACTGAACAGCAGGACATTTCGGCAATTCTTCAGTTGCTGTTCAGTGTTCTCTGAATAGATTAACCATTGCTTCTCTATGAGGGGTATCACTGCCTTCGAACATGCACTAAACTTGCTGGCAGTTCGCCAAAATTTGGCAAACTGCCTGCTCTCTGAATAGCCGAATGGCCAGGAAATAGCACCGGACAGGGAAATTTCCCACTCGGTGCCATTTCAGGGCCAGATGGGCTCTCTCTGAATAACCCCTATATTTCTGTCATCAGTTTTTCCCACATACCTTTGTGGTAATAAGTGAAACTACAAGTAACCATAGATAGAAGGTAAGAGCAGATATATATGTGTCCTAGTTATAGCTCATTAAATAAGTGAAATTAATAAAGACTTTGCTTTTGGAATATGCTATTCCTCAATATATCTGAGCTGGGCCTCTCAAATTTTTACTGGCCTGTTGAGGTCAGGAGTGTAGTAACTTGCGCCTGTCAACCGTATCCATATGTTAGTGTTACTAATCTATAGCAATAATATCATTTTAAGATGCATAAAACAATGCACTCAACACTTTCCTTGCATTTTATGGAATGTCACTGGAGGTGTCATATGAGCATAGCAAAACTATTTATGCAAAAAAATATAGTTATTAAGAAGGTCAAAGCGTCTTATTTAAACCAGCTATCAACATTAGCCATAGCTTAAAGACTCATTGATGTGAATTATATTGTTTAGCATGCACTGCAACTATACGGACCCCCTTAAAGGTGTGGAAGCGATGGAAGAGAGACAGGGGGATTTGGAATAGAATAAAAAGGATTATGATGACTACCAAACCATTCCAAAATATAGCAAATGTTAAGTAATTGTATCGTTAAAAATTATGAAAAGAATTCTAGGATGTGGAATCTTGGACAGTAGACTACGCTGAGCAGATAGCCTGAGTGCCAGCTAGACTATGCAGGTCTGGATTACCCTTGGCAAACAATGTAGAGGAAAGTGAAAAACAACAGAAAAAAGTCCAATTGTCAGTGATAAAATAAGTTTAGCTTTTGCCTTGTTAGCGTTAAAGCATACTTAAGAGCTCTATGTCCGAATCTAAGAGCAGTTTGAAAATCTCGACATTGCGATCAAAACACTTCAACATGTCATTATTCTGAAAAGTTCCGAGACTCTTGTTAACAGTGACCAGCGGTCTCCACGTCCATAAATCATCATTCAGTAGACCTCTTGCAGTTTTCATATCTACGTACCCACTGACTGTTTGACTCGGGAGCCTTTGTTGTTAGTGCTTTTTTCCACACTAGATGCTGCAAAACCCCAGCAGCTTGGCAGGGTTGTCAGGTTGATTTCATTAGCACGATAAGACTCTAGCCTTCCTTTTCATCTCCTGTACTCTCCTCTTTCCCCTCTCCCTAGCTCAGTAATTTGGGCTTTAAAGTTTCTGCTGTCTGCTGATCTACAGATAATTGGTTACTGTAATACTAGCCAGGAGAAGTGCTGATATATTCCAGATGTGATTAGGTCTTCAGAGTTACTTTCACTGCTCGCAGCCCAAGGCTAAGGAGCTTAGCAAACATTTAGCCACTGTCTGAAGATCCTATGCAATAAAGTACAAGCAAAGACCCCATGCTATGGCGACATTACATTATGGAATCTAAATTAACATCGGCTTTAACAGACGTTATTAGAGGGCGTGCATCGCCCCATCTCTCCAAATGTGATATGTCTCAACGCCTTGTATAATCTTAACGTACAATGGCATTTTCTTTTATGAACTGAACTGATATATTGTGCCCAAGGTTAATTCATAAATTAATAAAGTGCAATGTCTTTATAATAATTCTCAAATAGTAGAGTTCCTCAACATTGTATAAATGGTGTTTGTGAACACAGTAGCCATGTTGCTTAAATCAGTTAGGATAAGGCTGGGGTCAGACGAGCGTAGTGTTCACGTCCGTGATTGCGCCTTAAAGTACGTCCGTGATAGCATGACAGAAAGCCCATCGGAGCCCGTTACACGAAGTACGTCCGCACTGAACTGCGGACGCACAACGGCCGCGGCCCACAGACGCAAGGCAGGCAAGAACGTACAACTCCTACAACGGCCGCACAAAGTGCGCTGCGTCTGCAACGTCTGCATAGCTTTGTGTGTGAGTGATGGAACGTGGTCAGACGGACTGCATTTATACGTCCAGCATTTTTCACGGACAAAATGGTTTTGCTTTTTAATTTATTTTCCCTCCTACATCTGTCAAAATATACATCAGTAAATAAACGGACTGTCTGGCCACTACTGTGTCTTCCGTACTGACGTACGTCCGTGTGCACGGACGTACAGTCCGTAGAAATCACGCTCGTCTGACCCTAGCCTTACACTGTGGTGAGATGTTCTGATGTTCTTAAATGGCCCTCTTACATTTAAGAATGAATGTATACCACCATTTTTCAAATTCATCACAAAGTGGACTGTATACACAACGGTATTGTGTACAATTACATAGGCTCGCAACTTGAGTTACTGAGTACAAAAAATGGCTACAGATTTGCTCCATCATGTGCAGTTTTTTGACAACTGACTTTGGCATCTTTACGTTGGATTGATGAGACTGAATGACATTAGTGCAAAATCACCACATAAAACCTATATTGTGGTCCGTTCTGAATATATTTATGTACAAGAAATATACAGGTTGGTTATCTTGAGGAAGCCATGTATCACACAATTGACTACAATAAGCAGAACACGACATAAGTCTCGCTTTTCAGATTCATAAAAAGAGAAAAAAAAAGGTAAATATCTTGTAGTAGACATTCAAAATACTTTATGTAACCCTTTCCCACTGCAGGACATTCTAGCGTCGGGTGGGCCTTGAAGACGCAGAGCGTACAGGTACACCCTGCTTTTTTAACTGGGCCGCCTCAGCCCCTCCCTACAGCCGGCACGCGCCGCGTGTCATTGGCTGCTGAGAGACGGCCTGAACCCAGTTGGCTGCGGGGCAGATGCGAAATCAGTGACTCACGGCGGCACCTGTCGGCGAGGTGTGCCTGTAGGCCTCGCCGGTGTCAACCCCCCCCAACGGGCGACACCTGCCCATCCTTAAGGGGTTAACGGATATGAAACACAGAGACCAGTTCAAAATAGCAACACATCAAAAATGTGCAAAGCACTTTTGGTAGCAGAAATCACTTGGTAACAAAACATTAAAATGGTGAATAAACAGGATATAACATTTTTATTATGGTTTTTGAATTCAGCAGCCAAAAACACATTAAAATCAGCTGAAAGATTGCAAAAGTTTTTTTTATTGCATTCTTGTGTTATACATCCCAAGCATGTGCAGCAAGTTTCATGGGAACGTAAACCTTAGGAACATTTATTGGACAGGAATCAGAAAACAATGACTTTGTTTAAATAACCAGCAACATTAACATTAACATGCTTTAAAATATGTTCTAAAAAGAGGATACATATTTTATTAATTTATCGGTAATCGTTTGTATGGATTAGGTATATGTTTTAATATTTAACCAAACGTGCATCTAATATATAATTAGCTACCTAAATGGGGGACTGGGATGATCTGGGTATAGAGACCTTGTGCATGACTACATGGGTGTAGGATCTGGGTGGGACATATCCCACAGAAGAACTATATGGCGGGCAGCATAGGTGTGATCCAACAGATGGATCTTATTAATGCACAAACAGAGAAAACATGTGGCATTTCGGCTTTACATAGCCTTAATAATAATTCTGTAATTCGGCATCATCTGGAGGTTGCTCAGGGGAGGTGGCCCCCTGTGGGTGGGAAACTTGGTATCCTGGCTGGCCTATTGGAGAACCTCCCCACAGAAAAAAGCATAACTGATTTGTTGGTGTTTGGCTCAGAGAGATATCACCCTCCGATTTCTTTATAAAAACGTATAAAAAGAGTGGGTCTAGAATCGAGGATTTGTTATACGGATGGAGTTTATCTTTTACGTTACCCCCTTATGTTATTGAATGTCCCCAATTTATATGTTATGTGGGGAAAGGACAGTAAACTAAGAAACTGATGTTGCTAATATATAGTGGAATAGTTGTATCGCCTGTATTGGCTTATAGTATGAAAGCTGTCTGTCAGCTCCACATTTTTGGGGTTTCTACACCTATATTATGTATTACTAGTTTAACCACTTCGCTGCGGAGGACACGCTCAGCGCGTCCTGCCGCAGGAAGGGTTGGCTGCGGAAGACGCGCTGAGCGCGTCCTCCCGAAGTAGCCTGCGATCGGCCGGATTCCGGCCGATCGCTGTGCCCCCCAGTGCGGGCTGACATCTTGGATGTCAGCCCGTCAATCCGGGACCGCCGCAGGCACAATAGATGTCATCGCGGCGGCGCGATGACATCTATTTCAGGCGCCCCCCGCGTGTGCGGAGGAGGCGCCTGAAAGGGAGGGGGGGAGGTCCTTCGGACTTCTCTCCCTCCCGATCGCCGGGGAGCAGGGAGTTAATACAGGCACCGCTTGGAAGGGCACAGCCTGCCCTTCCAAACGGTGGCTGTCATTAACCCCTGGGGAGCCGGATCACGAATCAGCGCTGAAAAGCGCCGGTTTGTGATCCTTTCCCGGAGCTGGCCGACTTCTTGGATGTCAGCAAAGCCTCCGGGAACTCCCCCGAGGACTGGCGTCATCGTGCATAGCACGATGACACCAGTCCTGGAGTTAACCCCTAGCTGCCACAAATGGTGGAGATAGGGGGTTCCAATGAACCCCCTATCTCCCGATCCGTGGCAGCTAGGGGTTAAAGTTTGGTACTGTTGGATCGGCCAGAGCATGGCCGTTCCAACGATACCAAACATGACTATGAAAAAAGTTTTTTTTTTTTTTTTTTAAAACTTTATTTTTGAAGTGACAAACTCAGTACAGAAGACAGTGCGTATATTCACATTCCCACTCAGTAAAACATCCCTCTCAACCCACGGTCAACAATAGGCATCACAAGAAATTAACACCCGGAGTCGACAATACATCACACAAAGAATTTTTCAAGCTCTAAGAGAGACATAGCATTTGGTTGCAAGGGAGGTGACGAAAGGGATCTAGTCAGATACCAGGTAGTATATTCAAAATCCCTTTTTAGCTTTTCTATGGTAGTTTCCGGCAAACATAGCATAAAGTACTCCCATTTTTCAAAAAACTGTTGAACGTTATCATCTTTATGCAAAGCAGTTTCCACCCAATCATATTGAAAAAGAGCATACAGGCGAGAATAAAACATAGAAAACGTGGGTGGGGAGGAAGCAATCCAATTTCCTAAAATGGCCTTTTTAGCCACTGCGGAGATCACTCCCAATAAGGCCCTCCGATTTCTGTCTAGTCCGCTGCTTTCGCAGTCAGAGAGGAGACCAAACAGCGCCCAGTCAGGGGTGGTAGGTACCGATATATGCAAGATCTGATCACCAAATCTCCGTATGGAGTTCCAAAAGGTAGATATTAACGGGCAGGCCCACAAACAGTGAAACAAGTCCGCGGTAGCATGTCTACATTTGAGGCAGTGGCCAGAACTGAGGGGTGTAAGATGGACCAATCTATCCGGTGCTATATAAGCCTTGTGCAATAATTTCAGAAACATTTCGTCGTATTGAGCCGAGGGGATTTGTTTTCGTAAGCGATTAGTGGCCGAGATTAAAGTAAAGGGTGATTGCTTGGGGAGCTGTACGCACCAGGCTGCTAAACCCGTGGTCGCTACCGACCAATCGAATTGAGGTCGAAGTAGGGCGCGCAACGCTGCGGTAGACGGGTTCAGAGACGTTTGGGCGTCAAGGGGATTGGAAAAGTCCTGCGGGTGTAAGGAATTTAATTGTGCCGATACAAATGCCGATAGTTGCATATAATACACCGGGTGAAGGGAGGCAGGGGCCACGAGGACACACAGGTCTCTATAGGAGACAAGAGAGTGCGCCGGTCCCGACACTAAATGACCTATTTGAGTTATATCCTTGGTTGCCAAGACCCGAAATGCAGCGGCCGCTGAGCCAGATTGGAAAGCAGGGTTACGCAATAATGGTTGGAAAATCGAGGAAGTCCATGACAAGCCCCGCATTTTACGCGCTCGGTACCACGCCTCCCGTCCCGCAAAAAGCAAGGGATTAAATCTCTGGGTAGTAGGAATCTTAGCCAGGGGAGTATGAAGGACAGCCAATGGGGACATTGGGAAAGACATGGCTCGATCTAAGGCACAATCCGTGTACCTTGAGGAGTTCGAGATCCAATCTGCCACTATACGATACAGTGCTGCAATATTATAAGAATATATGTCTGGCAGATTCAATCCTCCCATATTATAGGGAAGCTGCAGTTTGTGTAATGCTATACGCGGTGTTCCCCCATTCCAAATAAATCTAGTAAACAAAGCATGGATGTACGCTATATCTGTTCGCTTAAGGAGTAAAGGGAGCATTTGCATAGGGTATAGAAGACGTGGGAATGCGACCATTTTAATAAGGTTACACCTCCCCAAGTACGACAGTGGAAGTTTCGCCCAGGAGGTTAACTGAGTTTTAAGCTGTGACAGGAGCGGCCGCACATTAACCTCGTACAATCTTGCTATATTCGTTGGTATTATTACCCCTAAATACTTAAATGTCCCGGTTAGACACCAAGTAAAAGGGCAACGCTGTTTTATCGAGTTCCCGCAGTTCGCACCCAACGGTATCGCTAACGTTTTATTATAGTTAATCTTAAATCCGACGCTAAGTGAAATTCTTCCAAGTATGTCACAAGGGTCGGGAGTGCTTTGTCGGGTTGGGATAGGAAGAGGAGTAAATCGTCTGCGAAAGCTACTATACGAACCTCCTGGGAACCTACGCGTATCCCGCTAAGATCCGGGCACGTTTGCAAAATCCGCAATAAAGGCTCTAGTGCTAAATTAAATAATAAGGGTGAGAGTGGGCAACCCTGCCGAGTACCCCGTTCCAGCGTAAAGGAGGAGGAATTAAGGCCATTCGTCGTGACCATAGCGGAAGGAGTATCGTATAAAGCATTAAACAAGTTAAGTATTGGGACACCAAAGGAGTGGTATTTCAGGAAGCGCCGAATGTAGGACCATGATATGCGGTCAAAAGCCTTATCGGCATCACAGCTCAGTATTAAATCTGACGAGCAAGTGTGGTTATTTGATGACCAGATAGCAGCTAGGGCTTTCCTAACATTTTGCGTGGAGTGGCGGCCCGTCAGGAACCCTGTCTGAGCGGGAGAGATAAACTGGGTTAGCGGGGTCTGCAGTCGCTTAGCCATGATGGCCGATAATAGCTTCAGATCTGTATTTAATAGGGAAATTGGGCGATAGGACGTTATTAGTAAAGGATCTTTATCAGGTTTAGGAATCATTATCATTCGGGACTCATTGAAGGAAGGAGGTGGGGCTTTTCCCTGAAGTATATTATTAAACAAGGACAGGAGATGGGGGACCAAATGGCCCTCAAGTAATTTATAATATTCTGCAGAGAAACCATCTGGGCCGGGAGTTTTAGCGGAATGGAGGCGAGATATCGCTGCAGTGATGTCAGTAGAACTGATTGGGGCATTCAGACTCTCCTTTAATTCAGGATCCAGTTCCGGCATACCTGCAGTTACAAAAAATTTAGCCTGGACTGTCCACTCATCCGGTTCAGCTTTATAGAATGTTTCAAAATAGTCACGGAAAAGCCTGTTAATGTCTGATGGGTCGGTTACTATTTCACCCGTGGGCGCCTTGATTCTAGTTATAGCCGGGGCCGTTGGGCGTTGGAATTTCAGTAGGTTGGCCAGGAGTTTCCCTGATTTATTGCCCCAACGAAAGAATCGATTTTTCTGGTGTAACCAGGAATATTGGGCTTTTTCGTCGGCTATTCTAGCATAGCTTTGCCTATCCGCCTTATACCGTTCTGAGGTGAGAGAGGTAGGATGTGCTACATGTGTGCGATAAGAATGAACTAGGGAGGAGTGGGCCTCCAGCAGTCTTTTGTTGACTTCTTTTCGTTTACGGGACATATATTCGATTATGCAACCCCTCATGACCGGTTTAGCCGCCTCCCAAAACAGATTAACATCATCGACATGTTCCAAGTTATCGTCTAGGTAGTTATTCCAACTAAGTTCTAGATGAGCTTTAAAATCACTGGAGTGAAGGAGAGACGTGGGAAAGCGCCAATTTCGAGAGCGTGGGAGTGGCGTTTTTAACTGTAGGTCTATCGTGACAGGTGCATGGTCAGAAATGTGTATCATTCCTATCGTTGCGTCAACCAGGGAGTGGTAGCAAGTCGAGGACAGTAAAAACATGTCTATGCGGGAAAAGGAATCATGGGGATGCGAGTAAAATGAGTAATCTCTACCTTCTGGGTTGATATAACGCCAGGCGTCGAACAAAGCTAGATGATCTTTTAAGAATAGGGGGCCAACTGAAGCCCGTAGGGAAGTTGAGCTAGCACCGACACGGGAGCGGTCCAGGACAGGGTCTAAAACCGCATTAAAATCCCCGCCTATAATACAATGCGTAAAGGTGTACTGAAGGAGAGTTGTGTAAAGATCGGAAAAAAATTGTAAGTGAGGTGGGTGAGGAGCGTAGACATTCACTAATAGATAGGTCTCTCCTAGAACTGACATCATTACAATGGAAAAACGACCGTGAGGGTCATTAGCTTCGTCAAGTACGGTAAACGGCAGGGATTTATTTAAAAGGATAGCAGTGCCCCTCTTTTTGTTCGTAAAAGGGGCGGAGGTTTGATACCCAATCCAAGGAGATCGGAGGTGGTTGTCAGGAGAAGACCAGTGAGTTTCTTGTAAAAATACCACATCTGGTTTCAACGTGGTTAGGTGGGCAAGTATTTTTTTCCTTTTGACGGGAGAGTTCAACCCCTCCACATTCCAGGAGAGGAGTCTGAGGGAGGCTTTAAGGGTAGGTGGCTCAAGCGATGTCATGGGAGGGTCGCAAACTGACGGGGCAACTTAGAGTGCCCATCTCAAGGGAAAAGGCAGAGCCATTCTTATAAGGGGGACCAGGGTCATCCCAGCTATAGCCCTGGAACCCAGTGAGGGGAACGCATAAAATACCAAACAGCCTGATACTGAGCGTCAACACGTTTTTACATTTTCTAAATCTATTAAATGAAACCGAAACTTGTAAAGAGGGTCTAGAAACGAACCCAAACTGTAACATGGATATAAACAAAAGGATCAACAGGACCCAGAGAGCAGATGTGACCATAAACCGCCCATCATCCATCCTTAATAAACTAAACCGTATGTCAAAGGAGAACAGTAGTTCCTGAACATGTAAAGGGGATCCAGAAAGGGATCCAAACAGTAGCATATGTACATAGAAAAAGATCAACAGCAACCAGAGGTCAGATGAGGTCAATGCCTCCATTGTCATCCAACCATCCAACCCCGTTAAGCCGAGCCTAGGGGTGAAGAAAAACACATGAGGCATCATTATACGCCCGAACCACTTCATAGTCAGAAGAAAAGTCGGTAAATGCCCCAACAGTGACCTCTTCAAGGTTTCCCAAAACGGGATCTCGTAGATGGCGTACGCTGAGGAAGTGGCAAGACTGACCCCTCAGGAGATTGACTCGGAAGGAGAGCCCTGCTGGCCTCGGTAGGAGAGTCAAAGTAATGGGTCGCTCCATTGAAAGCAACTCTCAGGCGGGCCGGATAGAGCAGCAAAAAACGAATGTCCTTAGCCACCAACTCCAAGCATAAAGGCGAGAACGCCCTCCGTTTTAGAGATACAGAAGCTGAGAAGTCCTGAAACAGTCGAAGAGGGGCTCCATTGTAATCCAGGACATTGGCCCTGTGAAATGCTTGTAAAAGTTTAGTCTTGTCCACAAAGTTGAGAAGTCTCATGATTACCACTCGGGGGCGTCCCGACTGCGGGTTCAAATCAGGGCCCACTCTGTGCACTCTCTCCACCGCTAGGGGGAGGTCAAGGGCGTCGAAGCCCAGGTGGGTAGGTAACCAGGTGGAGGCCCATTCTTGTAGAGCACGACCTTTCACCGTCTCCGGTAGGCCAATAATTCGCAGATTATTGCGGCGACTCCTGTTTTCTAAGTCGTCTAGTTTTTCCATCAACGTTTGAATAATCGATTGTTGCGCGTCCATCTGTTCCTTCAGTGGGTGAACATCGTCTTCAAGAGTAGAGACCCGTTCTTCAACTTCCGTAAGCCTTTGCGCTTGCGATGTTAACTGCGACAGAACAGATTCAATGGTCGTCGAGAGGCGGCCAAGTTTTTCATCCAGCAAGGGGGACAACACCGCCGAGATGTCCGCCATTGAAACTCGGGAGTCTTGTCGGTCGCCGCTATAGGGAGAAGAGGCCGATGGCGCGGTGTGCGAGACATCCAGATGCTGATCTGGTGGGGTAGTGGGCGGAGTGGATGGCTGAGTCTGCCGTTGAGATGGCTTTGAGGTCACTTTCGATGTCGCTTTATCCGACGTTTTTTTGGTCGTTTTGTTGGAAGACACAAATTTCTCCATGATGGACCCGGGGTGGCCAAACCAAAATTAGTTCTCGGTGATAGCTTTAAGAACAGAAAGCATAGTCCAGGAAGACTTCGGCTGTGGAGGCGCAGGAAGAGGAGAGAAAGAAGTGAGGAGAAAAAAAAAAAAAAGGAAAGGGGGGGGGGACGGGGGGAGGGAATGAAGACTGGAGCCCCCTAATCAAAGGGGACTTATAAACATTGGAAAAAAAAAAGAGGAAACACAGAAATATGAGGGTCGCCCCAGGCAATCCCTGGGACTCAAAAATTCAGAGGACCTCCTGATGGTATAGGCTCTAATGGGAGGGATACTGCATTAGCAGCACCAGATCCGTGGGTAGGGCAGTCAGACAATTACGGCCTGGGCACCGACACTGCGGATAGTGAGTGATGGAAGTCGCCGATAGGACGGCGCGCCGCCCCCACCAGATGGCGGCCGCCGGAGTCCGGTGCGGGTGTAGCTAGGGTAACCAGGAGTAGCGGCGTCCTCCTCTGAGGCTTGTGGGATGATTCCTCCGGGGAGCATCGGGAGGGCAAGACTGCGTCCCACCGCCGCGGCAAGCGTCGTACGGGGTCACCCACAGGCAGGGCGGAGCACCGCCACGCGGCCTCCACAAATGGCGGCCTCCAACTTTCAGACCGGGCACCCTCCGAGGACTGGGGACGCTCACCTCCACACACCAGAACCGGCTAGTCGAGACGTCCCGGCCCGTCCAGCCAAGCCGACGAACTTAAGGAGGTAATTGAGGTTCCTGTGGGCCTCCGACAGGGCCCAAGATGGCGGCCGGGAATCGGCCTGGTGACTCCGGGGGAATAAAAACGCTGCGTCTCCGGGACCCGCCGAAGAGTAGTTTTTGAGGCAGCTGGTGTGGGGAAGAGCTCCTGCCCTGGCAATCGATCCACGGGGGCTCCTTGGAACCCTAACCCAGCCGGTTAAGGAGAGCGTGGGGCAGAGCTCTAGCTAAAAGCGGCCATTCAGTCGGCCCGCCTCCCGGAAGTCCCCATGAAAAAAGTTTTTAAAAAAAATTAAAAATAAAAATAAAACAATATTTAAAAAAAATTAAAAAAAAAAAAAAATTATAAAAAAAATAAACAAGTTTTTTTTCTTTTTTTTGGTTTGTTAATGCAGCAATATTGTTCCCATTTCAATTATAATGTGAACAATGATGCTGCACTACCGACTTTTGTATGCGGTGCGTTTGTTAAAAATCGCGTAATTTTCCCCAAAAAAAATGTAACGAGACCCCATTTCTAATTTTTTTAACAAGCGCACCCCATACAAAATATAACCACAATTGCTCGCATGTTAAAATGTGAAAAAAAAAACTTTACACGTTGTAAATTATTGAAAATTCATATTTTATTGCATTTTTTGTTATAATATACAGACAGGTCATGACGTATACATATAATAATGACATATTATGAATCTGCCGAGTCTGACGGAAAGAACAATATATAATATGTCTGGGTCATATACTAAAATAAGCCTTCAAAACACGTTTAAACATGATGAGCAAAACCGGTAAAAATGACCTCAGCACAGAGGCGGGAAATGCCTCAGCAGCGAAAGGGTTAACTACCCGGCGTTGCCTGCGCTTTTCATAGTTGAAACCTTGTGGTGGAGAGGAAAGAGGAAAGAAAATATAAATTTCATGTATCCTTGTATATTTCATACTTTTCTTAGTATTTTTTTAATTTTCTTTTAGCTAAAGGGCTTAAAGGCCTGCAATGAAAATCCTTACTGCAGGACGTGATGATACACTATATTCTTAGTTGTCCAGCCTGGCACAAAGATAAACAATACTTTTGGGGAACCTACCCTTGAGCATGCAACATAAAGTTGCCTACGGAAGAAATAGGGAAACCTCCGATTAATTCCACAGCACTGAACGGATTGCCCTTGGGACTTGTTGATGGTGTTTGAGAATGTCGGTCATACTGGGAGCTGTAGCTGTTTAAAATGGAAAGGCAGATCCGAAGGAATCAGAGGTATGTGCAGAATAAACACTGTTTCTCGTATAGTCGCTTCCAAGACATTCGACAACATCTTCATCACACAAGATCGGGTCTCATTGCATAATCTCGGTGGGTCTAGATTCCGTAGTAGCATGATAGGACACCCAACTTTATCTCAAAGGCAATGTGGTGGCAATCCAGCAGGGTCGAAGGAAATCAAGAATTCTGGTGGCAAATTGACAGCCTCATCGGACATCGCACAACCAGCTCTGATGCATATAATTTTTTTAAATGTTAGGATATACTACATCTATTAGTTCTGTAATGGGTGATACCATTTTGCAAAACTCTGGATGAAATTTAATGTCGCCAGACGACTCGACCGGTAGCCTACCTTCTCCGATTTTCAAACGTTTGTCTGCGAAAGCTTGAACAGTTTTATCTCCCACAATTACTCGCATGTTTTCTTTTAAATTAATTTTACTAATTTTCTTCCACAGAGCTGAATTTTTTAGGCAAGCACTTATCTCATCTGCAGGCGTCGATTTTGGTACTTGACTTGAACCTCTCCCCTTTTGGCCCCAGGGGTTGTTTTATCGATATGAAACTACATTAGTATTTTGACTAAGGGTATGACAAATATAGGTGCCAAGTTTGGTCAAGATCCTTCAAAACATGGAAGAGTCTATAAGGAACATGCATACACACATACAGTACATTGACTTTTATATAAACAAACAAACCGGGAAGAGAGCACTTCAGTCAACACATTAAAAAAACCAACAACAACAGCTTCATGCATGGGTACATTATACCAGATTTTACCGCATGTTGAAAAATTCTTAAATCTAAGCTTCGTTGAAAAAAATTGTGGAAATTTAGTTTGCAATGAATGGCCGTGAATTGCTTAAGCCTGCCAACAACGTCAATGTAAACCACCCTCTGGCAGGTCCTACTCTGCAAACCTAATGACTGCCCATCATGGGATAAACTTACTTACTGAGGAACAAGTCCTTCCTGGAGCTCCCGCAGATCAAGGTTAAATAGAACCTGGAGAAGGAGCAACTGTGGCAGGGAGGGGTGCTTACCCAAGAGATTCATATGAAAAACACATGGGGGGGTTAGCACTCAACCAGAACTAAGCTTTCAGTGCGGCTGTGTCTCAAAAATAAAATACAAACAAACCGGGAAGAGAGCACTCCAGTCAGCACATTCAAAAACCAACAAGAACAGCTTCATGCATGGGAACATTATACCAGATTTTACCACATGTTGAAAAATTCTTAAATCTAAGCTTTGTTGAAAAAAACTGGTGGAAATTTAGTTTGCAATGAACGGCCGTGAATTGCTTAAGCCTGCCAACAGCGTCAATGTAAACCACCCTCTGGCAGGTCCTACTCTGCAAACCTAATGACTGCCCTTCATGGGACTTTTATATATACTGATGATATTGACCAAATGGTCAATAATGGGATTTACAGATCTATAAGATACATAAGTGAAAAAGATATTTTTTGTCTCTAATATAGGACTGTATTCTTGTATAGGCCAGCTAGGCCAAGGATTTGAGGGTTAAGGCAGTATTTTTTCCTAATACTCTTTCTTTTAGAGGTCAAATATAATTGAATGTGCAGGTGTATAAGAGAGCTGCAGATTAATATATCTGTAATTCCCAGCAAAGAGTTTCTCAACTATAATATTATTTAGGCAATAAGATATTATGCTCTTGGTCTAATTTTATTTTTATTAATGTTCATTGAACGTTTCTAGGAGATATAGAAAACAAAAAGGAAACAGGGGAAAAAATCCTTACAGCAGATACAATAAGATAGAAAGCCGTTTACGTCTTAATATAATCAATATATAGCAATATTAGAACTTTTCACGAACAGTGTTAACCCTTTCACTGCTGAGGACGTGTGGGGAAAGTCCTCATTGACTCCTAAGGAAAGATAGGGGGTTCGTTTGAACCACGATATCTCCCCACTGTTGGCAACTAGAGGGTCATGTTTGTTATCAGTAGAAAGGCCAGAGCATGGCCTTTCCAATGATACCAAACATGACCATGTTTAAAGTAAAGAAGAAAAATTAGACCTGAAATGGCTCAGCAGTGAAGGGGTTAAAGTAATCCAAGTTCAATTTTTATCATAGACAATGAAAGGTCATTATCGGAAGCGTTGGTGCTTTGCATAAAATTAGAGAATATGACGATTTTCAAATATTTTGTCATGTGTGAAGGGTTGGAAATATTTTTTCTTGATTACCCCCTGCATAAATTATGACATTTTCGAAAACTATAATATTCTCTAGGTTTATACAAAGCCACAACCCTTCTGATAAGAATTAGACTCACTTTTATAGGACTGAACCCCTGAGACTGAGCAAGAGGCACAAATTTGTACCTTGTGTAAGGCTGGGGTCAGACTAACGCATTTTTAAGGTGCGTTTAGGCGCACTTAATCACGGCCGCAGTAGCAGCAAATGACGGGCAATGACGGCCAATATACGAAGTACGGCCGCACGAAAGTCCGGCTGCGCAACACAAGTGGAAAATGAACGCATTTTTTTGAGAATGCAGATCCGCTAGTACTGACGTACAGAGTGCGCTGCGGCGGCATAGCGGCGTGTTTGCGTGATTAGGAGACGTCAGACGCTGCTAATGTCCAGGTTGCAAGTTGGGGTGGTTCCTATTGGCGCAATATATGTTATAATGATGTTAGATATATGGTAGGGTATTAATTCTCAGATTTCACAGGTGTGTCACACAGAATATTACATTTATGACTCCTCGCGATATAAAGTGCTCTCGTGCTGTCGTATCTCAGTGACACAATTGTGCAAATTCATCGATAAAGTGCATATAGTGCGTATAGTGCAATATAGTGCAAATCGGTCGAGAGTGGTAAAGTTTAGTGGAGTCAGCAAGTCAGGCTCAGATTGTCCAATTAAAATGGGTTATGCCTGATGGCAAAGTTCAAAGTACTTATAGTCCTGATGTCCTTGATGGTGGTTCCTTATTACTCCTCACTTTATCAGCTCTTCCTTTGGTCACGATGGACTCCAATATATAAAACAGAGAAAAAGAGGGAGAGAGATAGTGCAATATTGCCTCAGTACACTATATAGTGCAAATAATATCGTTTTTTGCAATAAAAAAAGGCTTATTTGCAATTAAATGGCTCTGGCTCCAAATGGAATTAAAATATGCCACATAATTATTTCATTTTTCTGTTAAATAAAATCCACTCAGATTTTTGCACAAACACACAACATCACCAGAAAACACATATTACAGTTATTCAAACTGGTTGTATTGGTACATGGGGTATCCGTATGAGCAGCAACGCTACGTCAAGACCCCAACCACAGTTACTGGCCACGCACACACCTTTCATATCTCCATTCACTCACAGAAGCACACAACATTCACTCCATTGACACAGCAGTCACAGTTGTCAGCAGAGGCTTCTTCCTTTGCCATTCCTACATTTACAAATATAAGGGGAACTTAGAGGCAGCAAGGGCTTCCAATCTCTGCTACAATGTCTCAGGAAACTGAGGCTAAAAATCACATGGGCTCACCAAAATTGGACAATAAAAGATTGGAAATATTGCCTGGATTGATGAGCCTCGATTTCAGCTGCGACATTCAGATGGTAGGGTCAGCATTAGGGGTACACACCATGAAATCATGGATCTATCCTGCCTTGTATTAACAGTTCAGGCTGGTGGTAGGTGATAGGATTTGCAAAGTACAGTAAGCTTGCAGAAGCTCGTGCAAAAACTGATGCGAAATGGATTACTAGTAGCGTCAGGAATGTAATATGCGCTAAACACACTTATCCTGGCAGTAACGCTTACATATCGAGGTGCTACATTAGCGCCAACTAAGGAATAGTGCCCAGTATCTTTCCATCACTTGCTCCTCACTCTTTGGCAATGGCCATACAAAGGATTTTATGGGTAGATCACTGTCTCAAATCTCATTGTATTGTGAGGGATGTATTCAAAAGACAACCACTACGAGGTCTTTTTAGCGCCCAGGTTTATCTCATTCAGCTGTCATCTCTTATCTTGAGTAGCCTGAAGAATAATAGCCCCCCCTAGACTTATCTAAACATTCCTTCCTCCATCTCATTAGACTGTTAACTACCATAGATTAGATAAACCACAGATGTAAATAAAAACCTTTGGTAAGTGTTCCCTCAATGGAAAACTAATTTTATTTTTCCTTTTTACACGCAATTATATCAAACAAAGAAAAATAAAACCACATTATATGTTTGATAAGGTGGTTTTATTTGTAACGCACAAGTGATCTAGGTACAGCTTAATCAAGTGGTTAAGTGGTGTCCCTTTAAGTTCTCTGCAACAGTGTAATAATTACCTGTTATTGAGATGTCACATTGTTTTGTGTCATATTGTGCAAATCTAATGAATTGTCACTTTTTAATTAAAATTTGTGACAAGTTGCAGTGCTTTTCCCAGACATTACATATATTGAGCTCCTTGTCTGGTCAAGATGATCATGTTTAAGGTATTAAACCCACATGTCCAGCATTTGGAGTGTTTGAGAAACGCTACCATTCAAGCTATGTCCAAGAATTCCAACTTTTAAGCAAGACATAGGGCGGCAAAAAAGAATGTTTGTGAAATGTTAATTAGAAATACTTACGACATCATTGTTATTGAACTGGTTTAGAGTAATCATTCGCATCCGGACTATAATTATTCTTCTTCCAAGTAACTCATACAGGTCTTTTCAAAGAAAGGTGAACCTCAGGAGAATTGACTGGAGAAGGGAAAATTCTAGCAGGGTTATTCAGAGAGCGTGAAAAGCAGGAGAATGACTGGAGAATGACTGGAGAATGAAAAATTCTAGGTAAAAATAGCCAAAACAGGAAAATTCTCCCTTTCATCTCACTTTCCAAATCGGCTATTTTGACCTAGAATTTTTCATTCTCCAGTCATTCTCCTGCTTTTCACCTCTCTGAATAACCCTGTAGGTCAAAATAGCCAAACCAGAAAAATTCTCCCATTTATCTCACTTTCCTAATCGGCTATTTGGTCTAGATTGTTCTCTTCTCCTGATTTTCACCTTTCTTTGAATACACCTGTTACTTTCAGCTTTACATTAGCTTTGTTGTTTGATCTAAATTTTGTAAATCTGTGGTTTTAATTATATCTGTTTATTTACTATTGGTTTGTAAGACATATGATTTGTTTCGTGCATTAATAGTAGATTAGGTGAAAAACCACATACAAGTATTTCTAGTATGCCATTCTTCTAAATATAATGAGTTAAAATAGAAAGTAGGTGACCCACTTGCTCCTGATCCCTGTCCCTTGGGAGGAAGAGTTTTTTTTTATCCAATAATATATATTCTTATACAATGCTCTACTGCTGCAAGTAAAAAAAAAAGTGGAGTAGAGGTGACATTACTGCTCTATAACTGTGGAGACACAGGTTAAAATCCCAGCAAGAGCACCAGTAAGTGTCCTTGGGCAAGACACCCAACAGTACATACCCACCACCCAGGACATACTTGAAAACTAGAGAAATCTCAATGTATCCTTCCTCTTAAATTACTTTCTCCAAAAAAAAGTTATTTTCATAAAAAACACAACATTTTACGTATGGAATGCTTATCTAGAAAAAAACATTTTTCAATAAATGCTACTGTGAATAGCTGACTGACCCATTCCCGTCTGGGTACAGGTTTCAAGAGAGCAAAAACACGTAAGTTAACTTAATACTTCCAGAACCATATATTTTCCCAGCACCTTGTACAGAAAAATATACAGTATCTACCAAGGGGTTGTTAGGCTTGATGCTGCCCTAGGCCCTCAAAACTTTGATGCCCCCAACATTAGATATGAACACGTACATAAGCAAGACATTAAGACAAATATTCACAACCTGTCAGGACTATTTGTGTCAACAACATTTTAATTTAAGCAAAGCATCTTATTTGCACCAAGCAATTTCTAACATTTACTGTAGTTTAGAGACACATTGCTGAGAGATTTATTGCTTTCCAGCTCAGTTGGGACCTCAACCCCCCGAACTGCTACCCTAGGCCCAGGCCTAGTTGACCTGTTCAGTAATACACCCAAGTGCCTACCTGAATGCGAATGTCCACAAGACGTGAAGATGGTATATGACAAGTTCACATTAGTATAAAAACAGCAAGGTAAATCTCCAAATACCGATGCCAAAATGGTTGGTTGTACTATGTAACCAGAGGCACCTCTACAATTAGGCAAAATAGGCGGCCCGCCTAAGGCCTCCCTCCCAGTGGGGCCTCATATAATGGAATTTATGTAGAATGGCAGTATACTGATGTTCCACACAAATACACTCCTCTTCCAAGAGAGCTAAATTATCCAGCTCATCGTCTAACTCAAATTTATTGGATCAATTTCTAAATTTTGTGCACAGCAAAAAGGGCCTCATGTCTTAGCTTGGCTTAAGGCCCGTTCACACCGTGCGATTTATCGCGTGGATTTTGCTGCGAAATAGCGGCAAAATCCACGCGATGTTGCGCTATGTAGCATCTCCAATGCATTTCAATGGAGCTGTTCACATCTTGACGAGCGACGTCACGCGATGTCGCATGTCATGCGTCGCGGTAGCATGTCGCTGGTACATAACCCTTTTTTTGCATTTTGCGATTTGGCGATTTCCATGGGTGGTGTTTTGCAAAATCGCGACGTGGCGCGACATTATCGCACAACGTCGCGAATATGAAAATCGCGCCGAAAAACGTGTGATTTTCAAATCGCACCGTGTGAACGGGGCCTAAGACCTCTCCTATCTTGGAGCCGCCACTGCGGGTAACCAGCACTATTTGCTTCATATAACGCAGCCTGCATGTTTGTACATGGAAATTTCTAGAATCGAGACATGAAAACAAGAGTTTTGGATGAAGGGAATCTGTAAAGCAATATATAGACTCTTTAACATTCTTACAAGGATAGGTCTTGGAGTGATAATGAAAAAAGGGTGGTAAGCTAATCTTCAGTATGTTACATGCTGAGTGCTGGTGTTACAAATGTGCTGTAAAATGAATAACGCTCTTTGAAGCCTACATTTGTTATTACTTTAAAACTGGAGTCAATTACCCCAGCTCTCCAATTCTAACATCTACTGTCCATATAAAAAAACGTAGGATACACTTGGCCTCTTCCTCTGTTATTTTTATTTGATGCTTCAGTATGAATCGTAGTGTTAAGTTATTTTATAATTCAAGAAATGCGATGGCTAAAACAATAAACTGAAATGATTCAATTCCAGTTTATCCGGTGTGTTTTATTCTATATTAAATAATGAGGAATAAAGAGAAAGTGAAGAAGAGAGTGCAGCTTCTATTGCATGGATAGTATTGCAATAATTAGATCTTTTCTATTAAGATATTTTCTGGTTATAAAAGGGTTCAGAAGGCTGAGTTTAAGCAAAGATGTTCAATTCAACCCCTTGGCTGCGGAGGACGTGTGGGGCACGTCCTCATAGACTCCTGCTGTATGCGGTGGACGTTCCCCACACGTCATCCGCTACTGGGAGCCCAGTGAGAGATACTCACCTCTCTCTCCGGGGTCCCTCGGCGTTCTGAATTCCTGGAAGTCAGAGGCCGAATTTATGGGCCTCCACACGCAAAATTACGTCATTGCGCATGCGCAATGACATCATTTTCAAGCGACCGCTTGAAAGGGACTGGGGATCAATTCGGAACCCTCTCCATCCCGATCGGGAGGTCCCACAAAGAAAAGCCAAGCACCGTTTAAAAGGGGAGAGTCTCCCCTTTTAAGTGGTGCCTGGCTTTAATCCCTCAGGCACCGGGCCGAGATTCAGCGTCGTTTGGCGCAGAAACGCGGTCTAGCTCCGGTGGGGGCCACCATCTTGGATGGAGGCTCTACCTCTGGGTCCCACCTCGCTATCTGACGTCATCGCGCATGACGCGATGATGTCAGTTAGCCGAGGAATCCCTAGCTGCCTGGGGATTTCCTAAGGATATCCCCTGGTGGAGATAGGGGGTCATGTAGGGTGTCATTTGAAAGGCCTGAGCATGGCCTTTCGAATGATATCAAACATGACCAGGTTAAAAGTAAAGCAAAAAAAATAAAGATAAAAAAAAATAAAAAATAAAAAAATAATAATAATAAAAAAAAAAACATGTGTTTTTTTGGTGTTATTTTTATTAATGCAGCAATATTGTTCACATTTCAATTATAATGTGAACAAAGATGCTGCACTAATGATTTTTTTCTATGAGGTGCATTTGCTAAAAATCACATAATTCCCCCCCAAAAAAGTAACGAGTCCCCATTTGTAATTTTTTAACAAGCGCACCCCATAGAAAATATAACTGCAAAGGCTCGGATAATAAAATGTGAAAAAAAAAACACTTTACACGTCGCAGATGATTAAAAAAATCTAATTTTATTGCATTTTTTGTTACAATATACAGGCAGAACATGACGTATACATATAAAAATGATATATTATGAATCTACGGAGTCTGCCGGAAAGAACGATATATAATATGTCTGGGTCATTTAATAAAATGTGACTTCAAATCACTTTTAAACATGATGAGCAAGAGCGGTAAAAATGAGCTCAGCACACAGCGGTGAAATCGCTCAGCAGTGAAGTGGTTAACTAGGTATTGTGTTAAGAAATAATATGGAAAAATATTACTCGGATGTATTTACTACTACGTGAGATACTGACATTGATTAATGATTTGGGGGGAAAGGGGGGTGGATTTGTGAGGATCCTGAGGACGAGCAACAGCATAAATGGCCTGCTCTATGGTGGGGCCCGCTCAGGTCTCACAATGCTTTAGCTCGATAGTGCCATTACAGGGACAACTGCTCCATATGTAAATCAGACTGCAGTCATCCAGAAAGGGTGGCCAGTACCGGCGATTACCAAGGACGTTATCCCTGCACGAGAGATGCAGCAACCCCCGACGATCATTTTGGCCTTGTTTGGCCTCGTCAGGAGGGTATAGCTGACACCCCTCTAGGCACTTTGAGCCTCGCAGGACCTCTCCCATTCTCACTATAAGTTTACAGGGTATTCAGACGTGGACCCCTTGCTCAATGTGCCTAGCGGGGTGTCAGCTGTACCCTCCTGACGAGGCCTAATAAGGCCGAAACAATCTCCGGGGGTTGTTGCACCTCTCGTGCAGGGATGATGTCCTTGGCAATCAGTACTGGCCACCCTTTCTGGATGTAGCGGTCTGATTTGCATATGGAGCAGTTTTCCTTGTAATGGGACACTCAAACTAAAACCTTGTGTGACCTGAGTGGGCCCCACTATAGAGCAGGCCACTAGTGCTGTTGCTCGTTCTCAGAACCCTCACAAACCTCTCCCTTTCTCCTGATTAATGATTTGATACAAAATTCAGAGCACTCCACTATAATATAGCCGTAAAGATTTTAGAACCACCATACTTGAAACTAATCGTTGGAGATTTGGTGGCAACTAAGACTGGGGTCAGAAGAACGCAGTGCGAACGCGCGTGCAGCCGCACTTTATCACTGCCGAAGTAGCAGCAAATGACCGCCAATGATGGCCAATATACGAAGTACGGCCGCAAAATAGTTCGGCCGGGCAACGCAAGCGGCAAACGAACGCATTTTTTCGAGAACGTGATACCGCTAGTACTGACGTACAGAGTGCGTTGCGTCCACTAGCGGCATGTGTGCGTGATTAAGATGCTGCTAATGTCTGGCCAACATAACGTCCAGATGCAAAAAGTGTTTTATTGATGATCCGTACAAAATCACGGATGAAACTGCGCATCGTATGACCGCTATCGCGAATTCCGTGAAAAAATACGTCCATTCGTTCGAACGCACTTTTTCACGGACGACGCGAAAAATGCATTCGTCTGACCCTAGCCTTACGCTCATATATTGCAAATGTCCACCACAGGGTCAATGTACTCCACCCCAGCAGGTCCTACACTATGCCTACTTAATGACTACACTTTGATCTCTCTCAGACGCACTATTATAAAATGCACAAAGAAAAAATGGCGTCGTGCCCGTACTCACCAGAGGGGATGCAACAGCAAGGAGTAATAGCCCAGTTCATGTATAAAACATAACAAGAGAAAAAAGGTGTCATCTGCGCTTGTTTCTATGTATTTCCATGTACAACAAAACACTATCAGGAGGTTTTAGTTTGTTTCAATGGCCATTGCAACGTAAGCTCACTCGCCCCATCAAGGCACCTCTTTGTAGAGTGAGTAACTATCCAATGTACCAAAAGCCGCTCTACTGAGCAGCTCCATGCCCCTCCTGCTGCTTTCAGCTAAAGGAGAGTCAGAAAGATGGTGGGTTTTATTTATACACACTTCCCATTTGGGGTTAAAAACAAAAACATGGAAAAAGGAACAGCAGCAAACGACTAACTGGTGTTACAAGCATAATATACATACAGTTGTGTTCAAAATTATTCAACCCCCATTGAAATTGACAGTTTTGCCAGTTTTGCCAGTTTGACATTGATTTTGATCATTCAGTCATCTTGCTTACAATTAAATCAAAGAGGCACGTGTAGGTCAGACAAATATAACATAACATTTATAATGAAATAACCACAAATGTCTTTTCTGTGCTCACATCATTATCAGTTTTATTCAACCCCAAGTGACATTCAATCTTAGTACAACATCCTTTTACAGTTATAACAGCTTTTAAACGTGAAGCATAGCTTGACACAAGTGTCTTGCAGCGATCTACGGGTATCTTCGCCCATTCGTCATGGGCAAAAGCCTCCAGTTCAGTCACATTCTTAGGCTTGCGCACTGCAACTGCTTTCTTTAAGTCCCACCAGAGGTTCTCAATCGGATTTAAGTCAGGTGACTGCGATGGCCACTCCAAAATGTTCCAGCCTTTAATCTGCAACCATGCTCTAGTGGACTTGGAGGTATGCTTGGGATCATTGTCCTGTTGAAAGGTCCAACGTCTCCCAAGCCTCAGGTTTGTGATGGACTGCATCACATTGTCATCCAATATCTCCTGGTACTGAAGAGAATTCATGGTATCTTGCACACGCTGAAGCTTCCCTGTACCTGCAGAAGCAAAACAGCCCCAAAGCATGATTGACCCCCCCGCCATGCTTCACAGCAGGCAAGGTGTTCTTTTCTTCATAGGCCTTGTTCTTCCTCCTCCAAACATAGCATTGATCCATGGGCCCAAACAGTTCTAATTTTGTTTCATCAGGCCACAGAACACTATCCCAAAACTTCTGTGGTTTGTCCACATGACTTTTGGCATACTGCAGTCGACTCTTCTTATTCTTTGGAGACAGCAAGGGGGTGCGCCTGGGAGTTCTGGCATGGAGTCCTTCATTACGCAGTGTGTGCCGTATTGTCTGAGCTGAAACTTCAGTACCCACATCTGACAAATCTTTTCTCAGTTCCTCAGCAGTCACACGGGGACTTTTCTCCACTCTACGCTTCAGGTAACGTACAGCAGTCGAAGTCAGCATCTTCTTTCTGCAACGACCAGGTAGTGTTTCAACAGTGCCCTTTGCCTTGAATTTGCGAATGATGCTTCCTATGGTCTCTCTTGGTATGTTTAACATCTTTGCAATCTTCTTATAGCCATTGCCCTTCCTGTGAAGAGTAATCACCTCTTCTCTTGTCTTCCTGGACCATTCTCTTGACTTCACCATGTTTGTAACCACACCAGTAAATGTCTAGAAGGAGCTGAGTATCACAGTCATTTTAAAGCTGCCTAATTGGTGCTTATTATGCTTTATTGCTGCTCCGTGACATCCACAGGTGTCTTCAAGACCTGATTGAAAACACTTGAATGAACCTCTGTTCTTCAGAGTGGTAGTCTTTAAGGGGTTGAATAATTGTGTCAATGAAGAAATTCACAAAAGAAACATTTACTACTGTATTACAAAACCAATTGATGTAATTTTAGTTGCATATGGTTCTTTAAAAAGTCCTTGTAGGATTTCATTCTGAATACAATTACAAATGTACACTAAATTACCTAAAATCCTTTACAGCATTGGGGGTTGAATAATTTTGAACACAACTGTACATACAGAAAAAATGGCGTCGCGCCCGTACTCACCAGAGGGGCTGCAACAGCCAGGAGTAACAGCCCAGTTCATATATAAAACATAACAAGAGAAAAAAGGTGTCATCTGCGCTCGTTTCTATGTATTTCCATGTACAACAAAACACTATCAGGAGATTTTAGTTTGTTTCAATGGCCATTGCAACGTAAGCTCACTCGCCCCATCAAGGCACCTCTTTGTAGAGTGAGTACCTAACCAATGTACCAAAAGCCGCACTACTGAGCAGCTCCATGCCCCTCCTGCTGCTCATTAGAGCGGCTTTTGGTACATTGGTTAAGTACTCACTCTACAAAGAGGTGCCTTGATGGGGCGAGTGAGCTTACTTTGCAATGGCCATTGAAACAAACTAAAACCTCCTGATATTGTTTTGTTGTACATGGAAATACATAGAAACGAGCGCAGATGACACCTTTTTTCTCTTATTATAAAATGCACGTTCAGGTCGAGAGCAGCTATACTGTTTTTGCATAGTGACTAATAATTGAGCAGAGGCGAGGCATACCCTTTAACATACCTCAACAAGACAAGGCATACCTTCTAAAATGTTTTGACCCTTACATTTGATAAAGTTGCTACATCGATTTTCATGCATCTATGATTCTCATTAACTTTTAACATTCTACATATTGAAAGCAATGGAAGCGAGTTGGAACGTTATAGATAATAAACAATTGTTGACTCAACCCATATACAAATTAATGAGGCTTTTCTTTAATTGGTGTTTTCTTTTTCCAAAGCACACAGACTTTAACATTTATCAGCCTCAGACATCTGTGTCTTGTCTCTGGTCAAGTATAAACGGAATTAGTGACATTGTCTCATCTTTAATCACTTCCTGAGTGCACAGGATTTGTATGCATTGTGTTTTGCTTGTCTGACAGAGGGCAGGAGAGAGAGGATCAATAAGATCTGAGTCAAAATTAATCCCTGACATTGTTTAAGGATTTGTATTTACTCTGTATCTCAACATTATACATATATATATATATATATATAAATCACGAGTATAGCAGTACGTATCGATACCTTTTTATTGGACTAACGTTACATTTAAAAGACTAGCTTTCGAGAGTATTTCTCTGTTCCTCAGGTCTGGATGCTTACTGATCAGTTCCTAGAATTGAACATTAGGACATTAAGGGTCACATGGGTGGGGGTATTAGATGTCGTAAAAAGTGAGAGTCAAATGGTATGTTCAAAATGGGAAAATAAATGCATGAGGGATCTTGGGCCAATAATAAAACAACAGAGATAAGATCATACAACCTAGAATGCAAACAGGAAAAAAAAGGAAAAAGAAAAAAAAACAAAAACACAAAACACGGCCTATCGAATTTATATATATAGATACTTCAATTATGACTGTTTCCATTTAAACATCCGCATGTAACATTTCTATCACCTTGAAAATGACTCCTGTGTGAGCCGAATCGTCGGACCTATTTTAATTATGATTGAATAAAACTTTTGATTTTTACTCTATTTGATTGAGTGCTGCCACTATCTTCTTCTATATATATATATATATATTAGACCAAAATCCAGACGCACACGGAGACTTCTTTTCAAAGTTTAAATAAAATAAAACTTTATTCTGGTATCAAATTTCAACGTTTCGGTCCTCAGAGGGACTTTCCTGAGGAATGGCCAACATACAAAGGAAGACATATATATATACATCAAACAATTACGCTCCCACAGATGTGTCTACCCTGTAATCTGTGGGAACTTAATTGTTTGATGTATATATATGTCTTCCTTTGTATGTTGGCCATTCCTGAGGAAAGTCCCTCTGAGGACTGAAACGTTGAAATTTGATGCCAGAATAAAGTTATATTTTATTTAAACTTTGAAAAGAAGTCTCCATGTGCATCTGGATTTTGGTCTCTTATCTATCTGCAGCTGGATTGACTGCACCGGAGCAAGAAATTTTCGGTATGTGGAGTGCGGGACCTCTTGACTATATATATATATATATATATATATAATATTGGGGCAACTAATAGCTTTAATTTTTAAGAAAGATAATATAATATGTGGTATATGTTTGTATAGAATATATATTTTAATATGTATCAAAATGGATTTTGAAGAAGGCCTTGATGGTTCATCCGTGCTGATACAGGGTCCATGGTATATTCATAACAAAATGTTAAATCAACCACATGTCGTGTAAAGTGAGGAGGGCTCTAATCCTGACATTCATAGGTAGGTCAGGCAAATCGGGTGATTGGATCACGGTAACCCCTCACTGGGAACCCCTTATAACCTATGTACATATTTAATACTCAATCATTTTAAGATTGGGTTGGAGATGGGCAGTGGGAGCAGGATTCCAATTCCAGGAGCAGTTTGGTCAAACATTGAAGTTTGTTAAACATCCATATGCCTTTAATTGCAGGATATTGTTGTGTCTGAAGACTTGAGACACATAATGGATATACTAAGCTAGAAAGGGCATTGTGTGACCGGATAAAAGACACCAAGAAGAATGTAAAAGAAACTCAAACCTGTATTAACTGTTGCCTGGAGCAATATGTGTATATACTGTGCATTTGGCCAACAAGCCTCAATATTCTCATTCAGATTCCTGCTTACAAAATCAGAATGTAATGGAATCCTGCTTCTGTCATCTGAGCTTGCTATGTGTTTTAACCATGTGCTCACCGACTTGGCACTCAGAAAGGTAAAGTGAGTAAAGGACAAGCCTAAGGTACACGTGCGTTATTACCTGATTCAAACAGACCTACCTTCTAATCCCCTTTTAATAGGATTTGTTTCTTAGTGACTGCATAAAACAGAATTTACCTTGCCTTCTAGCCAGCGCAACTAGTAAGAGCAAGTACTCACAAAGTGCAAATTAGTCAGTGACAATAAATAGTCAAATTGCCTCTAAGGCAGAAACAAATGAATAGTTCACTTTATTAATGACATGCCACTAGTGCCTTTGATGTCTTGATGTTCCAGTTTTGGGACTCCATTAGCATACAACATAGTAACTTCTGGCCCAGCAGCTTGAGTTCTGAAGATGTGATGTTGGCAGAACATTCAGCACAAGGAATAAAAAGAAATCAACCCTCCCATTTTTGACACATTTCAATTGCTCAGCCCAATTAGAATAACTAGAGGAGAGGGATCGAGAAAATCTCCCTACATCCAGTTGCTAAACTGAATATTTTGCACTAAGGGCGTAAGTAAAATTAAACGTCAACTCCCAGCTCTGTCAGCATGGTTGTAATTAGCCTACAAAACTCCCTTGATATTGTTAAGGATTCTGAGTGCTATTAAAGTGGAATGGCCAGGTCCCTAGCTACTTGCAAAGCTGCCTGTTGAGGCTAATTACAAACAATTTAACTAATTACATGTTATTTCTTCATCATCTTGAAAGGAAATTCAACTTGAAAGGTTATTTGGTTTCCTTTGTGAGCTATGCAGGTTACGCCAAGCCCCCAGAAGTGTATCATTCATTGATTCCTCGGAACACCCTGTGAGGATGATACCTGCAGGCTGCAGCCAAAATCAATGCCCACTTGCCACCAAAACAGATGCCTTTTCCTGTGTCTTGGGTATATATATATGAATCACCAAAGTGTAGCAGTGCATAGTGATACCTTTTTTATTGCACTATCATTACATTTAAATGCTTTCAAGTGTAAAACTCTCTTCTTCAGGTCTGGAAGCTATGCACAGCTTATCCAATCCAAGTACCAGCTGGGAGGAGTAGAGGTAATATCACTGTTCCATAACCGTGGAGACCGTGGAGACACGGGTTTGAATCCCGGCAAGAGCACCTCTCCAGTAAGTGTCCTTGGTCAAGACACCTAACGGTACATACTCACCACCCAGGACATACTAGAAAACGAGAGAAATCTCATTGTATCCTTCCTAGTAAAATACTAAAAAAGTCCTGCACTCAGGGCATAAAATACATTCCTGGTGTGATGCTTGCCGAAGCATAGAGGTCGTAGGAAGTTGCACTCTGGGTCTTCTTCACAAACTATAACTTTTTATTACACTTCAATGTTCCTGTCTGCTAACCACAGACTTTCACCAGGATCCTGATGAAAGTTTGTGTTTGCTACGAAGACCCAGGGTTCCACTGCCACTACCACCTCTCTCCCATTAATTGTATATATATATATATATATATATATATTATCTTCTCAGTAGCACCCTTATGCAAAATACAGTCAGGTCCAGAAATATTGTGACATCGACACAATTCTAACATCTTTGGCTCTATACACCACCACAATGGAGTTGGAATGAAACAAACACAGTGTGCTTTAACCGCAGACTGTCAGCTTTAATTTGAGGATATGCACATCCAACTCAGGTGAACGGTGTAGGACTTACAGCAGCTTGCAGATGTGCCTCCCACTTGTTAAGGGACCAAAGGTAATGGGACAATTGGCTTCTCAGCTGTTCCATGGCCAGGTGTGTGATATTCCCTCATTACCCCAATTACAATGTGCAGATAAAAGGCCCAGAGTTCATTTCAAGTGTGCTATTTGCATTTGGAATCTGTTGCTGTCAACTCTCAAGATGAGATCCAAAGAGCTGGCACTATCAGTGAAGCAAGCCATCATTAGGCTGAAGAAACAAAACAAACCCATCAGAGAGATAGCAAGAACATTAGGTGTGGCCAAAACAACTGTTTGGAACATTCTCAAAAAGAAGGAACACACCGGTGAGCTCAGCAACACCAAAAGACCCGGGAGACCACGGAAAACAACTTTGCTGGATGACCGAAGAATTCTTTCCCTGGTGAAGAAAACACCCTTCACAACAGTAGGCCAGATCAAGAACACTCTCCAGGAGGTAGGTGTATGTGTGTCAAAGTCAACAATCAAGAGAAGACTTCACCAGAGTGAATACAGAGGGTTCACCACAAGATGTAAACCATTGGTGTCCTCAAAAACAGGAAGGCCAGATTAGAGTTTGCCAAAAAACACCTAACAAAACCTTCACAGTTCTGGAATAAGATCCTATGGACAGATGAGATCAAGATCAACTTGTACCAGAGTGATGGGAAGAGAAGAGTATGGAGAAGGAAAGGAACTGCTCATGACCCTAAGCATACCACCTCATCAGTGAAGCATGGTGGTGGTAGTGTCATGGCGTGGGCATGTATGGCTGCCAATGGAACTGGTTCTCTTGTATTTATTGATGATGTGACTGCTGACAAAATCAGCAGGATGAATTCTGAAGTGTTTTGGGCAATATTATCTGCTCACATTCAGCCAAATGCTGAATAACTCATTGGACGGCGCTTCACAGTGCCGATGGACAATGCCACGAAGCATACTGAAAAAGCAACCGAAGAGTTTTTGAAGGGACAGAAGTGGAATGTTATGCAATGGCCAAGTCAATCACCTGACCTGAATCCCATTGAGCATGCATTTCACTTGCTGAAGACAAAACTGAAGGGAAAATGCCCCAAGAACAAGCAGGAACTGAAGACAGTTGCAGTAGAGGCCTGGCAGAGCATCACCAGGGACAGGGCCGGATTATATAGGCCTGGAGCTGAAAATTTTGGTGGGCTTTTTTTTGAATTTTGTAAAATGAAAGCATATTTTAGATTATCCAGGCAGATACTGTGTGATTAATTTTTCATTCAGATTGCAATCATTTAAAGCGTGTAAAATTATTTTTCCCCATTTTATCCAAACCTTTGTGGTTAGATATTCTATAGGGAATTCTTGTTAAATGTGAATTGGGAACCTCTTACTGCATTTTTCTGAGAAAATATACAATTTTAACCAAAAAATGAAAAGAAAAAAAAAGAAGAAATATTTCCCTTGTGTTTTGGAGGATGGTTTTTTATGAGTAATATAACTATGAATAAAACACTGACCTTGCTCCAAGCATGGGAAATTAAAAGGTGAGTAATGACAGTGGTATTGCTCCTTTTATACTTGGCAAATGGACAATGCCATTGCTTTGAAACAAAAAATAAAGTTTTTTGTTTTCTTTTAGATTTTACATGGTCACGTTTGGTATCAATGCAAAGGCCAGACTCTCTCTTGTCCAATGACACCTCCCTTGAACTTGTGAGTTGTAAAGATTAGTGACCATTACTTTTGGTCCCTTAACAAGTGGGAGGCACATCTGCAAACTGCTGTAAGTCCTACACCGTTCACCTGAGTTAGATGTACATACCCTCAAATTAAAGCTGACAGTCTGCAGTTAAAGCAAGTTTGTTTCATTCAAACTCCATTGTGGTGGTGTATAGAGCCAAAGATGTTAGAATTGTGTCGATGTCCCAATATTTCTGGACCTGACAGTATATATTAAGGTTTGAGTGCAGCCTCTCCTGGATCTGTATATATAACGACAAAACAATGAAAAATAAAAATTCAGGATCCTTACTCAAGTACTAGTCAGTATCTTGGAATCATATTATCTATCTATCTATCTCTATCCCTATCTATCTATCTATCTATCTATCTATCTATCTATCTATCTATCTATCTATCTATCTATCTATCTATCTATCTATCTATCTATCTATCTATCTATCTATCCTATATCTATCTATCTATCTATCTATCTATCTATCTATCTATCTATCTATCTATCTATCTATCTATCTATCTATCTATCTATCTATCTATCTATCTATCTATCTATCTATCCCTATATCTATCTATCTATCTATCTATCTATCTATCTATCTATCTATCTATCTATCTATCTATCTATCTATCTATCTATCTATCTATCTATCTATCTATCTATCTATCTATCGCTATCCTGTATCTATCTATCTATCTATCTATCTATCTATCTATCTATCTATCTATCTATCTATCTATCTATCTATCTATCTATCTATCTCTATCTATCTATCTATCTATCTATCTATCTATCTATCTCTGTATCTATCTATCTATCGCTATCCTGTATCTATCTATCTATCTATCTATCTATCTATCTATCTATCTATCTATCTATCTATCTATCTATCTATCTATCTATCTATCTATCTATCTATCTATCTATCTCTAGAGCTACCTATTTAACTATCCCTCCTTCTCTATCTCAACGCATTACTCTCTGTCCATCTAATTAAACTCATAAAATTCAGTTAATTGTCAAGATTGACATCCCTTTGCAGACGTCTGTTTGGCTGTCATGGAGAAATCGGTCAGTTGCACCAAAACTGCAGTAATGAACTAAAAAGCCTGTTTAACTAAAATGTAAGGCCCAGTTGGCAACCACACTTAATGATCACACCTATGCCTATCACTTATCTGCATCATATCATTTATACAGTGCCAATGTTTTAAATTCCACCCAACCCAAATTTTAACCCTAGAATATCCATTTAATTAATGTACCAGTTGGATAACTAGTCCCTCTAGTGCAAGATAATACATCCACAACAACATTGCAAAGGTTGAGATGCTAACTTCCTCTAATACAAATCCAGGGTTATTCAAAGAGAATCGAAAAGCCACCGCACGTTCAGTGACTTTTTGTTCTCTTCACTTCGGTTCGATTTGGCGATCCCATTTCGGCGACCCTGCGGTGTATTCAGCAAGCACCACAGGGTCCCCAAATTGCAGGGAAAGGCCGCCGCAAACCTGCCCAAAACTCACTGCGAAATGAGGACGAACGCCCACCGAAACCCGCAAAAACTCTTTACTGCAGAATATTATAATGAACGGTTTATTAGATATTGAATTAAAACGGGAATATTTTTAACATTGAAGCCTATTGTATTCGCCTGAATAAACCTGCCGAATTAAACCACTGAATGGCAGTGCAGTTCGGGAACCTTTCACTGCTGGTTTTTGTTCTCTGAATAGCCGAAGCATTGCTTCTCTATGAGGATTCACTGCCTTCGAACAGGCACAGAACAGCCACCGTATGTGCAGGCAATTCGCCAGGATTTGGCGAATTGCCTGCTCTCTGGATAGCCGAATGGCCAAGAAACGTAACCGAACACTGATTTTCAGTGTTCGGTTCCCTTTCGGGAGCCATTCGGATCTCTTTGAATAACCCTAAATAGTTTCTAACCCCCACTCCCTCTATAAAGTACGTAAGGAAAGATAGACCCTTAGTATTGATTGGTAGGCACCAGAAGGATGTCTCATTTCTTTTGTACAAAACTGACACAACACTATCTCTTCCGATTATTAACTTACCAATAACATATAAAATAAAATAAATAAATATCATACTTGCAAGAAACTCCCATTATTTGGAAATAAGCCGCCCCTAGCTTCACATACATCTTTACACTCACAGCATTAAAGAAGTCCTTTTTACTACTGTTCAGTAACTTTTTAATCAAGGTCAAATTTTAGCAGGTGACATGAAAGAAACCCAGAATTATTTATTTATGTTAATGGGTTCTGCGGATGATTTGCCAGTGCCTAAATAACATTGCATCATAGGCCATTTGAAAAGAAGTGTAACATAATTGGTTTTGATAGCATGAAATTAACAAGCAGATTTATAGCTTGTAAATATTCTTTGTGGTGACTTTTTCACATCCTTTCTTAAAACCTCTCTTCCTGTTCAGCCCTTGTTTATAGATCCCTCAGCAGTCACGTTTCTCCAACAAAATAATAAAAAAAAAACAGTTTATTAGAATCTGATGTGCATTTTCTTGAGGATTGTTAAGATCATTTTTTCCCCACAGGGTGTGATCTGGCATTTTAAAAAAGCAAAAGAATTAGAAATAAAAGAAAGAAAAACAGAACTCTAGTTTCATAATAAAGACAAACGCTAGATAGTTGTGTTTGTTGCAGGGACTTTCATTTGTTCCACTGATAGTTTTATGAGATGCAAAAAGAGGAGCAGGGTTACAACATCCCATTAAGTATTCAGAGGTTTATTACCTCTTAACCCCTCCACTACTGAGTTTTGTTGGTGAAAAATATATTATCATAATATAGTTAAAACATGGGATGGTTAGTTAATAAATACATATAGGGTAAAATGGAAATTTTGCATAGAGATTGTTATTTCAAGACAGTTAAAAAATTAAAATAATGAAACTTTGCTCATTTTGAATTTTTCATATACTTGTTTATTCTTTACAGAAACGTTGTTGGGATGAAAGGTTCTAAACTCTCGGTGGTGCTCCCTGTCTTGTGATAAAGTTAAATAATAAGGGCCCTATTACAACGTTCGCGCAAACGTTTGCGCCGGCGCAAAAAGGCATTAATGCGAGGGGTAAAACCCTTTGCGCTGAACGTCGTATTACAATGTCAACACAACAAAGGTGCGTATACGTCTACCGTGGTTGAGCCTGCTCGAGCTTACTGTACGTCGCGCGTCCTATACTTTGCATTATGATCGCAAATGCGTTTGTGCGCTGGTACGCGGATGGTATTACAATCTATGCGCAGTTTGTAACTCACAGCCTTTGTGCGCATAATTTTAGCAACTTCTAAAAGCTGGTGTTAATGGCAAAAATGAACGACCTGGCCGAACCCAAATACACCAGCCCAAAAAAAAAAAAATGTTGCAAAGTATAGTTACACATTCTACTCATACCAAACAAATAAAATGGAGAAGTTGTGTGTGCATTTATTATTGATGCAGCATATATACTAAGATTGACATTGACAGGCGCAAAAACTTAACGTGAGACAATTGTGGTTCTTAATTCTGATTGGCTGAATCGTGTGAAAAAACAGTCCGCACACTGATTTCTGCGCGCGACGTTGCTGTGCGCGCGTTTGTGCATTTCCATTTTACGCGCGTTATTGCTCGACAGATGAAAAAATGCGTGAGGATCGTAATTCCAGTGTTGATTGTTTTCAGGTCTCCTGCTTATGGGGATTTGTAGTTATCAGAATAAGATCATTAGCAATGCAGTTTCCAAAAAAATACCATCCGAATGTAGAAATAGCATCTGTATGTGGCATATTGTCTGCAAATATAAATTACAGCATCAGATTGTATCTGAACTGTACAGGGATTTTCAACAATTATAACCCCCTGAATATTATTCATGTACAGCAGTGAGAGGTCCCAGAGCACTCCCTGTATTCTGCCCTCTCCCTGCCTGTTGTAATGCTGCAGAAAGCTTGCTGAACGTTTTGTGATTATCTATAAATGTTTCATTGCCTACTATCCTACTGGATCATGGTTCTCTCTGGAAAGACTTGACAATTGATTATATATATATTTTTTGCCATTTTAGATGAAAAGGCTCTTCTCTTCCCCAGGCCAGAGTAGAACACGAATTCCCAGCCCCTGCTGTGAACAAGGAAGACAAAAAGCAAAAAGCTGAATAAATAGGATTAGCTCATTGCAGATCTATGAAAATTGAATAGTTTAAATTGCTAGATTCTTATTTTTCTTAAAAAAACTAACTAGATTTCCCCTTTAAGTTGTACTTTAAAAATATACAGGGTTATTCAAAGAGAATCGAAAAGTCACCGCACGTTCGGTGACTTTCCGTTCTCTTCAATTCGGTACGATTTGGCGATCCCATTTCGGCGACCCTGCGGTGTATTCAGCAAGCACTACAGGGCCGTCGTAGTGCAGGGAAAAGTCGCCTCAAATATGACGAAAACTCACCGCAAAACGAGGGGGAACGCACAGCGAAACCTGCAAAAACATCTGGATTAACCCGCCGAAGGCACCGGAGAAACCCGAGCAGGAGCCGATCACAGCGCAGAGCAGCCGCCGGAAAAACCCGATACCGCAGACGAAGGAAGTGAAGAAAAAAAACAACAAAAAACAGTACGCTTGAATGTTTGAAAAGTGAAACACTCTTTGCAAAGAAACTACAGAACGAAAATCTCTGAAATTTACATATGAATTCCAATGAATGATAATAGAAAGGGCTGTCACAGAAAAAAGAAAAAACGTTTAGAAAAAAATTAAAAAGAATCGGCAAACATTTTTTGGCAAAAAAATCCCGAAAAATGCTTTAAAATATCCCAATCTATAAATAAAAAGACTTTTTACTGCAGAATATTATAATCAACAGTTTATTAGATATTGAATTAAAATGTGAATATATTTAACATTGAAGCCTATGGGATTCGCCTGAATAAATCTGCCGCATGAAGCCACCGAATGGCAGGGAAATTCGGCAATTTTTCACTGCTGGGTTTTGTTCTCTGAATAGACAAAGCAGTGCTTCTCTATGGGGATTTCACTGCCCTCGAACAGGCACTGAACAGGCACCGTATGTGCAGGCAATTCGCCAACATTTGGCGAACTGCCTGCCCTCTGAATAGCTGAATGGCCAAGAAAGGTAACCTAACGCTGAATTTCAGCATTCGGTTACCTTTCGGCAGCCATTCGGATCATTTTGAATGACCCTGATAGTGTCTTTAGAATTAAAAAATATATGAGGTTTAGGAGGTACTTGTCGTTAAGGTGTTGTGGTATCCTGCAACGTTCTGTATGCTTACACAAAGTGTGCTTTAACCTGTTCTAAATTCTTCAAAACTCTGTGCAGCCCAAATATAGACCATACAATGCTGAAATTAAGCTCTTGCTGGTTGTATTTACACCTTCTAACCTATTAACATCAGTGTATCAGACTAAAAAGTCTAGGGGCCACATTACGATCTCCACGCTAAAACGGGGTTGATAGGGAGAAAAAACTGCGCCCGCAGTTTTCCCCCTACTGCCCCCGTTTTAGCGTGGAATTACAATGCAGGCTTAAAAAGCTGCCTACATTTTTACCGTGCGTTACGGCCCGGGATGCTCGCGGCATCGCTGAGCGCAGCCGCGAGCATCCACTCAATGGAGTCCATGGGACTCCATTGAGCCAGATGCCGGCGGTCACATGACCTGCCGGATTTCGCCTCGGAGACTTCCCCCAGTCTTTCCCTGCTCCCGCTGGACGGAGGAGGTGGTTGGAGCCGCAGTCCTCGCCGTGGGACAGGAAGTGAGTATAGGATTCTGTTTTTTAATTTTTGAGGCTGGTGTTAACGGATTCTGCAGAAGCGGAATCCATTAACACCAAGTCCTGGCTGTGGTTAACTTTCCGCTAACCAGAGCCAGACGTTAATCAGCGCTAGTAGATTGTAATACTAATGCTGATTAACACATTGCGCTCCCCATGTTAAGTATAGGGAGTGCAAAGTACAGTAACCTCGCGTTGAAAGCGCAAGGTACCAAACGCAAACGATTTACTTAACCCGTTTGCGTTTGGATTGTAATATGCGGTAGACACAGCGGCTAACGTTAATGCTCAGTGAGCGTTAACGTTAGCATCAAGATTGTAATGTGGCCCTAGGTGTTTAGATTTCTGTTTTTTATTCTACTATCATTTACTCTTCACGTCATATAAATTGAGGAAATTCACTAACTCAATCATTTAATCTGAAGCGTAAACTCCATCCACACATTGGGCATATGTCTGAGAGGATAACTCTTTATCCCCCTATCCCTCAAAGTTGCTACACTCATGCTTATTAAGCATTTAGGTGGTGTAGGTTCAAGACACAACACATTGTGACCAGACTGATTAAACAAATTAAGATAACTATGCTGAACCAAATTTAAACTGTACTCTATGGCTATACAGCAGGGCAAAAAGGGTGAACACAATGAATAAACCATACACACCGTATAACGAAGAAGTTTGGCTAATACCCATCTGCCTTCAAGCAATGGTTATTGCCTGAAATGGTGATATGTTGTGAAAAGGTCTCAGACCATCCCCATGCTCACATCTATCTAGAGCAAAAAAATGGCATTATTGGATCATGGTAACACATACATGATTGGCCAGGAAGTTTCCCAAAACTTTCTCTAAACTTTCAAAATATTTATAGAACCTAAAGCTGGTAAAATTGGTCCTGTGGAATGACCTATAGGTATCTTTCCTTATCGGATTCTCTCCTAATCTTGGTCACTCGAATAATACACCACAAATAATTATTTTTACTTTAATGTTAACAATCCTGCGTGATTTACTTCCTCCCCTACCCTTCTCACATTATCATAGGTTTCATAGCTTGAGCGAAGGAAACCGGAGGGAAGGAAACCCTAGGAAAAGATGGAGGATCACGTTTATTGATCCAAAGGCGCATTATAAAGAGCCGTAACTTTGTAGGCTCCTCACCACGTGAGTGTTTTTCTTTTATTAATTTAATTATCTTACGATTTAAATATCTACTACACTATGGTATTCTCCTTTCTTTGAGGTGCACCAATCTATGAAGGAAGCGCATACCGGCAAGTCTTTTTTCCTTTCATATTTTGCTATCACTTCGCAGTATTTATCTAAGAAATATATTGAGCATGTCAGCTTACGTGGCGCATGCCAGTGGTTTATAAATTTATGTAGAGGAATATGGAAGTGCAAGCATCCTGCTCATTGGCCAGTGATACGTCAGGCTTATAGCTGCAGTTCGTTTGCACATTGGTCTTGGTAAATTTGCAGGGAGACAGTGGACCTTATTTTACAAACTGTAGGTGTGAGTTGAGGGTGCCTAGTCTTGCTTGTCCATGCTATCAGTCACATTGTATAATTTTAGATGTATCTTATTTGGTTCTTAATAAAGAGAATAAAAATTAACTATCATTATTACAGTTTGTCAGTCATAAATATTCAAGGTATGCACACCCTAATGATGTGGGCTATGTGTTCTTTGTTCTTTCTTCAGAAACTTTTCAGGGAATATAAATTGCAATTTCCTGGAAGCACTTTTATAAATAAATATATGTAAATCTCTAAACAAGGCAGTGATATTATTGATATGCTGATGTCCTTGGAGATCTTGAGAGTCAGATATTCACTACAGGTCATTGTAGACATGCTGGGAGTCACCCATGGTGCCTTCTTCACTTTTTGCACCTTGCTAATTGTGCCAGACCCCATATTTGATAAAGTGTGCACTTGCCTTCTGATGGGGCTGCCCTCATTTTGGATGCTCACTTGTGTTGGAGAAATGATCTGTATTTTGTACTTCTATGTTTATCTGCTCGTTTGAATTCTTTTTTATATTGCTAACATGCTTGAGGAATATAAGTCCTTCCCCATACTCATTTGTTTTTTGTTTGAGATACACTATGCTAATTTCGTTTTTGAGCTTTCACCACAGCTCCATCTTGAGTAGCATGAACGTCAACTTATGCCTGCTGGAAAGTCCAGGATCCTATACTCATAATGGCAAGGATACTGTGGCTCCCATGTGCTGTTGAGGTTTACTGACTTTCTTTTTGACTCAATCTTCATTACAACTTTGAATCTTAGTGATTCAAGGATGTAGGTATCAGTTGGAATCGTACAATGGCAATGTCTAAAAATGACATATCTTTCTTCTCTGGGTTTCTTTCAGCCCAGCTTTGGGAGGGAGTGCAATTCTACCACCTCCCATAATATAATATTCTAATTGGCACTTTGGTCATTGACAAAGCCATCCAATTTTGGAAGGCGTAATCATCCCTCTGGGACACCCAATGGGGAGTGCTAAGCTCACTATGTCCATTTAAAATACATAAAATAAAAGTAATAAATAAATAAAATAAAAAAGTTTATTAGAATCTGATGTGCATTTTCTTGAGGATTGTCAAGATCATTTTTTCCCCACAGGGTGTGATCTGGCATTTTAAAAAAGCAAAAAATTAGAAATAAAAGAAAGAAAAACAGAACTCTAGTTTCATAATAAAGACAAACTCTAGATAGTTGTGTTTGTTGCAGGGGCTTTCATTTGTTCCACTGATAGTTTTATGAGATGCAAAAAGAGAAGCAGGGTTACAACATCCCATTAAGTATTCAGAGGTTTATTACCTCTTAACACCTCCACTACTGAGTTTTGTTGGTGAAAAATATATTATCATAATATGTAGTTAAAACATGGGATGCTTAGTTAATAAATACATATAGGGTAAAATGTAAATTTTGCATAGAGATTGTTATTTCAAGTCAGTTAAAAAATTAAAATAATGACACTTTGCTCATTTTAAAATTTTCATTTACGTGTTTATCCTTTACAGAAACGTTGTTGGGATGAAAGGTTCTAAACTCTAGATGGTGCTCCCTGTCTTGTGATAAAGTTAAATAATAGGGCCATATTACATTCTTCGCGCATACGTTTGCGCACGCTCAAAAACGCATTAACGCGAGGGGCAAAACCCTTTGCGCTGAACGTCGTATTACAATGTCAGAGCAACAAACGCGCGTATACTTCTACCGCGGGTGAACCTGCCGAACGCTGTGTGAGCTTACTGTACTGCGCGCATCCTACACTTAACATTGTGAGCGCAAATGTGTTTGTGCGCTGGTACGAGGATGGTATTACAATCTATGCACAGTTTGTAACGCACAGCCTTTGAGCGCATAATTTTAGCAACTCCTAAAAGCTGGTGTTAATGGCAAATTCTATCAACCTGGCTGAAACCAAATAGACCAGCCCAAAAAAAATAACACAGCAAAGTATTTGCAGTAACACATTCTAAACATACCAAACCAATAAAATTGAGAAGTTGTGCGTGCTTTTTTTAATTGATGCAGCATATATGTGCAGATTGACTTTGACAGGTGCAAAAACTTAACGTGAGACAATTGTGGTTCTTAATTCGGATTGGCTGAATCGCATGAAAAAACAGTCCACACACTGATTTCTGTGTGCAACGTTTTACGCGCGTTATTTTTTGACGGATGAAAAAATGCGTGAGGATTGTAATACCAGCGCTGATTTACGTGCGCTAACGTTTAACGCTTCGTGAAAAATTCACACGTTGCGCCTGCGTTTTTGCTGAAGAATGTAATAGGGCCCTAAATGTTTTCAGGTCTCCTGCTTATGGGGATTTGTAGTTATCAGAATGAGATCATTAGCAATGCAGTTTCCAAAAAAATACCATTCGAATATAGAAATAGTATCTGTATGTTGCATAATGTCTGCAAATATAAATTACAGCATCAGATTGTATCTGAACTGTACAGGGATTTTCAACAATTTTATATCAAGTCAGGAGGCTTCATATTTTGCATTCTCTTTTCTTTACTAATAAACAGCAGCAAAGGAAAGTTCACATAGCAACAGCAGTAACCAATAAACATCAAGTGAGTAGTCAGTCTTAGCCACGCCCTCTTTTCTTTGCTGCTGGCGACCAGGTGAGACGTTTTGCAAACTGCTCCTGGTTGCCAGGCTTATTTACACTTTTATGGCTAATTTTGTATGCTTATTTGACTTATTTATATGTACTGTGTTTTCTTGTAAGCACTGCTTTCCTTCCTAGGTTTCGTCCCTGCTGTGCGGGCACTTTCCCGCCTGCAGGCCGCGTTTCACTTTGCTTGCGGGTGTTCCCCGGTTTTTTTCTGCATGTTTACCCGTTTTTGGGACCCATCTACTAATCGTTTTACAAATTTTTTCCGATTTATCGATCCTTGATAGCGCGACTCCTTGCGCTCCGCGCCTGCGCGCGGTCCTTCCTCCCTCAGCGGCGTGGAATCTCTACCGCGCTTGCGCACCCTGACGGCCATTTTACTATTCAAAGTTCCGTTTTGCCGCCATTCTGTGCTGTTCCCTGTGCGGATTGCATGCTAGCCAGGTGGCGAATCTATTCACAAAATCCGCTCCTCACCAAACCAAAAGCCTCCACTTTGCTGAGACCTCTACTCGGGTGAGCCCCGAACACAAATATTTGTATATTCTATATACCTTCACGGCGGCAGTTTTTTCTGTCCGCGCAAGATCGGGTGAGCCCCGTTCAGTACCCCTACGCAAAATATATTGCATTTGCATATTCTAAAGCGGGTGAGCCCCGTATTCTCCAAAAATTATTATGGATCCTCCGCAGATTCCCCCTTTCAATCGGGAGGAGCTGAAGGCCTGGCTTCTTACGGCCATTTCAGAATCTCTCCCCTTAGCTCTGGCTGCGCTGCCCCCACTTCCCCAGCCGGACCCCCCGGTGCTCTCTAGGGCCCCCTCCCCGGCCCGTTCGGTCGACTCTCAGTCCGACCATTCGGATACAGCCACACAGTCGCGAAAACGACCTTGGAAGGGACAATCGGAGTCTGCGGGCAAGGGGAAGGCTCCTGCTAAAAAACCCTCACGTCCACCCCAATATGAACAGGACGATACCTATGAAATCGAGGATTACCGGGCTGATTACCCGGAAGAGATTGAAGGAGAGTCTGCCGGTGATATCCCGGCTACTCCTAGTTTAACGGGTGAGCCCCGTTCAGACGCCTTGGCGGTCATTCCCGTCCCCGCTGCGCCCGCGCATCGCCCCCAGGTATCCTCAGATACCCCAGCGCCGCTTCTCGATGCCAGAGGAGTCCCCTTTTTCGATCCGCGTACTACTACCCACCCCAGGTCACCCGCCTGGATTCCCCCGACCACATCGCAGAGTTCCTGCGTTTTTGGCTGCGTTGCCCCTTAGATAAGGCGGATAGAGCGCGCTTGCGGGCTGAATGCCCTCGCCCAACACTCCCGGACAAAGTTTCCCTCACCCCGGAATTCGATGAGGACTTTGTCACGTTCATGGGGAAGGCTGGCAGGGACCCCCGTCGGGGTTTGGAGCAGGGTCTCCGGGGTGCCCAAGACAAATTGCTGGACGTCTCCGGCCCCCTCTCCCTGATATTCGTTATGGCAGATGAGGCCTTAAATAATGACACCCCGCTCGATCCGGCGCTAGTGCGCGAATGGGCGCAACGGGCCCTCTGCCTCCTAGGGAATGCCAACGTGGGTCTCTCCTCCGAGCGTCGCAAGGCGGCACTGTTTCGCTTCGACGCCAAACTCACCCCAATGTGCACCAAAGAGCTGGGTCCCGCAGCGAAGGGGTTGCTATTTGGTGATCCCTTCTTAAGGGAATTAAATAGAAAAGTAAACGTCTACACCAACTTGCAAAAAATGCAATACAATATGAAGCGTGTGTTCCATCCCACCACGCGTTTTTCCTCCAGGGCTGGCGCACCAAGAGGTCGGGTCGCCAGCCGTTACCATTCCTCCTACAGACCTCGTCTGCAAACACCGACCCAGGGCACTGACGTGCAATACCGTCCCAGCCCCATCCTGGCTCGGGGAGTCCCCATCGGCCGTGGCTTCGGCAGACCTAGACGCCGCTATTCCGCGGGTAAGTACTCCCCCATTGCCGTTTCCACACATTCCGGTCGCGGGTCGATTACGCTTTTTCCTCTCCAAATGGCGCGAGCTCACATCCGACTCATGGATTCTGCGTACGGTGACTGGTTTTTCGATAGATTTCTCCCGGGTCCCCGTCCAGTCTGCTTCCCCGCCGCCGGCCCGTTACTCCTTACAGGAGACAGCGTTAATAGACAGGGAACTTTGCGCGCTGCAACTGAAAGGAGCAATCCTTCCCGCCTCCGATTCCCCGCGCTTTGTCAGCAACATATTTCTGGTCCACAAGAAAAATGGGGACCTTCGGCCAGTCATAAATTTAAGGGCTCTCAACACATTCGTGTCCTACCGCCACTTCAAAATGGAGGGCATACACCTCCTCAGGGATCTGCTCCGCGACGGCGACTGGTTCACAAGGCTGGACCTCACGGACGCCTACCTCACTGTTCCGGTCGATTACGCTCACCGGCAGTACCTCCAGTTCCTCTGGCACCGCGACCTGTGGCATTTCACCTGCCTCCCTTTCGGGCTCAGCTCCGCCCCATGGTGTTTCACAAAACTCCTCAAACCAGTCATGGCCTCCATACGGGCTCAGGGCATCAGGACCATTATTTACTTAGACGATATCCTCATACTAGCCCGAGACCAGGATCAATCCGCTCGACACACGACCTTGGTGATGACCCTCCTACAGGAACTGGGTTTCCTCATCAACAGGGACAAGTCAGCACTTTGTCCGGCCCAGATAATCACCTTCCTGGGGTTCGACATAGACTCCAAATCCTGCCAACTTCGCCTCCCTCCGCAAAAGCTACGGGCCATCAAAAAGACCTTGCGGGGAGTCCTGGCTTCAGAGACAATCTGCCTTCGAGATCTAGCGAGGGTGGTAGGACTACTCTCCTCATCCATCCAGGCCATTTTTCCCGGTCCATTGCACTACCGCGCGATGCAGCGATTGAAGGCCGAATACCTTCGTCTCAACCCCTCCTACGACCAGCTGGTTCCCATCTCTCCGGAGGCCAGAGTGGAGATCCTTTGGTGGTTACGCCATATGGAGGCATGGAACGGGCGAGCCATCTTCGGCTCCCTGCCGGACTTCGTACTAGAATCGGACGCCAGCCAATCGGGCTGGGGAGCGACCTGTGGCTCCACATCCACGGGCGGCGCGTGGACGCCGGAGGAACAACATCTCCATATCAATTGTTTGGAACTCATCGCCGGCTCCTTCGCCGTCCGCAGCTTTACCCAGCACCTCAGGGACTGCACCCTCCTCCTTCGCATGGACAACATCTCAGCGGTCCAATATGTCAACCGGCTGGGAGGTTCCCGATCCAAGCTCCTGTCGGACCTTACTCTGTCCCTCTTCAACTATTGCCTGGAACGGAACATCTCCCTCCAGGCAGAATACCTACCTGGTACCTCCAACTTTGTGGCGGATTGGTTCTCACGACACTGGAGAGACTCCAGCGATTGGAAATTGGACGTTCCAACGTTCCAACAACTGTCTCTGCGAAGGGGGCCCCTTCACCTCGACCTCTTCGCTTCTCGCTTGAATCATCAGACACCGGCCTACTTCAGTTGGCTCCCGGATCCCCAGGCGACGGCGGTGGACGCCTTCCTACAACCCTGGCCGCAGTCGGGGGCCTATGCCTTCCCACCGTTCCAGATGCTCACTCGTACAATCCAGGAAGTCCGCAGACGAGGGACTCGGCTTCTTCTGCTCACGCCACTATGGCACGCTCAGCCCTGGTTCCCTCTGGCGCTGGAACTTTCGTGCCTCCATCCGCTCCTGCTCCCGTCATTCCGTTCCATCCTGACGGATCCTCAAGGCAACCCACACCCTTTGGTTCTGGAGGGACATCTGCCTCTGGTGGCTTGGACGATTTCCGGGGACTCTGCCTGCTGCCAGGCCTATCGGAAGAAGCTCGATCACTGTTATGGGAGTCCTGGGCTCCAGGCACACGGAAAAGCTACCGTTACGCCTGGAGGACTTGGAGTGGCTGGTGTGTGCGACATGAGGCTGATCCCGTTACAGCACCTTTAACTCTAATTCTCAATTTCCTGGCGGACCTGTCCTCGTCTGGCAAATCGTATCGTACTATCAACCTGTTCCGCTCGGCTATTTCGGCGGCTCACGTTCCCCTGGGTGGCGCTCCCGTGGGTCGGGACCCTTCGGTTTGTCGTCTCCTCCGAGGCATTCGGCTTGCTCGCCCGCCGGCTCCTAAGTACACTGGGTTTTGGGATGTGTCGCTTATGCTAAACTTTCTGCGCAGCTGGCCGGACAATGACTCGCTTTCCCTGCGTCAGCTCTCGGCCAAACTAACAGTCCTTTTGTGTCTGGTGTCCATTCGGCGAGTATCCGATGTTAGGGCTTTCGACGCGCACGCTGTGGTTTTTTCACCGGATGGTGTCGTCTTCACACTAACCAGGCGCACTAAAACACTTTCCTCTACGGTTTTCTACCCCTACTTTCCGGCGGACCCTCTGTTGTGTGTGGCTCGTTGTGTCCAAACTTACCTCTCCCGTCTGCGCCCCTTGCGCTCCTCTCCTACTGGCCAACTTCTGGTCTCGTATGTCTCTCCTTTTAAACCTGTCTCTCCACCTACCCTCTCCAGGTGGGTTCGTTGGCTTCTGTCTTTGGCTGGCGTTGCTCCCCACTTTGGCGCTCACTCAGTGCGCGGCGCGGTGGCTTCCTCTGCGGCAGACGCCGGTGGTTCTCTGCCTGATATCCTTGCGGCTGCCGACTGGTCTAGGGCGACTACCTTTCGTACTTTTTATTTTCGTCCTCGGGCTCATGTTTCTGGGACTTTAGTGCAGCTTTGAAACTGCAAAATATGAAGCCTCCTGACTTGATATAAAATTGTGGATTATTCCAGCCTTGGTGTTAGAATAATCTTAATTTTAATAAAGACAGGAGGCGAATATTTTTCCCACCCGCCCGTACCCGGGTTCTTCGCATTGTTCTGATTTAGGCATGTTCATAAAAAAAAAAAAAATAAAATAAAAAAAAAATAAACATTTACATATATATATAAATAAATATTATATGACTTATCGAACATTATTTTGTGTTTCTTCTGTCTAACCTTCTTTTTCCCTGAGTAGGGTTTACATTTATACATGTTTAGTTAGCCTAGCATGGGGCTATTTTTTCTCATAGTTAATTGGTAGTGATGATTAGCTACGAGTCAGTTAGGTCACTGTTGTTTGGCACACCTCCACTGCGTGGTACTTTCACGTATCCTCTGTTTTTCTCCCTAGTTTGAGTTCCTTCTTCGGTCCCGTTGGACGTTTATCCTTTCGGACGCATCTCGGCTTCCTCTTCTACTGTTCCGATCTCGTCCTGTTTCCGGGTTCACTGGTTTCTTCATCTCCTGCTAACCGGGTTTTTCTCCTGCTTCTGGGATCTCTGGATTTTCCACGTCACTGCTCTCCTGGTCACTCCGCATCCAAGAAAAGAGGGCGTGGCTAAGACTGACTACTCACTTGATGTTTATTGGTTACTGCTGTTGCTATGTGAACTTTCCTTTGCTGCTGTTTATTAGTAAAGAAAAGAGAATGCAAAATATTCGCCTCCTGTCTTTATTAAAATTAAGATTATTCTAACACCAAGGCTGGAATAATCCACAATTATAACCCCCTGAATATTATTCATGTACAGCAGTGAGAGGCCCCAGAGCAGTCCCTGTCTTCTGCCCTCTCCCTGCCTGTTGTAATGCTGCAGAAAGCTTGCTGAACGTTTTGTGATTATCTATAAATGTTTCATTGCCTACTATCCTACTGGATCATGGTTCTCTCTGGAAAGACTTGACAATTGATTATATATATATTTTTTGCCTTTTTAGATGAAAAGGCTCTTCTCTTCCCCAGGCCAGAGCAGAACACGAATTCCCAGCCCCTGCTGTGAACAAGGAAGACAAAAAGCAAAAAGCTGAATAAATAGGATTAGCTCATTGCAGATCTATGAAAATGGAATAGTTTAAGTTGCTAGATTCTTATTTTTCTTAAAGGGGAAATCTAGTTAGTTTTTTTTAAGTTGCACTTTAAAAATACAGTGTCTTTAGAATTAAAAAATATATGAGGTTTAGGAGGTACTTGTCGTTAAGGTGTTGTGGTATCCTGCAACGTTCTGTATGCTTACACAAAGTGTGCTTTAACCTGTTCTAAATTCTTCAAAACTCTGTGCAGCCCAAATATAGACCATACAACGCTGAAATTAAGCTTTTGCTGGTTGTATTTACACCTTCTAACTTATTAACATCAGTGTAGAAAACAAAACAGTCTAGGGGCCACATTACATGCTCCATGTTAAAACGGGGCGGTAGGGAGAAAAAACTGCGCCTGCAGTTTTCTCCCTACCGCCCCCGTTTTAGCGTGGAATTACAATGCAGGTGCTTAAAAAGCTGCCTGCATTGTTACCGCGCGCTACGCCCCTGGATGCTTGCGGCAGCGCTGAGCGCAGCCGTGAGCATCCACTCGATGGAGTCCATAGGACTCCATTGAGCCAGACGCCAGCGGTCACATGACCTGCCGGATCTCACCTCGCGTGATCCGGCCGGTCAGCGTAGTGATACGCAGGGAGAGACTGGGGGGACATTTTCCCCTCAGTCTCTCCCTGGTCCAGCCGGACAGAGGAGGCTGTTGGAGCCGCGGTCCTCGCCGCGGGACAGGAGGTGAGAATACAAATTGCTTTTTTATTTTTTTGGATGGTGTTAACGGATTCTGCAGAAGCGGAATCCGGTAACACCAAATCCTGGCTTTGGTTTACTTTCCACTAACCAGAGCCGGACGTTAATCAGCGTTAGGACTTTGTAATCCTAACGCTGATTAACACTTTGCGCTCCCCGTGATAAGTATCGGGAGCGCAAAGTACAGTAACCTCGTGTTGAAAAGTGCAAGGTACCAAACGCAAACAGGTTACTTAACCCTTTTGCGTTTGGATTGTAATATGCGGTAGACACCGCGGCTAACGTTAATGCTCATGCAGGTGAGCATTAATGTTAGCACATAGATTGTAATGTGGCCCTAGGTGTTTAGATTTCTCAGTTTTTTATTCTACTATCATTTACTCTTCACGTCATATAAATTAAGGAAATACACTAACTCAATCATTTAATCTGAAGCGTAAATTCCATTTTTATTAATTGAAATTATTTTACCATTTAATAATCTACTACACTATGGAATTCTCCTTTCTTTGAGGTATACCAATCTTTGAAAGAAGCGCTTACTGGCAAGTCTTTTTTCTTCGCATATTTTGCTGTCAATTCGCCAGTATTTATCTAAGAAATATATTGAGCATGTCAGCTTACGTGACGCATGCCAGTGGTTTATAAATTTATGTAGAGGAATATGGAAGTAGAAGCATCCTGCTCATTGGCCAGTGACACGTCAGGCTTATAGCTGCAGTTCGTCTGCATATTGGTCTTGGTAAATTTGTAGAGAGACAGTGGACCTTATTTTACATACTGTAGGTGTGAGTTGAGGGTGTCTAGTCTTGCTTGTCCATGCTATCAGTCACAGTGTATAATTTTAGATGTATCTTATTTGGTTCTTAATAAATTGAATAAGAATTGACTATCATTATTACAGTTTGTGAGTCATAAATATTCAAGGTATGCACACCCTAATGATGTGGGCTATGTGTTCTTTGTTCTTTCTTCAGAAGCTTTTCAGGGAATATAAATTACAATTTCCTGGAAGCACTTTTATAAATAAATAAATTTAAATATCTAAACTAGGGATGGGCCGAACACCCCTGTGTTCGGCTCGCATTCGAACATTTGAAAAAGTTCGAATTCGAACGCGAACACAATTCGAACGCAATGCAAGTCAATGGGGCTCGAACGTTCGAAAATTAAGGTGCCCTCCAAGAGGGCATGTATGCAAGATTTTGGCCAAAAAAGGTGTATGGGGGTCCAGGTAGTGCCCTGGGGGACAGGAAACAATGAAAAAAGTTTTAAAAAAACAAATGTTTTGGGGGCGTGACGAGCTGAGCAGGGGAGCAGACGTGCTTTGAGTGTGCTCCGACAGATCCTGCAGAGAACAGGGATTTCTGTCTGGATTTTCCAGTGGATTCCCATGTTTGAGTGCCCCTGGGAGGCTGGCCATCGGGTGGCAGGCTCCGGAGCTCGTTTTGCCCCCCCTCTGGAGCCGAGCAGAGAGATAGGCCTTCGTTCCCTGCCTGGTGCGGCCTGTCGGTGGCCATTTTGAGGCCTAAATTGCGGCCTGCTCCTCGTTTGGCTGGATTACCCAGGCTGTCGGATGCTGTGCGCCGTGTGGATGGAGGGCCCCCATCCTTTGGCTGCAGCGGATTCCCCCATAACGGGGAAGGTGGAGGAGGGCATGGACTGGTGGCATCTGACTTGCTCACTCTCCACCAGGAGCCTGGGGGATGTGCTGGACGATCAGGAGGCATGCCTGGAGCAATTGACGGGAGACGATGAGACCCCGATTACACGAGGTACTTGGCGCGACTGATGTCTGCGCTGGGGGTGGACCAGAGGATGGAGGCCTTAGCTGAAGCGGCATCAGGGGATGTATACCCTGCCGGCCGCATGGATGACCTTTTTGCGATGCAGACGTGAGCTGCTGTGTCGATGGAGGTCTGGTCGCTGCGCTGTGAGTGGTCTTACGCCCTGACGAGATGACTACAGCCCCGGGGAAGGGAAGTGAGCAGATCCCTGCTGAACGAGTGGAGGAGACAACGGGAGTTGAGGTCCCTGAGGCGCCTCCTGCGTACCCACTGCTGCAGGCTGGAGTGGAGCAGTTGCCGGGCGATGGAGATCGTCCCTTTGGGAAGCTGCGGAGTGCGACTTGGTCAAGCGGCATTATCTCGGCCGGGATAGCTCCACCATGGAAACTACCGGTATGGCGTACCGTTCAGAGAGGAACCGTTCTAGTTGGAGCTGCCCGCCGCATGCATTTCTCTCCCCTACATTCACCTTATAGAGCAGGCATGCTTGAGGAGAAAGCGGGGCCTGTGCGAGACCTGCAATACCTCCCCCATGTTATGCTGGGTGTCATGGCACCTCTTTTGTTCAGAGACACAGGCTGAGAAAACTGCGATACCCTATCTGCCGTGTTGTTCCCCCCACAATTTATTTATTTATTTATTTTCCTGAATTTTGCAGAGTAAAAGCTGATTTTTATTTTTCTTGCACTGTATCTGCGGACTCTTGCTGTCCCCCTCACTTTTTTTTCATTCCCCCCCGGATGAGACATATTGTTATTAGCTGACTCTTATTTTTCTGCTTTTATTATTTTCCTTTGGCTGAGTTACTGTTGATTACCTTGGGTGGTCTAGTGCGGCCCTCAAATTTCACTGTCTGTAACTATGTTAACATTTGTTACATAATAAAAAAAATTTAATTCATAAAAAAAAACACGTTTTTATCCCTTTCACTGCTGAGTGCTGAGCCATTTCACCGCTGTGCGCTGAGCTCATTTTTACCACATTTGCTCATGTTTAAATGCAATTTGAAGCCATGGGAAATGTTTAAGCAACAACGAGTGGGGAAAATTAAGATCTTAACGCAAACGTTAACGGTCACTTGCGTGAGCATTAACATTTGCTGCGGTGTTCACCGCATATTTGTAACAATTCCCCAGGACAGACCTGGTAGGATCCCTGGTAACAGACCTCTAACCCTCCGATCCTTAGGATGGTCAGGACCACTAAACCTAACCTCTAGCAGCTACACAGGCCAGGGAGACAGCACCAGCAATATACACCACAGACTGAGATCAATATAAATTTGTACTGCGCTATAGTGTATGGCAGGATGGAAGCGCACCAGCAGTAACAAGCAGCTGAATATACCAGACAGGGGCACAGAGCGAGAGTAGTTGTTATAACAAAACCAGGTCAGCAACGTTTAGGCACTTGTACTGCGTTACTATATGTGGTAGGATCTGTAGCACACACACAACAGTAACAAGCAGCAGATATACCAGACAGGGGCACAGAGCGAGAGTAGTCGTTATAACAATACCGGGTCAACAACGTTTAGGCACTAGTACTGCAGTACTGTATATAGTGAGAACAGGAGGCACACAGAACAGGCAGGGAGTACACAGAGAGAATAGTCAAATGGCAGGCAAAGTCGGCAACAGATCGGGTCCTCAGAACAAGCAGGGTCAGTAACAAGTATACAAACTGATTCGGTAAGCTAGCGATGCGGGAATGAAACTCCACGGCAAGGCAAGGTGTACAGCATGCGTTCCTGATTTAAAGGTCCCGGCGGCTCACTCACAGCTGCGCCGGGGCTCCCCCGATCACCACCCGGGGCCCTGGATGTCACAATATTACAATCCAAACGCAAACGGGTTAAGTAACCAAATTTGTAAGAAGAAGAATTAATGCAGCATATAAATCCTCACACTGCTGCGCATTTTGCATCGCTCCCTCTACACTAATAGCGTATCTTCTCAGAAGCTGTACACAGAGCGCCGGTGTATGCAACTTCTAACAGCGTGGGAGATGGGAGGCTGCGCTTCTTGGTGGATCCAGGAATCAGGTGAGTATTATAAAGAAAAAAAAAAGGTTTTATTTTATGTTCCCGGGGACATTTAAAAATGACCATGGATTTTATTTTTTTTAAAATGTGTCGCCTTACCTTAGCCTGGTGGTCAGTGGGGGCTCCCTGGATCCTGGTTGTGGGGGGGTCTGCCGTGGCCGCAGCTGCAGTGGTTCCCTCCCTGCACCGCCTCTCTGCCACTTGCACCTGGCTGGCCAGCCCACACAGTCACAGCTCTGTCATCCGGCGGCCACATGCTCCTCAAGGGGATCCTTGGGAGGCCAGGGCAGGCAGCCCTTTACAGTGCCTGATTAGAGGGCCGTGTCTGCCTGATGTTTTAGCAGAAAGAATGTTTTATCCCATAGGCTTCAATGTTAAAAATAATCCCGTTTTAATTCAATATCTAATAAACCGTTGCTTATATTATACTCTGTAGTAAAGAGTCTCTTTATTTTTCGATTTTTTGGGATTTTTAAAGTATTTTTTCAAATTTATTTTTTTCTAACTTTTGGCGAACATCGAAAAAGTTTGACGTTCGCCGAACTGTCGAACGGCCGATGATCGATTCGAACCGCCAGCCCATCCCTACTCTAAACAAGGCAATGATGTCATTGATATGCTGATGTCCTTGGGGATCATGAGAGTCAGAGATTCACTACAGGTCATTGTGGACATGCTGGGAGTCGCCCGTGGTGCCTTCTTCACTTTTTGCACCTTGCTAATCGTGCCGACCCCATATTTGATGAAGTGTGCACTTTCCTTGTGATGGGGCTGCCCTCATTTTGGATGCTCACTTGTGTTGGTGATATGATCTGTATTTTGTACTTCTATGTTTATCTGCTCGTTTGAATTCTTTTTTATTTTGCTAACATGCTTGAGCAATATAAGTCCTTTCCCATACTCATTTGCTTTTGTTTGAGCTGCACTATGCTAATTTCGTTTTTGAGTTTTCACCACAGCTCCATCTTGAGTGGCATGAATGTCAACTCATGCCTGCTGGAAAGTCCAGGATCCTATACTCATAATGGCAAGGATACTATTTAATATATATATATATTTTTAATATTTTTATTAGTGATATTGCAGAAGGTATTAATGGTAAAGTATGTCTTTTTGCTGATGACACAAAGATTTGCAACAGGGTTGACGTTCCTGGAGGGATCAGCCAAATGACAAATGATTTAGGTAAACTAAAAAAATGGTCGGAGCTGTGGCAATTGAGTTTTAATGTGGATAAGTGCAAGATAATGCACCTGGGACGTAAAACCCCAAGGGCTGAATATAGAATATTTGATACAGTCCTAACCTCAACATCTGAGGAAAGGGATTTAGGGGTTATTATTTCAGAGGATCTAAGGGTATCAATGTAATCAATGGATCAATGTAATAGAGCAGCAGGAAATGCTAGCAGAATGCTTGGTTGTGTAGGGAGAGGTATTAGCAGTAGGAAAAGGGAAGTGCTCATGCCACTGTACAGAGCACTGGTGAGACCTCACTTGGAGTACTGTGTGCAGTACTGGAGACCGTATCTCCAGAAGGATATAGACATCTTAGAGAGAGTTCAGAGAAGGGCTACTAAAATGGTGTACGGCTTGAAGGAGAAAAGTTACCAGGAAAGGCTTAATGATCTTAACATGTACAGCTTGGAAAAAAGACGAGACAGAGGAGATATGATAGAAACATTTAAATACGTAAAGGGAATCCACAAGGTAGAGGAAGGGAGTATATTTAAACGGAAACAAAGTAGCAAAACAAGAGGACATAGTCATAGATTAGAGGGGCAAAGGTTTAAAAGTAACATCAGGAAGCATTATTTTACTGAGCGGGTGGTGGATACATGGAACAGTCTTCCAGTTGAAGTGGTAGAGGCCAAAACAGTAATTGAATTTAAGCAGGCATGGGATAGGCATAAGGCTATCCTAAACAAAAGATAAATCCAGGTAAAGTATCCATGTAATTGGGCAGACTAGATGGGCCGAAAGGTTCTTATCTGCCGACATTTTTCAATGTTTCTATGTTTCTATGATACTGTGGCTCACGTGTGCTGCTGAGCTTTACTGACTTTCTTTTTGACTCAATCTTTATTACAACTTTGAGTCTTAGTGATTCAAGGATGTAGGTATCAGCTGGAATCGTACAATGGCAATGTCTAAAAATGACATATCTTTCTTCTCTGGGTTTCTTTCAGCCCAGCTTTGGGAGGGAGTGCAATTCTACCACCTCCCATAATATATTATTCTAATTGGCACTTAGGTCATTGACAAAGCCATCCAATTTTGGAAGGCGTAATCATCCCTCTGGGACACCCAATGGGGAGTGCTAAGCTCACTATGTCCATTTAAGATACATAAAATAGACATGGTACCCTGAATGCCTCTTTAATTTTCAGTTTCCTTAATGATTCCTCACAATTTTCAGCTTTGAGAACCTATATTACTCTCTTAACCCCTTCACTGCTGAGCCATTTTGCCTGTGTGTGCTGAGCTCATTTTACTGGTTTTGCTCATCATGTTTAAACGTGATTTGAAATCACGATTTATTATACAACCCAGACAAATTATATAGAATTTTTTACTGCAGAATCGGCAGAATCATAATATATTGTTATCATATGCATACGTTATGTCCTGCCAGAATGCTATAACAAAAAATGAAAAAAAAGTGAATTTCCAATAATCGACAGTGTGCAAAATAATTTTTTTCACATTTTATTATCCGAGCCTTTGTGGTTATATTTTCTATATATGTGCTGTTAATTAATTTCTAGATTCTCGCTTGGCAATTCAAGATCCTATTGCTCTGATGCTGCGCCCTTCACAATCTAGCAGAATTCGGTCCAATTTCTGAATTATTTTTCATTTAACTGCAATGCTTTTTCTATATTAAGGAATTTATTATGACCTTATTCAGTTTAGAATTTTTGCTTAGCCCTTTTTTACTTTGTAGCATTGATATCTATGACGTTGGGTTATTGTAATGGTAAATGAGCATTTTCTAGCCTTCACTTAAATACAATGCCTTTTCTATACCAAGGAATTTATTGTGAATTTATCTAGTTTAGAACCCTTTGCTCAAGATTTTCTTAGAACCTTGTAGCATTTCTACCTATGACGTCGTCTTATTGTAACGGCAAATGTGCACTTTAATGCTGGCTTATACCATTGCAAGCTGTGGATCTGTAATGTGAATTGGGTTTTAGTATTTGATCTCTCGCTTACGCTTAGTTATCCAATTTTGCATGTTCAAACTAGATTGGTATCACGGTATGGTACAATTTGATGGTAATTACCGCTTTAAATATATATCTAGTTCTTTTGTTATGAACACATTGCCCTCCTCTATCTGACGCTACTTAGTAGCATATTTAATCTATGTACTGACGGAGTCCTTAGGTTTAAAATTGCTATCTTTGACTATCTATGACATTGCATATATACACAATTTCCCATTACCATTATTATTATTTAGGTTGATCATACACAATCCCACCAGGTTATTCCCCTTATAGGGGCGAGCTATTTTTGGTTCAAGGAGGTTTCCACTTTACCAATTTGTATGTGTTTTTATTATTGTCTGTTTACATTGTATTCGTTTAATAAAGGTTATTTGGTAGCCGGTGTCTACCACACTCTTTTTCGATATATTCTATGGGGTACACTTGTTAAAAAAATTAGAACTGGGAACCCGCTACTTTATTTTTCTGAGAAATTACGTGAATTACGTTAACTCCCGAACTGACATCATCCCATCCATGCGGGATGACGTTAGTAGGTGGGAGGAGATTCGAGGCCTGGCTGACATCCAAGATGGTGGCCACCTCCAGGAGAGGAACGGGTACCGGTACCGATTGGCACCGAATCGCGAATCAGCCCCTAAGAGGTTAAAGGCAGACACAGAATGTTCAGAATGTGCCCTTTCAAGTGGTGCCTGCCATTGGTCCGTGGCTGCCAGCGATGGGGAGAGAGAGGGGTCCAAAGGACCTGCTCTTCAAGCACTTTCCTTGCTCTAGCAGGGTGGTGCCTGAAATAGACATCATTGATGATGTGTAGAGGCTGGCCAGGGTCCCGGAGGTGGGGCTAACATCTTGGTTGTCAGCCCGCACCGGGAGACTGCAGTGATTGGCTGAAATACCTGCCGATCGTGGCTGCAAGGAGAGGACGCGATCAGAAAGTCTTTCGCACACTGAGCGTGTTCGAGAGAACGCGCTGAACGCTCCCTCCGCAGCCGAGCGGTTAATCTTACTATTTTAAGTTCTTTACTCTTATTCTCTTATTTCTCTCAACTTATGCTTTACCTTTGAAGGCTTAGTTTGACAATAAAAGGTGAGGTTGATATGAGCAGACACAGTAAAGATTCTCTGAATCTGTGTAGTATCCATACATTGAGAATTAATTTGAATCCACTGGAAACAAAAATATATTACTGTTGAAATTCTTGCAATACCAAAGTTACTGCCTCTTAATAGATAAAATAATGCATTGTTGCCCCAAAGAAAAGCTTTAAGGAGTACTACAACTTTGAACTCCTGAATTGAAAAATGTCTTTTGCAGATTTTATAACGTTTGCAACAAGGTACTAATTTAGGGAATTTAAACTGTGTCCATTCATATCAGTCTTACATTTTATTGTTGTACTCTACCTTAAAGGTAAAATGTGTAGTACCGGGTGGATGGAGTAGAGGTAACATCACTGCTCTATAACTGTGAAGACCCAGTCGGATGCTGGCCAGAACACCTGTCCAGTAAGTGTACTGGGGCAAGACACTTAACGGTACATACTTGCCCACCCAGGACATACTTGAAAACGATGTATCCTTCCTGTTAAAATACTTTCTAAAAAAAAGAAAAAAGAAAGAGCAACAAAATAAGTTCTCCTCAAAACTGAAATTAGTGTGGAAGTGACAAAGAAATTGAAAATTAGACACTCGAGCCATCATGACCATATATTGCAGGTATCTTAAACATGAGATGTTTTTGAACTACACCTCCTATGAGTCTCTGGACATTTATTTGCAGTCAAAGAATTCAGGAGATTGTTGGCAATAAGCATCTGGGGATACAGTGAGATCCCTGCTTTAATGATTACGGAGAGAGGAGTTCCCTGGCTTTACTCCACCCACAAAGCTGTCAATCAGCTCGTGCTGGATGGCCTTCCAGAGTTTTGGTCAGTAATGAACAAATCTGCATTGCTGACCAGCCAACGCCTCCCGAGGAAAAATCAAGCTGACCGTATAAAAGAGCGCCAAGGGAGACAAAGTACTAGAGAAAAGAAGTATAATGGGATAAACCGCCCTTTTTGGCATGTGCCACCTAACATGGCATTTCCTTTGACATATTTTCCTTTTTAGTAGATAGCTTGCTAACATATATACGATTTTTAAATTTTTTTTAAAGAATATATTTTAAAGAGGTGATGTGGTAAAATATAGTAGCAAAATTCAAAGGCTTTGGGATTGATCATAAAACTGTGTTAAAAGGACATTCTAGTTGCTTTTAAATGAACCCTAAATCAATCCAGCATGTCAAAATGTACTCATTTACATCAATTATTAATTTCCCACCTTTGTTGAGTGATACATGTTTACTAGTGGAGTTTGTGGACTTTAACTTCCTAAACTAAATGCACAGCATTGTAAAACTGATAGCAATGCGCTACAGTAATAGAAAAAAAAAACTTAAAATGCCGGAGTGGCCCTTTAAGTAGTACACAAGACAACTAATGAAAAATCAATACAAAGGTGCTGATTTTGGACATAAGACATAGAATAAACGAAACAAAATGTTATTTGCTATTTATATTTACTCTTGGTTAAGCATATTTTTCGAATTGAAATTAAAATTACAGAAGCTTAGAGGATAGACTTTTTTTCAAACAAACCATCTCATGACCTCTTGGCAAAGACACTGTGTGAAAATCGACGTAAATCCAACATTTACTAGAAATGTTAATTTAATAAAATGAGAGTAAGGAATCGTAATAAAATTACTGTGAGTGAAAAAAAATTTGCAGTAATGAAGCCTCCATCCTATTTTCTCACAGATTGAAATTAATCCTCCCCCCAAAATTAAACAAAGGAACGAAAACAACAAATGAAAATGTGAGAAATAGCAAATACAAAATTGCATAGAAACTATCATCTGACCTAGCCGAGTACAAAGTACACATTACTCATCATTGTATATTTTGTGCATGTGATCAGACAAGGCATTTGTGTCATCTGTAAACATAGCTCCGTGAGACAGCCAAACTTTATATTGAGTTGTATAAAAAAAATGGATCTTATAACAATGTTTTTACAGTCAAGTGCTCTTTATTAAAAATGTTATCATAATGTATATTATGTACTGACATGTAGGGTAAACCAGTATGTTCGTATAGAGATTAAAATTGTTTGATGTTTTTTTTTGAGAAAGGATTTTACCAGGAAGGATACATTGAGATTTCTCTTGTTTTCAAGTATGTCCTGGGTGGCGAGTATGTACCGTTAGGTGTCTTGCCCAAGGACACTTACTGGAGAGGTGCTCTTGCTGGAATCAAACTCATGTCTCCACAGGATCTCTCCACGCAGAGCAGTGATGTTACCTCTATTCCACCCAGCTGGTATTAGTAGATAGTTAAGAATATTCTAATGTAAATTTGCTCACCCTAGATGTGCCTCTTTCATTGCTCAATGTCAAACAGGGTCTGCATTATCAGCATACAGGCAGAAATGGCCTTTATGACAAATACAGTAAATGTGATGAAGATAATTAGTAAAAATGGCCAGATCTCCAGTTTATGGGGATTTGTAATGATCATAGTGAGATTTTTAGCAATGAAGCTTCCATAACATACAAATAGAATATAAAAATAATATCTGTATGTGACATAATGCCTGTATATGGAAATTACAGTACACTTTGTATCTGTACTGTACAGGCAGTTTTAGCAATTAGAACCCCCTGAATCTTATCCCTATAGAGTAGTGAATGACCCCTCCTGTAGACCTCTTCCTGTACTCCACCCTCGCCGTGGTTGTGTAATGCAGCATTATGGTTTGTGGAAAGTTGGTTATTTATTTTTATTTATTTATTGTCATCATTTATATAGCGCCAACAGTTTCCGCAGAGCTTTGCAATAACCAAAGGGAACGAAATACATATAAACGGACATAAGATGGAAACAAGAGGTGTAGAGGGCCCTGCTCATAGGAGCTTACAGTCTATTGTGGTAGAGGAAGAGAAGAGGAATTTTACTAGATAGCAGGATCATTAGTGCCATTGGTTTGGGAATGGTGGGGCCATAGAAGCAGCTTTAATCAAGTGAGTAGGTGAGCAGAGGGATGAGTTGCAACAGTGATGTGGTACGCTAATCTGAAGAGATGGGTTTTGAGGGATTTCTTGAAGGCCTGAAGGTCAGGGAAGAGTTTGATAGGGCAAGGCAATTCACTCCACAGGACTGGCGCTGCCCTTGAGAAGTCTTGGAGGCGAGATTAGGCCGTACGCGTGTAGACCGATGACAGGTGGAGATCACCTGCTGAACTAGAGTTGTCTAGATGGGAGTTGTCTAGATGGGACGTGCTTGTAGAGTAACAAAGACATGTAGGGAGGGGTTGAGTTATTGAGTGACTTGAACGTGAGCATCAGTATTTTAAACTGTATCCTGAAACGTACAGGAAGCCAATGGAGGGACCAGCAGAGGGGGGAGGTACGCAAGGTGCTTTAGTGAGAAAGATAAGCCTGGCCCCTGCATTCATTACAGATTGCAAAGGGGCGATACGGGAGTTGGGGAGGCCAATGTGGAGTGAGTTGCAGTAGTCAAGTCGTGAAATGACAAAAGCATGAACCAGCACTTTTACGGTATCTTATGTCAGAAATGGACGCGGACAAATGTTTTTGAGTTGAAAATAAGGATTTGGTCACTGTCTGGATGTGGGAAGAGAATGTTAGGTCAGAGTCAAAAGTGACACCATAGCAGCGAGCTTGGGGTGTTGGGCTAATGGGTGTTCCATTTACTTGTCATGAGGTTTAAGCCTGCTCCTTGTATTTTATTTACAGTAATGACAGGTGACATATCACAATCTAATTTCTCCTCAGAGAGAACACTAATCTTGCTTTAAAAATCAAATTGAATTTATATATTAATTTTTGCATTTCTATTTTGTATACATTTTTGGAGTGTAACAATTAAGCATTACACAACTAAACAACTCATGTTGATATCTATGTAAAAGATCTTGTGTGAAATATATCGGTCATATAAATTTTTTTCTGCTGAAAACCACTTTTTCTTGGTTAATAAGACATCAAAAATGGGGAATAGTTTCTCTTCACAAGTTTTATCACTCTTTACACTTGAAAGGAGTCCACCTTAGCACAGCTAAATAATTTAATGATGTAAAGGATGCCAGGTACACCTGTCATCAAGTAGGACATCATGTTTAGATTTATATTGTAAAAGTGACTTCATCCATGTAGATGTATCAGTTGTAATTTTAAATATATATCTATGTATTTTTTATATGTGTGATATTGATAAATTCTTTTAAAATTTATATCTGGAAATATATTCTTTATTTCCTCGGTAGCTATGCTGCTCACATTATAGAGGGAGTACATGCTAATCACAAGCAGTTTCATGCATTAGCCTCTTACTCATCCAAAACATCTATTAGCTATTGACACATTTACTTCTGCAACAGAGCCAGACGTCTATTAACTCCTTAAGACCTCTCTCCCAAACACTTACTCCTTTGACCCCATGTCCTGTCTCCTCTTTAAACCCTCTTGCTTTTGTAGTGATTTTTCCTCTAATCTGTATCTGTAACTGTTCCCTATCAGAAGACTTAGTCCTCATCTTTTAAGATGTAACTGTTAGCAGTGTTCAAAAAAAGGTTACTCTTGACCCCTCTTGTCTCTCAAATTACCATGCTATCATCTCTTTACCTCTGACCTTGAGCAACTTGCTTTCTTCCTCATTATCAAATATGCCTACTCCTACAATCATCTGTACTCTATTTGATATTTTTTTTCTTTCTGTACATTTAAGATTTGGTTTCAAATAATCTCCAGGCTCCTATATTCAAAGGACACTTTATATCCTTATCGGACTTGTCATTTCTCTTTCATCATCAGACTCGGTCCTCTTCCCCTTTTCTATCGCTACTTTTAAACATGTGCCTTCTATAAGCCTCCTTATTGTTGTTTCTGTCTCGGTGTCTGCAATTTCTTTTAATCATCTATCTAACATGAGGATGGATTGCCTCAGGGTCCTCCCCTTATCTCATTCTTTAACAGACTTTTAACATTTGCTTAGGGGCAGTGGTTACAGCTAGTAAGATGATAGCCCAAGTTCTCAGTGCAATACATGTAAGGTCTTACACATATACTACGTTGACAATTCTATTAATAGGCAGCGTATTCATTAGATTTGCGCTATTCGGCTCGGACTGACTTAATATTATGATGAATACTGGTACTTTGGAATATCGAAACCTTCCAACGACTCGCCAAACTTAAAACCCATCCAAATAAAATATTTCAGTATGAATTTGGATCCATCCATAGTTTGGGTGTGAACCCAAATATAATCAGATTGATTCAAATGAATGGAAAATAACAGGGTAATTCAAAGAGATTCGAAAAGTCACCGCACGTTCGGTGACTTTTCGTTCTCTTCAATTCGGTTCCTTTTGCCGATCCCATTTCGGTGACCCTGTGGTGTATTCAGCAAGCATCACAGGGTCCCCGAATTGCAGGGAAAAGCTACCGCAAACCCTCAAAATGAACCGCAAAACCCGGCGAATGCACGCCGAAAACCCTCAAAAACATCTTGATTAACCTGCCGAAAACCACGGAAAAAACCGAGCAGGAGCCGATCACACGCAGCGAAGCCGCCGTTAAAAGCCGAGACCACAGTCAGAGTGAAGTGAATAAATTAAGAAAACAGTTTGCATGAATGATTGAAAAGTGAAACGCTGTTTGCAAAGAAACTACTGAGCCAAAATGTCTGAAATTTACATATGAGGTCCAGAGAATGATAATAAAAAGGGTTGTTACAGAAAAAATAAGTAAACTTAAAAAAAAATAAAAAATAAATAGGACTTTTAAAAAAATAAATAATAATTCAGAAAAATGCTTAAAATACCTTAAAAAATCTATAAATAAAGGGACTCTTTACTGCAAAATTTTATAATGAACGGTTTATTAGATATTTAATTAAAACGGGAATATTTTTAACATTGAAGCCTATGGGATTCTCCTGAATAAACTTGCCGAATTAAACCACCGAATGGCAGGGCATTAGGAGAACCTTTCACTGCTGGTTTGTGTTCTCTGAATAGACGAAGAAGTGCTTTTTCATGGGGTTTTCACTGCCCTCGAACAGGCACCGAACAGGCACCGTATGTGCAGGCAATTCACCAGGATTTGGTGAATTGCCTGCTCTCTGGATAGCTGAATGACCAAGAAAGGTAACCGAACGCTGATTTTCAGCATTCGGTTACCTTTCTCAAGCAATTCGGATCTCTTTGAATTACCCTGTAAGTATTTATTGAGGATGATTTGAGTGTGAAGTTTTTAAAACAGTTGGGCATGACATGAAAAGGGCTGCCCTTTTCTATATTTCTTATGCAGAATGTATGTTTGCAATGTGCAATGCTTAAAAAGGCTGCCCTTTTCTATATTTAATATGCTAAGTATAAGTTTGCAATGGGTAACGCATGAAAAGGGCTACCCCTATCGAGCGTGAAGTGTTCAAAATATTGGGTAATGTGCATGACCTGAAATGCAGCCTGACCGTCTAATGTAATTTTAAACATATTATTATTATTGTCATCATTTATATAGCGCCAACAGTTTCTGCAGCGCTTTACAATAACCAAAGGGAATGAGATAAAAGAACATATGATGGAAGCAAGAGGTGTAGAGGGCCCTGCTCATAGGAGCTTACAGTCTAGAGGGATTGGGGTTGAGGAAGACGAGAGGAATTTTACTGGATAGCAGGATCATTAGTGCCAGTGTTTTGGGAATGGTGGGGCCTTAGAAACAACAGCTTCAATCCTGTTTGAGCAGAGGGATGAGTTGCATCAGTGATGTGGTATGCTAATCTGTAGAGATGGGTTTTGAGGGATTTCTTGAAGACCTGAACATCAAAAACTTTAGAATTTATCAAACACTTCGGAATTTATCAAAAGCTTCCGATGCTTCCAAAATTTAGAAATATTTGAATATTGAATATTTGAGATAATATATTCCAAACTGGATGTTCCCGAAAGGCTTTTGAATCCAAAATATGGGCAAACAGAAATCTGCAGAACCAAAAATGTTTGGCCATGCACATGCCTATTCATAAAGATTCTTTATAAATTAGAAACATAGAAAAATGTCGGCAGATAAGAACCTTTCGGCCCATCTAGTCTGCCCAATTACAAGGATACTTTACCTGGATTTATCTTTTGTTCAGGATAGCCTTATGCCTATCCCATGCTTGCTTAAATTCAATTACTGTTTTGGCCTCTACCACTTCAACTGGAAGACTGTTCCATGTATCCACCACCCTCTCAGTAAAATAATGCTTCCTGATTTTACTTTTAAACCTTTGCCCCTCTAATCTAAGACTATGTCCTCTTGTTTTGCTACTTTTTTTCCTTTTTAAATATACTCCCTTCCTCTACCTTGTGGATTCCCTTTACGTATTTAAAGGTTTCTATCATATCTCCTCTGTCTCGTCTTTTTTCCAAGCTGTACATGTTAAGATCATTAAGCCTTTCCTGGTAACTTATCTCCTTCAAGCCGTACACCATTTTAGTAGCCCTTCTCTGAACACTCTCTAAGATGTCTATATCCTTCTGGAGATACGGTCTCCAGAACTGCACACAGTACTCCAAGTGAGGTCTCACCAGTGCTCTGTACAGTGGCATGAGTACTTCCCTTTTCCTACTGCTAATACCTCTCCCTACACAACCAAGCATTCTGCTAGCATTTCCTGCTGCTCTATTACATTGACTACTTACCCTTAGATCCTCTGAAATAATAACCCCTAAATCCCTTTCCTCAGATGTTGAGGTTAGGACTGTATCAAATATTCTATATTCAGCCCTTGGGTTTTTATGCCCAGGTGCATTATCTTGCACTTATCCATGTTAAAACTCAATTGCCACAGCTCCGACCACTTTTTTAGTTTACCTAAATCATTTGTCATTTGGCTGATCCCTCCAGGAACGTCAACCCTGTTGCAAATCTTTGTGTCATCAGCAAAAAGACATACTTTACCATTAATACCTTCTGCAATATCACTAATAAAAATATTAAATAGAATGGGTCCAAGTACTGACCCCTGAGGTACCCCACTGGTAACAAGACCTTGCGCCGAATAAACTCCATGACGTACAACGGAGTGCCATGGTGAAAAATGTGTTTTATGGAAATTAAATGGTAAACACTATTTTTATATTAACAGTTCATTGACTGCTGTTTGCTTATTGCCATAATTCAAGAACACATATTGAACGAACTTCAAGTGTTTATCAAATGTATTCAAGTTCAGTACCTAAGTATTTTAGAGTCTAATTAAAGATTTGGCTTTGTAAAAGTATCTTGCTTCGACCATCAAATATACGCTTGCTATGTAAATTTAAATAACAATCTCAAATAAATACACATTTTAATTTCATCTTATAATAGTTCACGTGGATGAATACTCATGCGAGATGCTGCATATATTAACACTCAAAGTCTGCCTACAGGTTGATTATTATGATCCATATTCACAGTGTGACATTATTATTTGAGATGACTCTCATAATTCCACGCAAAAGCACAGAAAACTCTCCTTCCAAGTTAAATGATACCTTCAGTTACCACTCAACTTGTCCAGTAGGTCACTGGCTACTATAAACAAAATTCATCCACATAGAAGGAGCCAAAAGGGACGACAGACAGGAGGGGAACTCCCAAACCTTCCATCTAAGGCAGAAATGTCCAAACTCCAGCCTCCCAGATGTCCATGAACTACAACGCCCATGCTTCTCCATCCAGCTAATGCAGTCAGAGATTTCTAGGAGTTGTTTTTCAGTAAAATTTGGGGGGCTGGAGTTTGGACATCCCTGATCTAAGGGATTAAACCCTATATGAGTAGTACAAACCAAAAATAAACCAAAAATAGCGGGTCGAAGGCGACTCAAGCACGAAGGCTGGGGAAAACGACTTGCAATAGATAAAATTATTATAAATGAGCTGGTAAAATACTGAGATGATACCTCCAAAATAGTCTAGTGGATAGCCCCCTAAAACTGATCATTGAATAAGTATGTCTGCTACCAAATGTTCAATATCTGTCCCTGCAATATTTCCATCCTCTACAAGGCATAAATGTGATAGTCTTGAACCTATAAAGCATAAAATACAATATTCCATGAAATCTTCATACAGGAAGCATAGGATTCACCATTAGGCAGTCATTCATACTATACATTTACACATCCAAAATTTTGAATAAGAGATACAAATGTGCTGCGAAAGAAAACAGTGAAGACTAAGAGATTCTCAATTCACTGAGGATTGTAGAAAAAATGTAATGGCCCTCATAGCCCAGTGATGAGTTATTCTGCAATTTAAAATCTACCTAAGACCCCTTAGTGAAAGGGAAACATCAACTTGTTGCCTCTTCTAACTGTTGCATGAAGGTAATAAAGAACACATTTTTCTCTAGTGTCCTTCTACATGGCCTGCATAATCTCCAGGGTTGAACACAAACAACAGTGTGCGACACCACTGTTTGTGTCCATGGCATAGACCAGGAGGCCCTTGGATTTCTTAGATGTAGGCAATTAAATCAACTAAAGCACTCACAAGATAAATAATCTTTAAAACTTATCGTCTCATAGGAGATTTCACACCACATCTGTCGCTCATAGAATGTTCAGCCTGGAAATCCTTGCCGCCGCAGGAACCACCAATCACCATCCAGAGTCAAGACAGAAAAATTTATTGGGGTGTACAAAATAAAATAATACAAGGATCCAACGCGTTTCGTGCGATAAACGCACTTCCTCAGGGATAAAACATTAAAAACAACATATTGTTTTTAATGTTTTATCCCTGAGGAAGTGCGTTTATTGCACGAAACGCGTTGGATCCTTGTATTATTTTATTTTGTACACCCCAATAAATTTTTCTGTCTTGACTCTGGATGGTGATTGGTGGTTCCTGCGGCGGCAAGGATTTCCAGGCTGAACATTCTATGAGCGACAGATATGGTGTGAAATCTCCTATGAGACGATAAGTTTTAAAGATTATATATCTTGTGAGTGCTATCCTAGCAGGGGGACCTCTTGCAATACTCTTTGTATATACCTGTATGCGCTATGAGTCGCTGTTTTTTACCTCTACAGATTCCCGTTTTTCCATATTTATCCTTTTCATACTGTCAAGACGCCTAAGGGAGAGACGTCTGGGATATCTAGAGGTTGTATTTTTTGTTTACATTGCCCGCTGTCACACTCCAATTGTCTGTATACCAATTAAATCAACTACAATGTTTCAAAAGAAATGAAAGTAAGACCTATATGAAGGGAATAGTGACAGCCAGGCATTCAGATATCCTGTCACTGGGTTAATATAGAATGAGTTAATGTAAGGGACCATTTAGATGACAGAAGAAGAAGACCCCTGTAAAAAGTTATCTCACTAGCATGACTGGATGGGAGACCTGCTTTTAAGTATTACAAAAACTAATCCTTCTTCTCATCTCTTATATCTACGCTGTCCTCCAACCCTAAACGGCTCTGGTCCACCTTCAACACCCTCCTCTACCCACCTGCACCTCCCCCCTCAGCTGCCTTCAGCGCTCAAGAGCTGGCAGACTACTTCCTCAGTAAAACTTTAACTATCAGAAGCAACATCCCAACACAAGATAGTTATCTGCCACCTCCACTCCCACAGGTCCCATCTGCCACCCTCTGCCGCTTCCTCCCAACCACTGAGGAGGAAGTCAATTCCTTATTGTCCTCCTCACATCTCACCACGTGCCCGCTCGACCCCATTCCCTCACATCTAATTCCTCCCCTCTCCTCCTCCCTCACCCCTGCTCTCACACACATCTTCAACCTATCTCTCTCCACTGGCTCCTTTCCATCCGCCTTCAAACACGCGCTAGTTACCCCTTTACTAAAGAAACCATCCCTAGATCCCAACTCTCCATCCAACTACCGTCCTGTATCCCTGCTTCCCTTTACCTCTAAGCTCTTAGAAAAACTAGTCTTCAACCGCCTCTCCCTCTTCCTGTCCTCCAATTCCCTACTTGACCCCCTGCAATCTGGCTTCCGTCCCCTACACTCAACTGAAACTGCCCTCACCAAAGTCACCAACGACCTCCTAACTGCTAAAAAACACGGCCACTATTCTATTCTCATCCTGCTTGACCTCTCGGCTGCTTTTGACACTGTTGACCACCCCCTCCTTCTACAGACCCTCAACTCTCTGGGTCTCGGTGACACTGCACTTGCTTGGATTGACTCCTATTTATCCAACAGGTCCTTCTGTGTGTCCTTTGCTGGTAACTCCTCCTCCTCATTGCCTCTATCTGTTGGTGTACCTCAAGGCTCTGTCCTTGGTCCTCTGCTCTTTTCCATCTACACCTCCTCCCTGGGCAAAATCATCAACAGCTTTGGCTTTAATTACCACCTCTACGCTGATGACACTCAGATCTACCTCTCTACCCCTGATCTCTCTCCCCCTGTCCTTTCCAAAGTCAGTGACTGTTTATCTGGCATCTCCTCCTGGATGGCCTCCCACCACCTAAAGATCAACATGTCAAAGACTGAGCTCCTACTTATTCCTCCCTCTAATGCCGCCCCACCTCCTGACTTCTCGATCACGGTGGAGGGTATCACCATCTCCCCATCAAACCAAGTTCGCTGTCTTGGAGTTACACTTGACTCTGCTCTTTCCTTCATCCCCCACATCAAGTCTCTTTCCTCCTCCTGCCGATACCAACTGCGTAATATTTACAGAATTCGGCCATTTCTTACCGCTGTCGCCACAAAACAACTCATACACGCCCTGGTAATCTCCCGACTCGACTATTGCAATAATCTCTTATCTGGCCTCCCTCTGTCCCACCTCTCCCCCCTACAATCCATCCTGAACGCCTCCGCCAGGCTAATTCACCTCACCCGCCGCTCTGTCTCTGCCGCTCCCCTCTGCGAGTCCCTTCACTGGCTCCCCATCCACTGCAGAATTAAGTTCAAAATCCTTATCCTTACCTACAAAAGCCTCACTAACTCAGCTCCCCACTACCTGTCCTCACTAATCACCAAATACACCCCAGCCCGCTCCCTAAGGTCAAACAGTGACCTGCGCCTAGCTTCTCCCCGCATCACCTCTTCCCATGATAGACTGCAGGATTTCTCACGCGCAGCCCCCACTCTCTGGAACGCTCTCCCTCGTGCTGTCAGACTTTCCCCTAACTTCTCTTCCTTCAAACGCTCCCTGAAAACATTCCTATTTAGGGAGGCCTACCACCCAACTCACTGACGCAACCATCAATCACTCTCACCTTACAGTCCTCTCCTCCTGTTTCCAACCCCAACCCTCCCAGATTGTGAGTTCCTACGGGAATAGGGCCCTCATCTCCTCCTGTACTGTTTGTCAAATGTTGTTCAATGTATTGTAACCCTGTCTATACTGTGCTTATTGTACAGCGCTGCGGAATATGCTGGCGCTTTATAAATAAAGAATAATAATAATAAGAGTTTATCAGAAATAAACCAGAAAGAATGTAGTGAGTACTTTATAGTTTCAGGGTATTTGAATCACTAAAAGCTTTAAATCATCACTATATGCCACTCAGTATTAACACTGAAGCAAAATTCTTTGTATCCTATATAGATTTTGTTTCATGACAAGACACCACTTGTGGTGGACTGTCTTGAATGCCAAGAAAAAGTCTGCTGAGGCTAATGATATGCCTTAGAATTTGCATATTGTGAATTTATCACACAATGTGCACCATTTCACCAGATCAGTTCCAGACAAGATAAACAGAAAGAGAAATGTAATATTTCAAATGAAAAAATATAACTACTGTGAAATAGCAGAACTAAAAATTGAGCTAAATTACCCGAGGCACACCCGGGATTCTGGTTTTTACAAACGTGTTGACTGTCAGATCTAATGGTAACCGTATCATCATAATTTGCCCTGACAGAGAACTTCTTTAATATGGGCTTAATATTTGTAATTGGAGCTTCAGAGCATTTATAAATACAGCACTTACCCTGATGATGGACAAATGATCAAAAGCTTTTTATAAAAATATGTTATTTCATAAATAGACTATACCTTTTGCACAAGTTACAGAAGAGTCTTGTCTTGTGCCTTGTTGCTATTATGCTGGCAGTAAGGAAATAGTGTGAATATGTGTGTATATATGGTGTGTATTTGGTGTGTATTTGGTCAAATTAAAACACAAATTAAAATTCTAAATTAATTTGAATTTCAAATATACATAAAATACATTTGAAGAAAAGTATTTATACAATATGTAACTCTGTGATGCGGGAAAACTTTCTATATATATACTGTATATATGGACTACTGTACTATTGTCCATTCATTTTATCAATAGTGATATTCACCATTCGGTCCATGATTTATTTGTTTAAGAATGAAAAACTCAACAAAAAGAAACCAGAAATCAATAATTAATTTAATTTAACTGAGTATTGATTAGACACATTTTGTGGAGCGTAGGACCATTAGCAACTGATTTGCAATATTGCTTTATCAGGTTTTCATTTTTTTTGCAAATTTTTACAAGTCAGTCACTATCTCATCCTTGATTGGTTACTAAAACCTCATGTAAAGTTGGAAACCAATGACTTTCACATCTAGAGAATCATACGTTTCGATTCATTCCACTAAATCTTCCAAAACTATTGATAAGAATCAGCTGCTAAAAGAATAAAACTCTCCAGAAGCCAAACGAAAAATGATATTAATATATTATGAGTTGTAATCAAGTTCCTCTTTTGAATTACAGGCATTATTCCTGTGGTGACATGGATTCCTTGAGTAGTCTCTCTTTAAGGTGTATTGCCCAGAAGGTATCATCAGCGACTGTATCACCCCCAGAATGCTGGTCACAGCTGAAGAATCTCCATGAAGTAGACCCAACCCGAGTAGACACTTATCCCTATATCGACCTGCACAGGTCACTGGTTGGCAGGTACCATGCCCTCTGCCTAGGCATCTCCAGACACTGACTTTACAAAGGCAACGTTGGCTCTCAGGATAGCTCCGAAATCATCTTTACAAGGTCACTTTTGGCTCTCAGGATAGCTCTCAATACCTCTCGATACCTTTTGGCTACCAGAGCCCGCTCATTGTCTACAGGTCTGTAGGCCCTGTAGCTGATCCAGGTACTCTGTTACTAACAGAACTCCTACAAACATCTTGGGCTCTATTACATTCTCTGCGCAAATTCGTCCGCGCAGCACGATTTTTTTCGCGCGCAGCATTAAACGGTTAACGCACGTAAATTAACGCTGGTATTACGATCCAAGTGCATTTTATTCATCCGTCAAAAAATAACACGCGTAAAAAGAAGCGTAAAAACACGCGCGCATTAACGTTGCGCGCAGAAATCAGTGAGCAGGCTGTTTTTTCACGCAATTCAGCCAATCTGAATTAAGAACCACAATTGTCTCCCGTTAAGTTTTTGCGCCTGTCAAAATCAATCTGAGTATATATGCTGCAGCAATAATAAAAACACGCACAACCTCTCAATTTTATTGTTTGGGTATGCGTAGAATGTGTAACTATACGCTGCTGTATTTTTTTTTGGGCTGGTGTATTTGGTTTCCTCCAGAACGTTCAGATCTGCAGTTACCACAAGCTTTTAAAAGACGTTAAAATTATGCGCGCAAACGTCGTTCGTAAAAATTTGGCGCATCGATTGTAATACCATCCGTGTACCAGTCCACGAACGCATTTGAGCTCACAATGTTAAGTATGGGATGCGCGCACGAACCTGCGCTCGTGCAGGGTCACTCGCATTAGATGTTAACGCGCATCGTAATACGACGTTCAGCGCGAAGGGTATTGCCCCCCTTTAATGCGTTTTTGCGCACGCGCACATTTTTGCGCAAAGAGTGTAATAGAGCCCCTTTATTTTAAGCCCTCAACAGGGTTTCACTACATGATCTTCTTGGTGAGACATACAAAACCCACAATTCCAGCTAAAACAAAAACATGTTAATTCCTCAACTGGAGCTAACAGACACTGGGCACCATTACATTCCTATCGCTAACGTTAGCGGTCACCTAACTGAGCGTTAACGTTAGCCATGGTGGCTCTAGCGTGGACCACCCATATTACAATCCAAAAGCTAACAGGTTAAAGAACCCATTAGCGTTTGGAATCTTGCGCTTTTCAGCGCGAGCTTACTGTACTTTGCGCTCCCTATGCTTAACATGGGGAGTGCAAAGAGTTAATTAGCGTTAGTATTACAATATACTAAAGCTAATTACTGTCTGGCTGCGGTTACACGAAAGTTAACCACAGCCTGGACCTGGTGCAAACGGATTCTGCTGCTGCAGAATCCGTCAGTACCAGCCAGAAACCCCCCTTCAAAAAATCTGATACTCACCTCTAATCCCACGGCTCCAACCGCGGCTCCAACAGCCTCCTCTGTCCGCTGCGAGCAGGGAGAGACTGGGGAAAAAAGTCCCTCAGTCTCCCACTGCAGATCACTACGCTGACCTGCCGGATCTCGCGAGGCGAGAACTGTCAGGTCATGTGACCGGCATCGTCTGCCTCAACAGAGTCCTATGGACTCCATCGAGCAGATGCTCGTGGCGGCGCTTAGCGCTGCTATGCTCATCCCAGGGCTCAGCGACCGATTACGATGCCGGCAGCTTTTCTAGCACCTGTATCGTAATATCACGCTAAAACGGGGACGAAAGGAGAAACCTGCAGGTGCAGGTTTTTCTCCTTTGCGTTTCTGTTTTAGCGAGATGAATGTAATGGTGCCCACTGTGTACACGCAGCAATCTCACCACAATAGAAATAGGGATATCCTGCTACAATTCTACCATTATATTCAAATGTATTTTTCCTCTGTGAAATTAAAATATGTAATCTGACAATATATTACAAGGACTTGCCTCAGTTGAAGAAGTAATTACACATAACAATATTCAAATAAGAGACAGTCAAATGCAAGATTAATTTTGTATATTTCTTTTGGCTGCATGATGTGGATCGACAGTTCAACAGAACATCATAATTTGCAGTGTATTACTAGTGAAAAAAACATGCTTTCAGTTTTTATACTAAGCATTCTAAAAGAACAACCTATTTTGTGGTAACTTGTAGCAGCATTTGCAAATCTGCACAATTTGTGTAATTTACTAAATAGAATGCCAGAGGCGGCGTTACAATTTTTTTTTTGTTCTTTTGATTTGCAAAATGTTTTAAATACCAAAAATGTGGCCATGAATTATGACTGTAATGATAGTTCATTCCATGTAAAGGATATTGAAAGGTTAAAAGAGAGTATGGCTCCTAGGTATAATTGTTGCCTGGGGTTTGCTTTTTCTGTTCTGAAATATGTGTGTGAATAAAACCAGTCTCACAAGCAAAATAGATGCATTTTGTAATGGCATATTGTTTATTTGATAAAAGTTTGGTGCCAAAGGTCAATGACGATAAAAATATAATGATAACAATTATAAAATGTATTGGATCTTTATTAGAGAGGTTCGAGACCTTGCCAAACATACTCTGGTGTAATAATAAATTCAACAGCTCTGAAATAGTCCATGGTGGTATGTAAGGTGAAAATAAATTTTATCCCGTTCACTGCTCAGCCATTTCACCTGTGTGCTGAGCTAATTTTCACCGTTTTGTGCTCATCATGTTTTAAAGTCATGCTTTATTATAAGACCCAGAGAATATATATCCTTAGTCTCAGCAGACTTGACCGATTCAAAATATATCATTATTATGTGTATATGTCATGTCGCTTCAGAATGCTATAACAAAAAATGTTACAGAAAAATTCCATTCAGATTTCAATCATTTACAGCTTGTAAATTGCTTTTTTCACATCTTATCATTCAAATCTTTGTAGTTATATATTCCAAGGAACACTCTTGTTAATAAAGTTAGAAATGGGAACCTGTTACTGCATTTTTCTGAGAAAATAAACTATTTTAAGTTTTTTGTTTCTATTTTGGCTTATTGTGTTTTATGACTCCTATGATTATTAACCACTGACCTTGCTTGCGGTGTGAGAAATGTGAAGGTGAGTAACGGCAGTGATATCGCTCATTTTGGATGTGAGACATTGACAATGGCAATGCTTTGGAACACAAATTTTTTTATGTTTGTGTTTTTTTTATGTTTTGCATGGTCATATTTAGTATCATTAGAAAGGCCAGACTCTGTGCTGTCCAATGACATCTAATATGACTTTGCGGGGTTTAAAGAATTGAAATACAGGGGTCCAAAGCACCCCGACTCGACTAGTGGCTTGTATTTTAGTTTGACTAATGTATAATAACAATTTGCACCATCACCTCCACATTTGTTCCTGGCATGGGAAATGGGAAGGTGAGTGAGTCCAGTGGCATTGTTTGTTTTATAAGTAAAAGCAAATATTACCTCTGCTTTAGAAATGAGGGAAAAAAGGTACATTTTTGCATTACATTTTTTCTTTTTTTCTATTTTTTACACATTACATGGTCATATTTGCTACATTTCATATATTTATTACATGGTCATATTTGCTATCATTAGAAAGGCCAGACACTGACCTTTCCAATGACACCTCACTTGACCTTGCGCAGTGTAAAAATCAGAGATACAGGGCTCCAAAGAACCCCGGGCGCTCCTTGTTGCACTGTGGCAATTTAAGTTTTCTATGAACCAATGCATAAAAAGCATTGTGCCATCTCTTCCACAATTTCTGGTGGCATTGGAAATGGGAAGGTGAGTTAGTGAAGCATCATTGTTCATGCTATAATTGAAAAGTGAACAAGAGAGCTGCATTAGGAAAAATAAAATAAATTATTATTATTCTATTTTCTACATTTAACCTGGTCATACATGGTATTATTGAAAATGCCATAATCTGGTCTTCCTTATGATACCTTAAATGACCCTCTACCGATTATAGTTCAGGAGATACAGGGGTCCAAATAACCCCTGTATTTCCTCTGGGAGAAGTCCTCCAAACTCTAATGGGAAATCAGGCGACTCACTCATCTGCAGTCAACTGGTTAAAATAGAATATACCCAAATGAAGGATTCTGCCAAATCTGGGTTTGGAAAAATCTTATCTACTTATCCCAAGCTCAGCTAAACTATTTGGGTTATGGAAAAATGCTATGCCAAAATCGCTCATCATATGGATAATATGTATTGTGAAATGGGATGAGGACAGTAACATAGTTTTATAGGACTACATTTGATGAGTAGATACTGAGAAGTTGGTGAAGACTGAAGGCCAGACAGACACATTGTAAATCACGGGGGGGGGGGGGGGGTTCTGCAATAGAGAAGAAGATCTTTGTAAAAGTGCTGTAGATTATTAGTCTGTCGCACATATACAGAGTGGTCTGGGGTCAGTTGTTTGTAAAGAGAAGGGTGGATACAGGAAGTATGGTGGTCAGAAACAGGAAGTTGGTTAGTAATTTGACAGTTGGTTTTAACTTATGGTCATCTTAATAAACCATTTCATCACAAAGTTTACCTGCAGACTCCTTCATTAGTTTTGCACATTTTTAGTGTTTTGGAGACTGTGAAATAGCAATATATAGATAACACATGGCGCACCAACTTATGAATATTAAACCACAAAACACCCATGATTTCACAGTCACTTACACTCTAGTGGGAACCCCAACCAAACGCAAATTACTCATATATTTGTGCAAGAAGGCACCATTAGTGCAGAGCTATAGAACTCCCGTGTTTTTCCTGTATATATAGTAGAAAGGTGTACACCCCAAAATCATGCAACAGATTTTCACTTTATATACAATGTATACAGCCATTGCTCATTGGTACATCCACCCAAAAAAAAAAATACAAAACTACAACCGTATAATATATTGAGGATCAATATAACAATATAATGTATGCTGATAAGACACTCACAATATTCTGAGCCAACACACATATAGGCTCATAGATCTTGCAGCAGGTTAATTCACTGGGTTAACCTTTCCCCTTTCTGCTGCATATACAGGAAAAGCACCGGAGTTCTATAGAGCAGCACTATGGTATAATTTTGGGGACTGTGCACTCTCCAAGATACTTGAAACTAGGACCTTGATTCAAATCTCACCAAGATAATGTTTTCCTCTATTCTGTCAGTGCCGGTAATAAAGAGTTGCTAAGATGAAGAAATGTCCCAAGCCAAAGAAGTCTTAGTGGCTACCTATTACTTGCTCACGTGGGAGCCAGCCACTATCTTAGATGCATGTCTTGTAATTGTATGGAGGAAGAAATTAATAGCAACAAAAAATACCCACGAACGTAACATAGTTACATAGGCTGAAAAAAGACATGCGTCCATCGGGTTCAGCCTCTCCCACATCACCTACTGCTGTTGATCCAAAGGAAGGCAAAAAACCCAGTCTGAAATGCTTGCCAATATGCAACATACTGGGAAAAAATTCCTTCTCGACCCCAGAATGGCAGTCAGATTTCTCCTTGGATCAAGAAGCTTTTACCCACATATTAAATATTGTAACCCTTTATATTCTGTGTCTGCAGGAAGTCATCCAGTCGCTTTTTAAAAGTCTGTACAGTCTCTGACCCAACCACCTCAACAGGCAGAGAATTCCACAGCTTTATTGTTCTCACCGTAAAATAACCCTTCCTATGCTTTAGGCTGAATTTTCTTTCTTCCAGTCTAAATGGATGACCCTGTGTCCTGTGTTTAGTCCTGTTATTGAATATGTTATCAGACAATGGTTGATAATGGTCCCGTATATATTTATATAAGGTTATCAGATCCCCTCTAAGGCACTGTTTCTCTAAACTAAACAGGTTTAAGCTTGTTAGTCTTTCCTCATAACTTAACCCTTCCATTCCCCTTATTAATTTAGTTGCCCGTCTCTGCACTTTTTCTAGCACTATAATATCCTTTTTTAAGACAGGTGCCCAAAATTGCACAGCATATGCAAGGTGCGGCCTGACCATTGATTTATACAGAGGCAAAATTATGTTTTCATCCCAAGAGCGAACTCCCCTTTTAATGCATGCCAATACTTTGCTGGCCTTGGCGGCTGCTGTGTGACATTGCACATTGTTACTTAATTGAAGTCTATGATTATTCCCAAATCCTTCTCCTGCTTTGATTTCCCTAACTCCGTACCATTTAGGGTATAAGTTGCTTGTGTGTTTTTCACTCCAAAGTGCATATCTTTGCATTTATCTACATTAAATTTCATCTGCCATTTAAGTGCTCAGTCCCCCAATCTATCTAAATCCCTCTGCAGCGAAGTAACATCCTGCTCACATTGTATTACTTTTCATAGTTTTGTGTCATCTGCAAACACTGATACATGACATTCAATGCCTATCTCAAGGTCATTTATAAATAAATTGAGTAGTATTGGTCCTATAACAGACCCCTGAGGGACACCGCTTACCACATGATATTGATATTATCTACATAGAACACCATGGAAAGAAGCACCTAATACATGAAGAACAAGGTATTCCAACCTAGCTCGTCCTTCATCTGCGCCTGACTTTATTCAACTTTGAATAAGGTTTTGTAAACACTGGTGTTACGTGATGGAGCTTCAACACAATCACTTAACACATTAATCTAACCCCACCAAAAAATACATACCTCAGATCGCTCAGTGCGGAGAGCGTCGTGATCCACCATTTCATGTTTCCGTGGGCAGCAGAACACTGGGAACAAATAGTTCCAAGTGTTCTACTTCAGATGCTTTTGCCGTCTAGGATGGACCTCACGTAGGCTCCTGCAGAGCTCGCATCTGTCTACAAGGAGTTCTAAGGACTCCTGGAGCTAATAATAGCATGGCCCATAACAATTTTGCCATTATCACTTAACACCTACAAAGTAATGCAACTTGAGCTGCTGAGGAAGTGGCTCTGTCGGAATATGGGTGTTAAAAGTTAATAGGAAACGGCTGGCACACAATTTTTTCATTAGTGTCTCACGTTTAATGACAAAATGGTTTTTCAGGTGAGGATTTGCTATGTTCTTTGAATCCTATGCATATTTTGGAAATTAAGTCATATAATCCTGGGGCATTATCATTGTTCCGTATAAGAATTTTGATGACTTGCAATACATTTTGTGAGAGTGTGTTATTGAGATAAAGTAATTTGTCAGAATGATCAATATGAACAAACATGTAATTTGACATTTATGTATTCCGGTTCACATTAAAAATGTTGACCTTTAAATGTTACTGACATTACAAGGTTGTTGTATTTAATGATGTGAATTTAAAAGACATTTCAAATAATATAAATGCTAATGCTACCCCTACATCAATGTAGCACTGGTAATAGTTTTGAGGGACATTATAATGTGGGATACACTGTAGTATTTTCAAAACAGATTTCCAATATGTTATTTTTTAGACTGCAACTTGAATAATATGACCCAACATTCAAAGAATGGACTCAGTAATGAATTAGATTGGATTCATGTCCACGTGGTTTTATAAAGGATCCTTAATGTTTCACTTATTTATTTATTTGCAAAGTATTTTACCAGGAAGGATACATTGAGATTTCTCTCATTTTCAAGTATGTCCAGGGTTCAAGAACATTAAAATGTTTACAGTTGTTACAGAAATACAAAGTGATAAATGCAAGATAGTCAAAACAAAACACAAATATACAGATTAACACAGAAAATAAATATGTAGAAAATACACTCATTATAGAAACATAGAAAAATGTCGGCAGATAAGAACCTTTCGGCCCATCTAGTCTGCCCAATTACATGGATACTTTACCTGGATTTATCTTTTGTTTAGGATAGCCTTATGCCTATCCCATGCTTGCTTAAATTCAATTACTGTTTTGGCCTCTACCACTTCTACTGGAAGACTGTTCCATGTATCCACCACCCTCTCAGTAAAATAATGCTTCCTGATGTTACTTTTAAACCTTTGCCCCTCTAATCTAAGACTAGGTCCTCTTGTTTTGCTACTTTGTTTCCTTTTAAATATACTCCCTTCCTCTACCTTGTGGATTCCCTTTACGTATTTAAATGTTTCTATCATATCTCCTCTGTCTCGTCTTTTTTCCAAGCTGTACATGTTAAGATCATTAAGCCTTTCCTGGTAACTTTTCTCCTTCAAGCCGTACACCATTTTAGTAGCCCTTCTCTGAACTCTCTCTAAGATGTCTATATCCTTCTGGAGATACGGTCTCCAGTACTGCACACCGTACTCCAAGTGAGGTCTCACCAGTGCTCTGTACAGTGGCATGAGCACTTCCCTTTTCCTACTGCTAATACCTCTCCCTACACAACCAAGCATTCTGCTAGCATTTCCTGCTGCTCTATTACATTATGTTACGTGTTTACAGGTGCATTCTGCATCGAGGTATATTAATAGAGATCTCTTAAGTGACTTTAGACTGGGGGAAGATTTGATGGCGTCCGAGGGGGTTATTCCATAATGGTGGTGCTCTGTAGGAAAATGAGGATCAAGCCACTTTCTTTTTGTATTGTGGTATTGCAAGTAAGGTGCTGGTCCTGGATCGGAGGTTATAGGATGAGGGAACTGCTGGGGGAAGCAGTCTATTCAGGTAGGGTGGTAGCTTCCCAGAAAACCACTTAAACACCAGGTTGGAAAGGTGAAGGGTGCAGCTAGATTCCAGTGACGGACAGTTTAGCTCTTTTAACTTATCGATGTATGTTATATAGTGATGAGAGTTTTCTTGAGTACTTCTCGCTAAACTGATTAAAGACAGTCATTTAATTAATTTTATTCCAAGTTTGTTAGTCCAGAAAATTCAGTGGGAGATTTGAATTCCTATCACAAAAAAATATAAATAGAATAAAAGCTATTTTTTTTCAAAAATTCTGCAATCTCCAGGGTTGTTTCGTAGTTTTGTTTAGAGGAGCAATACATATACTTTAGAATGTCAAATTCTTGACTACAAATTATTCCTGACTTACAGTAACATTTGACTATTACACACATCCAGGTCAGGATTCTGTATATGTGACACACACTGACAGGCATTGATAGGTTTTGTTGTCATATTAATAACTTTCCAAAAGTGTTCCTTTTTCTGTCTTCGATCGCTTAGAGCTATTGATGAGAGAATAAAATGACAGCTCTGTTTAACAGTATTTGTTTAATGTTTTAGAGCACTTGGTTAATGTTTTGTTCAAGTGGATCCGCAATTTTAAGCTGCAGTAAATGATCATTAGTTAACTGCTAGGTTATCCTAGATTCGACTTTCTTCAGTTTGATTCTTCCTGTGCAGTTCAAGCCAAGTTTCTATCATCAGCAAATTTAAGCAATTTGCCAGTTATTCATGCTTTGAGATTATTTATGTAGGGGAACTTTAGCTTTTGGTCTTGCAGTGAAATGCAACTAAATACATTTTTTATGGTCAAAGACAGAAAGACTTTGTCAGTTTATACATAATGACAGTTCACTTAGATCAAAGGTCTGGCTAGAGTGCATATAATGTATATACATTAAGCGAAAAAGCTGTATTTAGTGTAAGGATACAAAGCTGAGTATGAAATATTAGAATATTTTCCAAGTGTTTAAAGTCTGCTGGAAAAAGTGTTGTTTTCTTTCTTACACAAAATACCAACTTACTAAAAAGTAAACCTGTTCTATTTTTGGGAAAAAAAAGTAAAAATGCACCATATTGAAATTAAAAAAAATAGTTCCTTTAAAAAGAAAAAAAACATTAATTTAAGATTGGACCTGAAGAAATTTAATTGTTTCTGTGCAGATTTACAAAATACTTTATACAGGTATGTATTTAGTCCTATAAATAAACCAGTATTAGTGTAGCTGGTTTATTTTGTGATTATACAGTGTTTTTTGGGGGATAAACACTATAGTGTATTAGCGATCCTCCCCATTTATTCTAAACCATCGAGCGCCACTGAACCTTTGTTTATTTGATGTATTTAGTCCTCACTGGACCCTGAGGCAACATTTAGGTCCAGGGTCCCCACATATCTCTCTACATATACACACATTTATACCCTATAGATAAGCACATAACCTTCTAGAACTATACATACATATACCCATGAACATAAACACAAAACATATATATATATTTATATATCTATATGGGGTTATTCAGAGAGCAACGAAATTTCTGCTTCTGCTATCTTAATTCTCTGACCCGGCAGTGAATTCATCATTTCTCAAAGTGCGTCAAATCGATCCACCAAACGCTGCCGTTAAAACCGCCGAACGCAGCCACGAACTGCTGAAAAACCACCGAGAGAATCGAAAAACCGCCGAAAAATCACCGAATCGATCCAATAAACTGCTGAACGGTGACAGCTGGGATCACACCAGCATTCTACTGCGTACAGACGAGGTGGTGGAACGCGTTGGCCCCTGCACCTTGGGACCAGGAATATGTTTAGTTGCTTTAGTGTATTTATTTAAAATATACGTTGTGATTTTTGCAAAACACACTCAACACCAGGGCTTCTAAGCTGGAATGCTTTTTAGAATACAGGCTTGAGCTGAGAAGAATATCTTGTTATAGTTTGTTCTTCTTTAGCTAGTTAGAAATTAATGACTCTTATACAAAGTATAAGAGACATTTATTTACAGTAAGGAGCACAACATTGGAGCCATTAAGCTCATAACTGGAGCCATTAAAGGGATACTCTATTAAAAATAGAGTTCTTTTTTTTTGCCTGTACATAATTAGCGGATGCTGCTGACAGCCTCTGCTCAATTAATATTATTATTTTTCTTATTCAAGGTGGTTTTACCTCACCTTTTCTCCCTTGGCATATGCTGCTGCACCTATTCAGCCCAGGGGTTTCCGAACCTGAAAGCCGCTGAGACTTTAATATGCAAATTATGTTCCTATGCAGGAACCGCATATAGCACACCGCTACGGACCTGTGCACTTTAGGTACGTAGGTTCCACATTGCCTGCGAATAACAATGGATCAGAGCTGCATGCGCATGCGTAAATCTGATCCTTCGGCTGCCTCTCTGAGAACGCTCGCTATTACGGGTGGTCTCATAGAGGGTAATGTCAGCCCACTCTTTGCTCTGATTATATAGTGTGATGAAAAATGAAATCAACCAAAATCCTTCCAAAACCTGCAGAGAATAATTAATTTTTAGTTAATTTTTCTGTATGTTTTGCATGATTATAATCAAATATATATTAGCGAGGAACTTGTACGAGAACTTTAAAGCAAACCATTTACAGTTATGTTTCCTGCCAATGGAATTAGTTTGAGGAGCCATGTAGCAATGTTACTCAACTTTTCTGACAGGATTCCTTTTGATTATGACAGATCTCCAATATAGTGCTTTGCCAATAATACAACGTCTTGCTGTCAGCAATAACAACAACTGCAGTGCATACCGCTGTTGAAATCTTCAAGCAGAGAAAAACTGAGCTCTGATTATGGCTTCATGCAAGCGCCTCAAGGCAAAATCCTCAGCAAGAGACGGCAGCAAATAATCTGTCTCTTCCTCTGTGGCAGATCCTCCTGTGCAAGCTCCAACCACACTAATTGAAAAAGGCTTGTCTTTGACGCATGCGGATTTTCTCATTTTTCTAATTTTCCTGTCTGTGTGGCTGAGGTATTAAACTGTGTGGACAAATATCCAGAGGCAGGTTCAGAGACACAGAGTCTAGACCTCTAATTAACATTTGGGACACAGAGTCGGAGCTACCTGCTTGTAACTTGCTCTGCAATTATTAAAAAAAATGAGTGGAAGCAGCTTTGGATACTGTGAGGTGCAAAGGCAATATAGGTTATGATTTTATGATTCTAATTTTCACTGACATTTCCCATTTCTCTTCAGTATATGTATAAATGACGTACATTATAACTGGAAAAAAATGTGTATATATATATATACTGTATACATATATATACACACTGCCTGGCCAAAAAAAAGTCATCACCTACCATAAAAGTCTGTTATGAACTGGGGTTTCTTCAGTTGGTTAGGTCTAGGTTCACCAACATTATGTGTCCAAAAATTTACCTCAGCTGACTACCTCTTTATACTGGATGACCAGGTTTTTTCACAATAGATTAATCTCTTCACTGATTGCACGGGTTTATTCCAAGATGACAATGCCGGGATTCATTGCACTAATTTTCACACATGGCTTGGCCCCACCACAGGGTCCAAACCATTGAACGTCTTTGGGATGTGCTGGAGAAGACGCTATGAAGCACTATGACTCTCCCATCACCACTACAAGATCTTGGCGAGAAATTATAGCAACTCTAGAGGGATATTAATGTTGTGACATTGCATAAGTTTATTGAAACTATACCACGAGCAATGAGTGTCACAATCTAAGCAAAATGAGGTCCAATGAAATATTAGTGAGCGTGACTATTTCATTTTTGGCCAGGTAGTGTATATACATATATACACACTAATAATGAAAGTCTAAACAATAAGTTAATTAAACTTTAAAAAACTTGTTCAGTGAAGGTGTGTTTTTTAAGTAGAAAAGGCGCCAGCGTCTTTAAGAAATATCTACTTGGCAAGCTTCCTTTCAGAATCTGTTTCAGTGTCACCTGTCAGAGTGCCTTTTCTATGAAGATGACACTTTAACTGCTTCATTTCTTATTTCCACACCTCACGAGGCGCACTACGTATACATTGCATTAGTATTTGTATGTTTGTGCTAGACAGAAGAGCATTTATTGAAAGTAAAAAATTGAAATAAAACTCATGCACATTCATTTAATCTTGACTGGTCATTTGTAAAGTCACACATCTCCCACATCTCCGTACAATAAGGAAATAAAAAGCCAAAATAAATGGTTATTTCAAACAAGTGAACAAACCTGGCCTTAACTGACTGTTTATGATAAATGGAGTGCTTAAAGGCCTTGCCATTTTTTAAACGTGGCATAGGACGCAGTCTGTCAAACAACAGATATCCCACCTCATAATACAAGTGAATATTTTTGCTATTTATCATTTATGAGAAACGAAAAGTCGAAGCATTAGAGATCATCTACTTTCCATGTAGCAAGAGATAACACCACCATGACAACAGCAGCACTTGCAGTGGAATCTCATTATATGTGCATGTTCCGTAGATGTTCTTTACAATCAGCCATGTAATGTATATAATAATAATTAACATTAATAATTAAAAATGTTTTGGGTTGCGCAGTCAGAAAAAACTTTTTCACCTCTTTATATCTCAATGCAGGGGCCAGGCTTATTTTTCTCACCAGATGCACCTCCCGTACCTCCCCCTTCGGCCGGTCCCTCCATTAGCTTCCTGTATGTTTCAGGATACAGTTTAAAATACTGACGCTCATGTTCAACTCACTCAATAACTCAACCCCTCCCTACATGTCTTTGTTACTACGCAAACATGTCCCGTCTAGACAACTCTGGTGGGCGGGCGATCTCCACCTGTCATCTGTCTACATCCGCATGGCCAACTCTCGCTTCCAAGACTTCTAAAGGGCAGCTCCAGTCCTGTGGAATTACGTCGCCATATTAAACTCTCCCCTGAACTTCGGGCCTTCAAGAAATCCCTCAAAACCCATCTCTTCAGACTAGCGTACCACATGACTGATGCAACTCATCACTCTGCTCAGCTACTCACACATGATTGAAGCTGCTTCTATGGCCTCCCAAACCAGAACTGACCCACTGGCAGCAATGATCTTGCCGTCCAGTAAAACTCCCCATATCTTCCTCAACCCCATTCCCACTAGACTGTAAGCACCTATGAGCAGGGCCCTCTACATCTCTTTTTTCCACCATATGTTCGTTTATCTGTATCTCGTTTCCTTTGGTTATTATAAAGTGCTGTGGAAACTGTTGGCTCTATATAAATGATGACAATAATAATAATAATGATGCACAGGATATTGGGGATTTTTTGGAAGCCCATTCTAAATATTGATGACAACTAGCGTTAGGACACAGAGCAAGAAAAATTAATGCAGCTGTTCCTACAATTTTTTTTTTTTACTTTTGTCCATTGTACTAATCAGTCTTAATTGTGTTTAGACTTGTGCACCGATTTTTTTTTGGTTCGATTCGGTTCGTTCGGATTTTGTAAATTTTCTTTTCGGCTCGTTTCGGCCGATTTCCATTTCGGTTCGGTTCGTTTCGGTTCGTTTTTCGTATCGACTTTTTTTCGGGATTTCGGAAATCTTCGTGTTTTTCGGAGCATCTGTTCTCCTCGTTTCAAAGTGTCTATTCGTTTTGACGTAAACTAATGGTTTTTCGGATCCGATATGTCTGTCGATACGATAATTCTGCCTATACGATAATTCTGCAGAAACGATAATTCTGCCATTGAGATTTCTCATGTTTTACAAGAAGGATACATTGAGATTTCCCATGTTTTACAAGACGGATACATTGAGATTTCCCATGTTTTACAAGAAAGATACATTGAGATTTCTCTGGTTTCCCAGGAAGGATACATTGAGATTTCTCATGTTTTAAAAGAAGGATACATTGAGATTCCTCATGTTTTACAAGAAGTATAGATTGAGATTTCTCATGTTTTACAAGAAGGATACATTGAGATTTCTCATGTTTTACAAGGAGGATATATTGAGATTTCTCTGGTTTCCCGGGAAGGATACATTGAGATTTCTCTGGTTTTCCAGGAAGGATACATTGAGATGGGAATGATACAAAATTACAGAATCAGCGATATAACCGAAAATATGATGTCCGAAATTACTGAAGTGGAACTGAAATCAGGAATGGAGCCGAAATCACGAATGGAACGAAAATGAATTTTGATTTTACACATTTCCAGTCCATTCGAAAATTCCGAAAAGTTTTCGTTTCGCCTCGGAAATTTGTTCGGATCTGCCGTTCTCGGATCCGAAAATTTTCGGAAAATCTGCCGAATCCGAATGCACGAATCGGGAAATTTCGTGAAAATTCCGAAACCCGAAACGCACATCCCTAATTGTGTTTTGTTTAACCTTCTTTCTGGTGCGCATCCCTTTTGAAAGGAGTCAAAAGAATTCCCGTGGCTCAGATGATCATTGGGTAGAGGAGTTTTTTTTAAACATTTCATCCTTCATACCAATGTTGAACTGTCTCCACATTTTTGGGATCTTTTTCTGCAGTCTTAAGTTCTATTTCCAGCTTCTAGTTCTCTTTATTTTTGTTTAATTAATGTATAAAACTGTGGCCAGATCAAAACTCAGACTTTAAAGGCAAGTCACAAATTGAAAACCTGTACGTCAGTCGTTTTCCACTTGTGGCTCGCCTTCAATGTCTGTATTCTGACTGAGCAGTTTTCTGACTGAGACTGAGGAAATGGTTTGCGCCGCTCTCTGCAAAGAGGAATCTGAGGTGAGTATGAGATTTTTGGTGGCCTTAGATTACTGTGTTAAGTGAATGTGCTGAAGTGCAGTCACTTAACACCAGCCTTTTATAAACGTTAATTTCTGAATGATGAACAGCATAAAAGAGACTCCAAAGCCCACGTATTAAATCAAAAAGTGGATTTATTCCAGCACCAGCAAGGACGACGCTTCGACCAGAACTGGTCTTTGTCAAGTCAAGACCAGTTCTGGTCGAAACGTCGTCCTTGTTGGTGCTGGAATAAACACACTTTTTGATTTAATACGTGGGCTTTGGAGTCTCTCTTATGCTCTTCTGAAGTTGGAGTCATGGAGCAAGGAATCCTACCCTCCTGCCCAATGTTGTGAGTAGTGCCTGGGTTCAACTGTTTGGAATTATCATTTCTGAATAATGTTAGGTGCAAATGGAGAACGAGTTGGTTGGAATCGCTCGTTCTTTACCTGCTAGGGGCACCTTAACAGTTCTCATATAAAGTATAGGAGATGTTCATGTGCAAATGTACAATAAGCATGCACAACATCTGAGATGCGGATGGTATAGGATGACTTAAATTTAAGAAGTGTGCTCAAACCATTCTGCTGTATGGCTCAAGTGATGTGCTTAGCGTCCAGGTTGTGATCTGGCCCTTTGTGTTTTTGTGTTTCATTTTTCTACCCATTTTGTGCCCTGACGTCCTCTGCCATCTTGTTCGCACATCAGTATCATGTTTCCCTTAACTTTTACAAACTTATTTGATTTATATTTTATTCATTTTCATATACCAGACACTATTGCGGGCCTCTCGATAAAACCAGGACGCTAAGTCGATTGCTAATTTCCTTTCCTTCCTTTGTCCCAGTTTCCCCATCAGATCACTGGCAGTCCAGGAGCCCACCCTGTAGCAGCCGCTATGCTCATGGATGCTGGGGGCAGTGCTAACGCGCCATCCCAAGCAACCACTCCATGGAATCCATAGGACTCCATGGAGGCTTCTGTTGCCGGGTCACATGACCGGCAGGATCTCGCCTCTCACGACATCCTGCTGGTCGGCGGAGTGATCGCAAAGGAATAGTGTGACTTTTCTCCCCCAGTCTCCCTCTGCTCTCAGCGGATAAAGCAGCAGATAGGGCCACCATTCTCGCCGTGGGATAAAAGGTGAGTATTTGGTTTATGGGGGGTTTTTAGTTGCAGCTAACTGATTCTGCAGAAGCGGAATCAATTAGCTACAGCTCTGAGCTGGTGTTAACCTTTATAGTTAGCGCCAGCTCTTAGTAACTAGCATCTGGACCTTGTGATCTTAATATTAGTTACTTTGTGCTTGCACTTTGCGCTCCCCATGTTAAGTATAGGGATCACAAAGTACAGTAAACTGGCACAATGAATCGCTAATTACAATTAGCTAATAGGTTTTTTAACCTGTCAGTGAATCGCCAGTGTTTCGGGCGCAGTGCTATCACCTCTTGTAAGTTAACGCTCACGCTAGCGTTAATTTGCAGGAGCTGATAGGGCCCACCTTGTTTTATCCTTCTGCATTTAGTTAACTATGGTTACATTTTAATATCGTAAACCACAAAATACCATATCACAATAGTGTACTGCTATAAAATTTGCAAATATTTGGAAATGCTACAACGAGTGAAAGGAAAACACACGAAAAATAGATATCTTAATAAAGACATAAAATAAAATAAATTAGATAGGACTATGGTTGAGTGAACAGATCCCGTGCTTTTCCGTTTGAGCTGCAAACTTCCCTTGAAGTTCCCGCGTAGCTCCAGCTATCTGTTAAAGTAACGCTTCTTATACTGTGTGTAGGAAGTGCTAATTTAGGGCCAGTTGGAGAATAAGAAACAATTCCATGGTCATTTGTTATTTTAATCACGAGACCGTATCTAAAAACAATATACCAGCTCCCAGAACCTAGTGTGTAGTCATTTCGCAATAGCCACTGACTGATACTGAGAGCAGCCCCCATATATTGGATAAGCTATTACTACAGCTGCTCACTCGTAATAGCACCAATAATAGAACAGCTAAGAGTTTTATGGCTTGCTCAGCATTTTCCCATGAGTAGCTTCCTATTATTGGCTTAGCCGATAATATGAATCACCTTATAAAGCATCCCAAAAAAACCTTGAAGTAAAACCTTGAGATTTAGGCCGGGGTCAGACAATTGCACTATATGCGCCCCTACTGATGCGCCTCACAGCGTCCTTCGCAGCGTTGTATGCTTTGACGGGGCCGGCCACACACTATACCGTACGCACGACTTGCGCGTGCTGCTGCAGCAGCGCGCTGCGGACATTCTGAAAGCCTCTCCGTGAAAGCGCTACGAAGCTCGTTCCACGGAGCTGCAAAGCGCGATTCTCCATAGGACAATGGAGCATTGCAGCACTGAGCGCACTAACTACGCTCAGCGAGGTGGCCAGACGGGCGTCAGAGTTGAAGTAATGTCCACTCTAACGGATGTTCCTTCTGCTCTGGAAAACGCTCGTCTGACCCCGGCCTTAGAATAAAATTGTTGCCAGCATGTTTATATGGGAATGTATTTATAAAAGCATATATAGTCATATGTTTTTGCCCTAATTAATCAGTAGTTTTTAATATATATATATATATATATATATATATATAGAGCAAACCACAGGGTGGGTTGCACTCAACCTAAACTTGCAACATGAGCGGGTGCATCTAAACTTAAAATACAAAACACGAAAAAAGAGCACTCCATATCAATGACCACCTTCATCCACCATTTTGTGCAAGAAAAAATCACATTTCAAAAATTCAAAAAAACCTGACTGAGGTAAAATGATGGGGATTCGGTTAACAAAGTATGATCATAGTTTGCGTAAGCCTGTCCCAATCGTCAATGTACCCCATCGTTGACAGGTCCTATCTTACTTGACTGTATCTGCATTTACAGAATTGACTCACCTTAGAGCTTCCCAGCAGGCACTAGCCTTTATAGGTTGTCACGATGGGACACACCATATATTTATATATGTAATGGTTCAAATGAAAATTGATGTTTTTGATACTATGATTTGCACTGTACAAGTTAATTATATATACTTGCTCAAGGTGCCTAGAGAGGTATGAGCTATACCCTCACAAGTCCTATGTAAGCTGAAACCAATGTCTTGTGCAGATGAGACATCAGTGGCATTTCAGTTCTGGCTGCCTTTTTGGGTGATAGCAGTCTGATTTGCATAATGTATAGTCTACACTGTATTAACATTACTTAGCTAAAGCCTTATGAGGCCTGAGCGAGGACCCACCATAGGACAGGCCACTCATACCACTGCCCGTTCTCAGTATTGTCATAAACAGGATTTTATTTTCTATAAGGCAATCACTCTGCAGTATTATTATTTCATATCTGGTGTATAATTTTCAAGTTATCCTTCTATCATTTCTTAGATTTATCAAACTTTATATTTCCTGATAAACGGGACTTTTTTTACCCACTTTTACTTAATAATATGTTCCCAATCAGAAATTAGGATGGGAACAAGAGCAATGCTTCCTCGTATTTTGCCGACTGTTGTTCCAGTCAAGTGAATATAAAATAAGCAAACATTCTTCTTAAATAAACAAAATGGAATAACTATAAATAACAACCCCAAAGGGTCAAAGGCATAGGTCATAAACATGTCGGGATATTAAATGGAAAGATTTTAGCATTTCCTATAGGTGCTTAAAGAATTTTAAAGGGAAAAATGACTCCTAAGTTTAAACAACACTGATTACATTTTTCTGGACAGTGGACATGGGCATATAACGCTCTATCCTGCTTATCTTACACGTCTGTGTACTATACTTACCCAGGACATACTTGAAAACGAGAGAAATCTCAATGTATCCTTCCTGGTAAAATACTTTATAAATAAATAATATACTTGGATAGACCTGGATTCTATTCTGGTGTAAATTGTAATGAGCCAACCAGAACCTGCCTGGAACCTACAGGCCTAATAAAATAATTTATGGGGTAATTTTGGATTTCTGAGTAGGCTTGAGCATATATTAAATATCATTTAAAAAACATTTTCTACACGTAGACCTATTATAAATTTAAATAAAAAGAATGAGTGTAAAAAAATTAACATGATTAATAGCAAAGTGACATTTTGTAGAGTTCAGCTTCTTCTGTTGATAGTTTTCAATAACCCAGTTTTTATATACAAAGTCGGGCGTTACTGGTGATTTAATTAATTTAAACACTGTCAGGGTTATTCAGAGAGAGGTGAAAAGCAGGAGAATGACTGGAGAATGGAAAATTCTAGGTCAAAATAGCCAAACCAGAAAAATTCTCCCATTTATCTCACTTTCCAAATCTGCTATTTTGACCTAGAATTTTCCATTCGCCAGTTTTTCTCCTACTTTTCACCGCTCTCTGAATAACCCTGTATGTATAGGATTTTAATTATTTAATAATCTTAATAAAAGCTGTTGATAAATTACCTGCTGTTCGATTGTAACCTTACTGGAGCAGGGTCCCGCTGCGAATTCTATTTTTGTTTTGTCCCACCCATTGTACAGCGCTGTGGTATATGCTTTACTCTATAAATAATTGTAATTATTGCAGTATTATTTTTAATTTGAATAATTGAATGTTTAGTAAAAAAGGAAAAGTGAATGCTGCAAACAGTCCTGGATCTTTTTATTCTTTTTGGTTCTGGAAGAAATGAGGAGGGCTTGTCTATCCCTAAGGCTGGGTTCACACCTGAGCGTTTTACAGCGCGCTCCTGCGCGCTGTAAAACGCTCAAACAGTGAAATCCCATGATTGCCTATGTGGGCATATACCATCTGGCCGTTTCTCAGCGTGCAGGAACGCGCTGAGAAACGGCCGATGCAAAAAGAAGTCCGGGAGCTTCTTTTCTGCATATAGCCGCGCGTTCGCGGCTATATCATAGCCGCGAACGCGCTGCAACGCACGTTCGCGTGTTTTTTCGTACGCGTGAACGCGCGTAAAAAAACGCACGCATTGCGCGACGCAGCGCTACGCTGTGGTGTGAACCCAGCCTTATAGTACAAAATGATATATAGACACAAAATCTATTTTTTGTACATTTTTCTTTGACTTTTAGTCTAATATTCCTTGTTCATTTCAAAGTGGTATTAACATAACTCTAGAAACCAAGAACAAAAGTATGAGGAAGGAGTTAAAAAATGAAACAAAACATAACTTGCAATCAATCCTTTTCCTTTGAGATGTAATTAGGCGTTTTTTGTTTGGACAGCCCCTGTGCAATGAGGTAAAAAATGTCTCCAAAACAAAATGAAAATAACAACATGATATGAAGCGTACAACAGTACAAATTGATTAAAGTCAAACTGGAATTTCTCCTTTTAATTAAACCTTTTAATCACTGATGCAAGGAGCATTAACGCCAACAGAGGCGTGGCGAGGAGTTAAATTAGGCATTATAGACATCGTTTTGTAGGTAACACCTGCGACGATGTTCTACTGGTAACGGCCCCTCTTAAACCCACATACGGTTAGCAAATGAATGACATAGGTGAGATGTCTACAAAGCATTTATCCAAAAATTGTCTCATTTCAGACCCCCCAGAACTTGTACGTATTGTTCCTTCTCGGTCAAGCGAAGCATTGTGCTAATCCATCTACCGTGTCATTGTGACAAGCCAGAATGCAAACAGAATGTTGCGTAGATAACTACATTCCCAATGCAATTTCGAATTTGTACATATTTAAAATAAAAAAGCAAAACGTAAATATGAGAATTAATAGCTATTCATCTTAGTTCTATGCTTTGATTGATCCAAGTCTCCCACCCCCTCATTGAGTAAAGGGAAGAATCGGAGAATGTGCAATGCTGTTAGAATTCTTGCAGAGAAGTCTGATGGAATAATATATTTTCTTTATAGATTTACAGGGTTATCCAAAGAGATTCGAAAAGTCACCGCACGTTCGGTGACTTTTCGTTCTCTTCAATTCGGTTCCTTTTGCCGATTGCATTTCGGTGACCCTGCGGTGTATTCAGCAAACACCACAGAGTCCCCGAATTGCAGGGAAAAGCTGCCGCAAACCTGACGAAAACTAACCGAATGCACGCTGAAAACAAGCAAAAACATCTGGATTAACCTTCGAAAAAGCCGAACAGGAGCCGAACAGGAGCCGAACATGAGCCGAATCACACAGAGCCGAAGCAGCTGTGACGTAGAGGAGGCAGTGAATAAATTAGAAAAACCATTTGTATGAATCTGGGAAAAAGAAACGCTGTTTGCAAAGAAACTACTGAGCGAAAATGTCTGAAATTTTCACAGGAGGTCCAGGGAATGATAATAAAGAGGGCTGTTACAAAAAAAATAAGTAAACTGAAAAAAAATCAAAAAAAAAATCGGACTTTTAAAAAAAAAAAAAAAAAATCAGAAAAATGCTTAAAGTATCCTAAAAAATCTATAAATAAAGAGACTTTTTGCTGCAGAATTTTATAATGAACGGTTTATTAGATATTGAATTAAAACGGGAATATTTTTAACATTGAAGCCTATGGGATTCTCCTGAATTAACTTGCCGAATTAAACCACCGAATGGCAGGGCATTAGGGGAACCTTTCACTGCTGGTTTGTGGTCTCTGAATAGCCGAAGCAGTGCTTTTTCATGGGGATTTCACTGCCCTCGAACAGGGACCGAACAGGCACCGTATGTTCAGGCAATTCGCCAGGATTTGGCGAATTGCCTGCTCTCTGGATAGCCGAATGGTCAGGAAAGGTAACCGAACACTGATTTTCAGCGTTCGGTTACCTTTCTCAAGCAATTCGGATCTCTTTGGATAACCCTGATAGTACTGTCATAACATATTCACTGTTTTAATCATTAGCCCTCTTTGATTCAATTAAGTTGAAGCACCTGACCATTTTACATAGTAAACAATTGTAAATTTAATTAGGAAAGAAATAAAATAATAATTTATTTATTTATTTATTTATAAAGTATTTTACCAGGAAGGATACATTGAGATTTCTCTCGTTTTCAAGTATGTCCCGGGTTCAAGAACATTGAAATTTTACAATCGTTACAGAAATACAAAGTAATAAATGCAAGATATTAAAAAACAACAGCACAAATATACAGATTAACACAGAAAATAAATATGTAAGCAATATGGTCACAATGTTACATGTTTACAGGTGCATTCCGTATTGAGGTATGTTAATAGGAAGCTTATTTTTTTAATGAAAATAAAAACGCCTCAGCCCCCAATGGAACCCTCCCCCCCAGATGGTCATCCTGAAGAAAGTTCCACCGGAAACTGAAACGCCAATGTTCCTCTTCTCAAATAATTTTATTGGAGGCAACAGGGTAGGTGCAAATCAAAGCTAACACAACGGCGTCACAGCTCCATATACACATAATACCCAGAGTCGCCACCATTTTATAATCAAACAAGAATAAAAAGGGAGAGTGAACAGAAAAAAAGGATAGGATAAGAAACAGAGGAACCACAGAGAAAGGGGGAATAGAGGGGAAGAGAAAAAGAGGAGAAGAAACTAGAGGAAAAAAAGAAGGGAAAGGGAAGATAGGAAGAGGGAGAAGGGGGGAAGAGGGAGAGGGAGGGAGAAAAGAAGGGAAAAGCAAAAGAAAACTAAGAGAAGAAGAGGACAGAGAGAGAGAAAAGAAAAAGTAAGGGAAAAATAAGGGAGAAAGGAAGAAAAAAGAAAGAAAAAGAAAGGAACAAAGACAGAGACAAAGACAAAGACAGGCCCGGCCCATGCCAAGAAAAGCCAACAAAAAGAAGACCACTGTGTAGATAGAGATTGAAAACAAGTACAAATATAAGACAGACTGAAAAAGGACCAGTACATACCCCACCGCACACCTAGCTCAGAGATCAATCAATAATTACAATCCTGCATTCAACCATGGTCCCCGGGTTTTTTTATATGATAGCATGGTATAAAAATCCAAAGCAGTCAATTCATCCATAATTTGTGTGTCCCTGATCTTAGAGTATACTTTTATAATAAATGATTATTAAACACCAATATATAGAATCTTGTTACATATATTTTTTAAAAAGTCATATTAAAAGCAGAATGTTCTTTCTATACTCCTTAACTAATGATATGCTGCTCTGAAAATGGGTTGGCTAAGCATCTCACACATCGAAGCGGAGAGCTGCTGATATTGACGACAGCCTCTGTGTTGAATATCCACTTTTGGAAATTGCCTTGTTGAAGGATTTCAAGCTATTTCTTAATTATTTTAGAAAATATATGGCATTATACACTTAAAGAGCAGAAAGCAGTGTGTGACTGATCTTATTACAAGTAATGCTGTAAGATGTGTATTGTAATAAGTATCAGTCTAATACATAATAGTGAATCGTGAATTGTGTGAATATCCTGGGTGCTTCCTTGTGCTTAATATCTATACATATATTTATTTATTTATTTATAAAGACATATATATAACAAATAATTAATGAATTAATTAATAATTAATGAATTACAATGCAGCCAATACAAACAAGTGAAAAACCTCCACTGAAACCACTATAGCAAGTACTGAAAACATCACTGACTGAGGTTGGTGACAGCCGAAATGCGTCTCGGTGGATTTGTAAGACTTTTATTATCTATGTATTTTGCATTGAATATTTGAGCCTGAACAGATTTCTAGAGTCTGAAATGTGTGCTAATTTTTTATGACAGCTTTTGTTACTTTAGTATAATTTACTTTATATTCGTCTGTATTGAAGCCAGTTTGGCCTATTTTTTATTAGCATCCTTGAATAAATATTTATTTGAATCTACACGAATCCCAGCTCCTCTTTTTGGACCTCAGGTGTGAGCTCCTGGGGCTCTACATATAGGTTTCTAATACTACGCCCAGTGGACATTGTTTTTTCTGTAAGAAGGGAGACCAAGTATATGATGGTCTGAACTCATGAGAGGGTTGGATACTCACCAGAAAAGTATCATATGCTATAAGCCAGGAGCCGATGGTGGAATAGACTCCAGTCTAGGTGAGAGTCTGCACTGATATATTTTTCTACTGTGCCCTCACTAAGAGGATATAAGGCTATGGGAGCTCTGTCTCCGATCTCTAATCTTTAAGGGGATCCTACCAAAGAAGGAGTGTGTTACCTTGAGTTGACTGAATGCACATACATACAGAGCCAGAGTTTTAGGCTCTGAAAAATGTGAGTGTGTAGCACAATGCTAGAACACCAGCATCATTTGATTTGTTCATACTGTATTGCACTACTGGATTGTTTTTGTTTTTTTGCTTTTTTCTGAGAGCCTTGATGTCCCATTGAGAGGAGGACTTCAAGAGATCTCATTATGCATATAAGTATATTTGTTTGTACACTTACTAGCACTTGCATGTGCACTTTGATATGCAATTTTCTTTCAATTACGTTATTTTGCACCAGAGAAAACCTCTTTTCTGTTTTTAATACATACTAGTTACAGGATATCAGCATTTTAGAAATATTCCACATATTACGGCAGTAGTCCTCCACCCTGGTCCTCAGGGCCCACTAACAAACCAGGTTTGTCAGATATCTGAAGCACAGCCCTGGTGATATGATTTGCTGCTCAGTGATTTCAGGATTCAGTCTGCATTTTCCCAAGGTAATCCTTAAAACCTGGCCTGAGAGTGGGCCCTGAGGACTAGGGTTGGGGACCACTCCATTAAGGGATTAGATAGGGCTAAATCAGGAGGGGTTAAATAAACAACCCCCTTTTCCATTTTAACACTTTAGATTTCATTTTAAAAGTCAACCAAATCCAGCCCAGGTCTCCTTATGATCTTCCAGCCCAGCATGTCATGCGACTGCTAGTGGCTAGTGACTCTCCATGCAGGTAGGCTGGGGATACCATTGGGTGAGGCTAGATCTCAAAGGCCTCCAGGCCCTGATACCTGAGCTGAGGGCTCCTGAGGTAAAGTTCTGGATTGGACTATGCACCTGTATTTACAAGACTATATTAGCCTTCTGAACCCCCCCCCCCGAGGAAGGAGAGTGAGTAGGGAGCTCACAGCAGTGTGACCACTCAGATAAAATTGAGCGGTCACACTGTGGTGCGTGTCCCTTTTAATGAACATTCACTCACAGGAGTGTGTCTCTTGTAGAGATAAGTCAAACCTAAATTGGGAAAAATGTAGAAAGGGCTGTCCAGAGAAAAATATATGTGATGTGGCTTGGTTTTATCTGAGGGGATGTCTTTTTCCACTTTTCATTTTAACATTTAAAAAATAGTAGTTTGCATATACAATTTTACATTTTATAGTGCAAAAACTTACAATTCTCTGTTTCATCTACCCTTTGTATTAATTATCCTACAGGAAATCGAGCAGCTCTTGGACCACCAAGACGATAAATAGTTAACCGTCTTTATTAAGGAGATACAGTCTCAGCCGGTCTTCCTGTTTTTATACAATCTTAAATATCCGATTTCAATTGCTTTGCAAGTGTAGTGTGACAAAGACAAAGGGTTGACAAATGACTGGTATAAACTCAAGGCTAAATTGAAATGGCATATCTCATAACACTCTTTTAATGGCATGGGCAATCTGAAATATAAATAAATGTCCTTGTTTGAAGAAATTCAATATCCGCTTCTTTCTGTGTACACACAGGGCAATTAAACATGCCTAATTTAATCTCTGCTTTTTCAGTCTGTGCTTAAAATGAATACCAACTTTCCGGGATAAAAAGGATTCTATTCTCAGGGTGCCTCCATGTCTCCCCCAGCTCTGTTTGTTATTTGTCTTTAAAAATAAATAAGCCAAGCAGACGCTGTCATTAGACTAAGCTAATAGAGTTTTCAAAGGTTAGTTAGCAGTAGCCATCAATTCATTTTATAGTGGCTGTTCTCATAAGTCCATTAATTTCTCATTTTCCTTATACTGCTTGCTGAGAGAAGCTCAAAAGATTTTTAAATTAACTTAAGATAAGGGGCCCTGTTCCGAACGAGTTATTATGGCTAGTGAGTGAATAGTTATAACAGCCACTTGTCAATCTTAATGGCTCCCATCGCACTCCAGCCATGCTGCAAACGTCACTTTAAACTCGACTCGACAGCGGTGGCTATCTACTATAAAATAAATGCTTCCTATACTTTTTGTAGCATGCGCTAATAAGTAGGCAAAGAGAGAATAAGAAGTAGTTCCAAGGTTGCTCATTATTCTTGCTTACAACCAGTTGTGAATCAGCAAAATCACTTAAGGGTCTATTCATTAAGCAGCGAATGTTCGGTGTTTTTCACTTAATTGCAGTTCGAAGCACTTCAGCTATTCCATTTCGCCGACAGTTAGAATGAATTCACTATTCACCGGATGGTCAGAGTCGTGCGCCAAAGATAGAGTTGACGAAGCCTCTTGAAAAAGGTGGCGAATTTCGTCGAGGGGAGCACTGGAAACAACCAAAGAGCGCCGAAAACCCCGAACTGCAAAAATAAACATTGAACTCTCCTATTCTCCTAATAGGTGTTTAAAGCAATTCAAATGTACTAAAATGTGTGTAAAAAACAAAAAAATCCTATAAAAAATTAATATATAGATCAGTTACAGAATAAAAAAAAATGGCTTCTTAAAATATTGGGAAAACAAAAATTTAATCTAAAAAGTACAAAAAGGTGTTTTGAAAAAATAAAATGTCTTTTTGCTGAAAATTAAAAGAATGAACGCTTTTTTAAAAAACATTAAAATTCATATTACGCACTGTATATAGATTGACACCTATGGGATTGGCCTGTTTAAACCTAACGAACTGAATCATCGAAAATCAGTTCATTTATCCGACACTTTGGTGCAGTAGTTCGGCATTCTCTGAATAGGACATATTTGAAAACGAGAGAAATCTCAATGTATCCTTCTTGGTAAAATACTTTATAAATAAATAAATTAACCATTACATCTCTTTGGCACAATTTTGTTGCCACCGAAAACTGTCGAACATCGCTGAAGTGCGGCGAACTGCACCATATTTTGCCAGCAGTTCACCTGTATTTGGCGAACTGACAGCTTAGTGAATACACAATCTGCCTCGAAATTCAATTGCAAGTTCGGCGGTTTAGTGAATAACCTCTTAGCCTGAAAAAAAAAGACATTAAAAAATTTCTTACCTTTTTAACCAATCTTTGCCAGTGTTCAAATATTGGAACAGAATAACATGAATTTTCAAAAATGAGGAAAAAAAACTGGGGCAAAAATGGATTCATGTTTTTAATCATATGACTGCAAATGCAGCTTTCCTGGCTCAAAAATGTTAAATTATAGAAATCAGTAAGAAAATCAGAGAGATTGCATATACAGCACTTAAATTGTCACACCAGTAATTCTATTTAAAATGCTAATTAGTACCCTCTGTTAACGCTAGAAACTTTTACTATTCCGATATCAAGAAATGTGCTGCAATATATATCTTTATTGGCAGGTTAGAAAAAAAAAGGACGAACGCTATAATTACACACAAAGCAATAGTAGTTGAATCAGCTTCTCAAGCCATGTCTAAATAGTTATGAGGTGATCCAGACTGGTGAATGAGGTATTTATGTATGCTTTAACGCCTACACCCAGGGTTCCCTCTAAGGCACACCCCGAGCTGGTATATACTGTAGATGGTGGCCTTCCCTTTCCCATTTGAGCCAACACTGTTTTATGTTCACCGTTTTTTACAATGTGTATGTTTTGATTTAAACTTCAAAAATAGACAGACTGCTATCTTGTTGATAGATTCCACTTTCTGATATTTTTGAGCCAAGCGTGAATTTTTTTTGTTGGTTACGTGGTCTTTACTGTCTAACATTTCATGTATTATGTGTGTCGGCCAAATTAAAAGAATTTACACAAAAAAAGTAATATAGTTGCCATAGAAGAGACAGGTTTGTGGACATATTTGATGACAGACTCAAGGCAACAACTTTTTTGTGCTGATTTTGAGATATTGATATTTTGATGACCATGAGTTATCCATGAATTAAGTAAAGCTCATTTGTGGTCTTCCTTTTGTTAGTTACATACAGTATATGTTCTTGAGTATTAATCAAGTATTCTGATCCATTAAATCTCCATTGAAGGGCTTTACAATGTTCAGCTACAAGATTAAAACTGACAGGTGAAATAAATAACATGAATATATTGTTACAATGGCACCTGTCAAGGGGTTGTGATATATTAGGCAGCACATGAACAGTGAATTCTTGGATTTTATGTTTGGGAAGCAGGGAAAATGGGAAAGCGAAAACATCCGATTGACTTTGACATGGGCCAATAGTTCAGAGAATATCCAAAATGGCAAGTCTTGTGCGGTGATCACAGTGTGCAATGGTTAGTACCTACCAGAAGTGGTGCAAGGAAGAACATCTGTTGAACTGGCATCAGGGTTATGGGCTCCTAAGGCTCATTGCCCTCAAAGTCACCAACGACCTCCTAACTGCTAAAAAACATGGCCACTATTCTATTCTCATCCTGCTTGACCTCTTGGCTGCTTTTGACACTGTTGACCACCCCCTCCTTCTACAGACCCTCAACTCTCTGGGTCTCGGTGACACTGCACTCGCTTGGGTTGACTCCTATTTATCCAACAGGACCTTCTGTGTGTCCTTTGCTGGTAACTCCTCCTCTTCATTGCCTCTATCTGTTGGTGTACCTCAAGGCTCTGTCCTAGGTCCTCTGCTCTTTTCCATCTACACCTCCTCCCTGGGCAAATCATCAACAGCTTTGGCTTTAATTACCACCTCTACGCTGATGACACTCAGATCTACCTCTCTACCCCTGATCTCTCTCCCCCTGTCCTTTCCAAATGAAGATGTAGAGGGTGGACACTCAGGTCACAGTGACTGTTCAATTTTTCTAGACTGTCCCTTTGAAATAAAGATACATTTATAGAGCTAAATAATATTAAAAAAATTGTCCAACAGTTGCAACTATTTCCTTTTCTTGTTATTTATTTATTTATTTATAAAGGATTTTACCAGGAAGGATACATTGAGATTTCTCTCGTTTTCAAGTATGTCCTGGGTTCAAAAACATTGAAGTGTTACAGTTACAGAAATACAAAGTAATACAATGCAAGATATTAAAAAACACAAATATACAGATTAACAGAAAATAAATATGTAGGAAATAGAGTCACTAGGTTACATGTTTACAGGTGCATTCTGTATTGAGGTATGTTAGTAAGGAGCTCTTGAGTGACTTAAGACTAGGGATGAGCTGTTCGGGTTCGGACGGTTCGGAGTTTGACCCGAACTTTGGCAGTTCTAAAGTTTGTGAATTTCGAACTTTTTGGGCGTGTTCGGTTCGAGTTCGAAAAAAAAAAGAAATTTTGAGAAAAATATAGAAAATGCTTAAAAAAAATACTAAAAAATCTAGAAATAAAGAGACTCTTTATTGCAGAATATTATAAGCAACGGTTTATTAGATATTGATTTAAAAACTAATGTGTACGTGGAAAGATTATCAACTCTAAATGACCTCTGTTCACAAACGGGCATAACACCAGGTGTTTTTAGTCTGGTAATCAATTTGATACATTGTACAACATACTGAGGGTGGGGTGGTGTCTGCTTCTGATTGAGATTTGAGAATTAATTTCCCTAAAACATCCTAATATGCTGCATTTAACCCTTTCGCTGCTGAGGCTTTTCACACCTCTGTGCTGAGGTCATTTTTACCGCTTTCGCTCATCATGATTAACCACGTTTTGTAGCCATATTTTGATATATGACCCAGACATATTATATATCGTTCTTTCCGGCAGACTTCGCAGATTCATAATATGTCATTATTATATGTATACGTTATGTCATGTCTGTATATTAAAACAAAAATGCAATAAAATTAGAATTTTCAATAATTTATTATGTGTAAAGTGTTTTTTTTCACATTTTAACATGCGATCGTTTGCGGTTATATTTTGTATGGGGTGCGCTTGTTAAAAAAATTAGAAATGGGGTCTCGTTACATTTTTTTTGGGGAAAATTTTGCTTTTTTTAAAAAACGCACCGCTTACAAAAATCGTTAGTGCAGCATTATTGTTCACATTATAATTGAAATGGGAACAATATTGCTGCATTAACAAAACAAAAACAAAAATTATTTTTTAAATTTTTTTTTTAAAATATATACATATTTTTGTAAACATTTTTCACGCTCATGTTTGGTATCCTTGGAAAGGCCATGCTCTGGCCGATCCAACGATATCAAACATTAACCCCTAGCTGCCACGGATCGGGAGTTCATTGGAACCCCCTATCTCCACCATTGGTGGCAGCTAGGGGTTAACTCCAGGACTGGCTTCATCGTGCTATGCACATCCAAGATGTCGGCCAGCTCCAGGAGAGGATCATGATCCGGCGCTTTTCAGCGCCGATTTGTGATCCGGCTCCCCAGGGGTTAATCACAGCCACCATTTGGAAGGGCAGGCTGTGCCCTTCCAAACGGTGCCTGGATTAACCCCCTGCTCCCCGGCAATCGGGAGGGAGAGAGGTCCAAAGGACCTCCCACCTCCCTTTCAGGCGCTTCCTCCGCACATGCGGGGGGGGGGCCTGAATTAGATGTCATCGCGCCGCCACGATGACATCTAATTGCTCCGCTGGGGTCCCAGAGTGCTGGGCTGACATCCAAGATGGGGGGCGCAGCAATCCACCGGAATCAGCACGTCCATAGCACAGGAGAACCACTTGGCTGGATGCGCTGAGCGTGTCCATAGCAGTCAAGCGGTTAACTTGTGTTTGAAAAAAATTCAAAATAACATCTAAGGCTAGGGTCAGATGAGCGCATTTTGTACGGACTGTGCATCTGTGCAGTACGGACGTACTTACTGACTGACAACAAGGTAGTGGCCAAACAGTCCGTTTTTTTCACTGACGTATTTTTTGACTGATGTAGCAGGGAAAATAAATTAAAATGAAAAAACATCCTGTCCGTCAAAAATGCTGGACGTATAAATGCAGTCCATCTGACCGTTTCATCACTCCCATACAAAGCTACACGGACATTGCGGACGTGGCGCACTCCGCACGTCCGTTCTAGCAGTATTACGTTCTTGCCTAACCTGCGTCCGTTTGCTGCGTCCGCCATGCATCCGCACTTCCGTGCGGACGTACTTCGTGTGTGGGGCTCCATTGGTCAGAATGCTGGACGTGTATGGACGTGATAACTGCGAATATGGACGTGATAACTGCGCTCATCTGACCCCAGCCTTAAGCAATGTTATTTTTCACCACAGGATTAAACATTCACAGGGTTATTCAGAGAGCGGTGAAAAGCAGGAGAATAACTGGAGAAGTGAAAATTCTAGGTCAAAATAGCAAAACCAGAAAAATTCTCCCATTTAACTCACTTTCCAAATTGGCTATTTGGTCTAGATTGTACTCTTCTCCTGCCAGTTCTCCTGGCTTTCACCTCTCTCTCAGGGTTGTTCAGAGAAAGGTGAAAACCAGGAGAATGGCAGGAAAAGAGAACAATCTGGACCAAATAGCCGATTTGGAAAGTGAGATAAGGCTAGGGTCAGACATTTTTCGCAGCGACCGTCAAAAAGTGCGTCCGAACGCATTGCCATATTTTTTCACGGATTGCGCGAAAACGGTCATACGATGCGCATTTTTGTGTGTGATTTTTTACGATCCAAACCAGGAAACTTTGGGTGTCTGGACGTTATGTTGGCCGGACATGAGCAGGGTCTGATGTCTCCAAATCATGCACACACGCCGCTAGTGGACGCAGTGCACTCTGTACGCCCGTACTAGCGGTTCTGCTTTCATTTCCACTTGCGTTGCGCAGCCGGACTTTCGTGTGACCGTACTTCGTATAGTGGCTGTCATTGGCCGTCATTTGATGCTAGTGCGGCTGTGATTAAGTGCGCCTAAACTCATGTTAAAAATTCGCTAGTCTGACCCTAGCCTAAATGGGAGAATTTTTCTTGTTTGGCTATTTTGACCTAGAATTTTCCATTCTCCAGTCATTCTCTTGCTTTTCACCTCCAAAAAATCAGTAAACTTTTACTGCGTGTCCGAAAATGTCTCCTCTTTTCATACAGACTGCCGCCCCAAGCAGTTGTTTATGGATAGATTAAAGAAAAAGCATTTACCCTCATTTGAAATGCCATTTTTTGGTTTTACATATTTCTATACATCCTAGAAATCCGCCACTTCACGGGCAGGTTATGGGGACCTCCTAGGCACGATATTTGAAGGAATTTTTTGTTTTTATTTTTAACCCAGATTTCATGGAAAACTCACTGTCCCTTTAAAAACTTTTTTTTTTTACTTTTTGTCCTTGTTTCCTGTCCCCCAGGGCACTACCCAGACCCCCATACACTTTTTATGGCAAATATCTAGCATATATGCCCTCTTGGAGGGCACTCTAAAAACTGAATTTTCAGCCCCATTGACTTGTATGGGGTCCGAGTTCGGGTTCGGACCAGAACATTTGGAAAGTTCGAGGTTCGGCTTCGAACCGAACTCGGGGAGTGTTCGGCTCATCCCTACTTAAGACTGGGGGAAGATTTGATGGTGTCTGGGAGCTTATTCCATAATTGTGGTGCTCTGTAGGAAAATGAGGTCTTGACTCTGCTCTTTCCTTCATCCCCCACATCCAGTCTCTTTCCTCCTCCTGCCGATACCAACTGCGTAATATTTCCAGAATTCGGCCATTTATCACCGCTGTCACCACAAAACAACTCATACACGCCCTGGTAATCTCCCGATTTGACTATTGCAATAATCTCTTATCTGGCCTCCCTCTGTTCCGCCTCTCCCCCTACAATCCATCCTGAACGCCTCCGCCAGGCTAATCCACCTCACCCGCCGCTCTGTCTCTGCCGCTCCCCTCTGCGAGTCCCTTCACTGGCTCCCCATCCACTGCAGAATTAAGTTCAAAATCCTTACACTGACCTACAAAACCCTCACTAACTCAGCTCCCCACTACCTGTCCTCACTAATCACCAAATACACCCCAGCCCGCTCCCTAAGGTCAAACAGCAACCTGCGCCTAGCTTCTCCCCGCATCACCTCTTCCCATGATAGACTGCAGGATTTCTCATGTGCAGCCCCCATTCTCTGGAATGCTCTCCCTCGTACTGTCAGACTTTCCCCTAACTTCTCTTCCTTCAAACGCTCCCTTAAAACGTTCCTATTTAGGGAAGCCTACCACCCAACTCACTGACGCAACCATCAATCACTCTCACCTTGCAGACCTCTCCTCCTGTTTCCAACCCCAACCCTCCTAAATTGTGAGCTCCTACAGGAATAGGGCCCTCATCTCCTCCTGTACTGTTTTTCAAATGTTGTTCATTGTATTGTATTGTAACCCTGTCTATACTGTGCCTATTGTACAGCGCTGCGGAATATGCTGGCGCTTTATAAATAAAGAATAATAATAATAATTGGTGCATGGGGGGAGCAAACGCTAGTGTAACGATCACACAGAAGAGCCACTGTAGTTCAACTTGCTGACAAACTTACGGCTGACCATGAGAGAAAAGTGTCAGAACACATGTGGCCCGTACAACCTACCTAGAGATTGTTCGCAACCAAATACACCTTTCATAGCAATGGTGCCAGCTTGCCACACTGCAAAATTGTTCGGGAATAGTTTGAGGAACAAGACAATGATTTCAAGGCTTGGCCTCCAAATTCCCCAGATCTCAATCTGATTGAGCATCTGTGTGATGTGCTGGAACAACAAATCTGGTCCTTGGAAGCCCTGCAGTTTAGGTGACTCTGACAATGAGCTACTGGGGATTAATTGGCAAACGGTGCATTAGGGAATGGGGATTTATGCCAGTGCGAGCTCTGAATGTGCCTTTTGGTTTTGAACACACATGGGCAGAAGACCACAAAGCCCACCCTTTATGGGAGCGAAATATACTTGCATATCTATGCTCAAATTTCCATTAAATTATGCATCAATCATTCTTTGCCCTAACTGTCCATTTAACCTTGTTAAATGACTCACAATGCAAGCACTATATAAGTTTCTATAAATGACAAAATCATCTCAATGTGAATTAAAAGGATTATCGAATATATTACATTTTATTTTGATTGTTTTATGTAGTTATAATGTCAGCCTGTACTACTAAGTATCACATACCAGAAAGCGATCTCACATTGCAACCAAGCATACGTGTTACATTATACTCATCATGTACGTATGTCTTAGGAAAACTATTTTTATGAACATATTTTTATTTACTCTTTCAGAATATTATTACTATTAATATTGCTAAAATGCTTTCGTACTTTTTATTTTGTGCATCTTACACACTACATGCAGCATATAGTTTAATTTAGTTCAGTTTTTTTTCAATATCTTGCATTTATTACTTTGTATTTCTGTAACGACTGTAAAAATTCAATGTTCTTGAAGCCAGGACATACTTGAAAACGAGAGAAAGCTCAATGTATCCTTCCTGGTAAAATACTTTCTAAATAAATATATAAATAAATAATAAATACAGTTTCTGGTTATATCATCACTATAAAATAGTTTAAGAATGTAGATTGTTCTAAGTATTTATGTTAGAAATATTATCATGTCATGTTTTTGCTGTATTGTCACCTTACAAGGATTAATATCTATACAAGAATTAAAGTAATAAATAAATAAAGAAATAAAGTAGCATATACTTCGTATAGGACCCGTAAACTTGGGGCTAGGTGGAAAAGAATTAGCTGGTCCATGAAAGCTTGTTCTTCTCCTCAGAACCACTATTTCTCATTACAGACTCCCATAACTTGATGCTAAGTGACTTTGCTTTTGCAAAAACACTTGAAACTGTAAAATAAAGTAGTCAAAAAAATCCCTTAACTATCACCCCATAATGGAGTGGGATAGGAATGAATAGAGCTCAGTGTCTCTCTGCATTTGTCTCCATTTCTCATTACAAGTTTACAGGGTATCTAGACGAGGACCCCTTGCTCGATGTGCCTAGAGTGGTGTCAGCTATACCCTCCTGATGAGGGTTAATAAGGCCAAAATGATCATTGGGGGTTTCTACCCCTCTCGTGCAGGGATGACGTCCTTGGCATTTCAGTACGGGCCCCCCTTTCTGGGTGTAGCAGTCTGATTTGCATATGGAGCAGTTGTCCCTGTAATGGCACAATCAAGCTAAAACCTTGTGAGACCTGGTCAACATGGGCTCCAAGCGGCCTGTACCTGCGGCAGGTGCTGACATATCTGTCTGCGCCTCCATATTATTCCGAAGCAAGTTGCTAATACAGGGAGCTGGTAAGGAAAATTCGCTTGTGCCGATTTTCTTTCCCTTACTAGCTCTCTTTTATCGTCAAGCAGGGAATATGATTCATGATATTAGAGCATGTCTTGCAGAAGTACCATAGTGCATAATGGAAGCAACTTTTTCCATGGTTTGCAGAGAAGATAGTTTCCCACCTCAGGCTGGGGTCAGACCAGCGCACTTTTAACGTGCGTTCTGGCGCACATAATTACGGCCGCACTAGCAGCAGATGACGGGCAATGACGGCCAATATACGATGTACGGCCGCACAAAAGTACGGCCGTGCAACGCAAGTGGAATTTGAACGCATTTTTCTGAGAACGCTGAACCGCTAGTACTGACGTACTGAGTGCGCAGCTGTGGCATAGCGGCGTGTGTGCGTGATTAGGAGATGTCAGACGCTGCTAATGTCCAGCCTACATAACGTCCAGACGCAAAAAGAGTTTTATTGACGATCCGTACAAAATCACGCCCGAAAATGCGCGTCGTCTGACCGTTTTTGCGCATTCCGTGAAAAAATACGTCAATGCGTTCGGACGCACTTTTTGACGTTCGCGGGGAAAAATGCTTTCGTCTGACCCTAGCCTTAGTCTTGCACAGTGCATACTATCATAAATATTTACACACAAATCTCCATTTATTTTAATCATTGATACAGAAATTATTTTCAGCTAAATGAGAAACAACTTCCAAGCTTTCTTCTTGACTTCTAATTTTACAATGCATATAATGTACACGATCCCCGTGAAAGTCTTATTTATTGATTGTTGGTTTAGAAAGTGAATAAATCTCCTGCGGAGCGTCAATGTTCATTGTCAGGCATAGACATATCTCGGCTATAAAGCGTGTCATACAATAATAGTCTTCACTATAGATGATACAATACAACGAGAAGAGTTTCTTATTGTTTCCACTGAAATAAGAATCACAAGCTGTTCTTTTATAGCAGTGGTTTCACTGTACAAGCAATTAAAGAATTACATAGTTTAAAGTTATTGTGGGCCAAAAGCCAGACATTCACGGTATTAAAGGGACATTCCAGGCTTCCCAGCAACTTATGTATCTCACGCAGTTTTTACTTTGAGGTGTTCCATCATCCTTGTCCCTCTTAATACACAGGACATACTTGAAAACGAAAGAAATCTCAATGCATCCTTCCTGGTAAAATACTTTATAAATAAATAAACACAATTGTTTACCTGCAATTATACGCATCAATCTCTGTGATTATAAACCGACCATCTCACACAGTTATTTCAGATGAAGAAGCAATATTGGCCAATATAAAATGTCAAAACTTATATGTCAGCCAAGAAATGTTATTACATTAGCTTTGGTATAATTCCACCAGTAATATCAGTGGACATTGTAATTTAGAAGTCCCCATTTAAGGCTGGGGTCAGACGAGTGCAGCATTCACATCCGTGATGGCGCACAAAAGTACGTCCGTGATAGCATGACATAAAGTCCAATGGAGCCCCACACACGAAGTATGTCCGCACTGAACTGCGGACGCACAGTGGCCGCGGCAAACGGGCGCAAGTTAGGCAAGAACGTAGAACTCCTAGAACGGCCGCACAAAGTGCGCTGCGTCCGCAACGTCCGCATAGCTTTGTGTGTGAGTGATGGAACGTGGTCAGACAGACTGCATTTATACGTCCAGCATTTTTCACGGACAAAATGGTTTTGCATTTTAATTTATTTTTCCCTCCTACATCCGTCAAAAATAACTTCAGTGAAAAAACGGACTGTGTGACCACTACTGCGTCTTCCGTACTAACGTACATCCGTACTGCATGGACGCACAGTCCGTAGAAATCACGCTCGTCTGACCCTAGCCTAAGGGGACTTCCTACCTGACTTCAATGTGCTGTTCTGATCACACTGAGGCAGGTATCCCACTTAATCTTAAAACACTCTTATCCTTGTTAAAATCCCCTCAATCCCTAAATGCTAGAACAAAGCCCCTGCCATAAGTGAGAGCTTCCCTCAATATATGCAAAATTAATATTATTGTCTTCATTCCAACCCACCATTAAGATAGCATGTAGAGTCATTATAATTAACGGCTCCGCTCACTCTTCCAACCTCGGAATTACCCTCTCCTTACTGTACCTTTTATACTTAGGAGTCACTAATAATGGCTCACCACAAGAACAGTGGGTTATTCCATGGTAACTCACTGTTCTAGTCTCAAGTCGCTACTCTGCAGTGAATACCGGCTCTCAGAGCCTAGTGCTAAGTGATTATGTGTTGCGTGATCTGCCACTTCTTCTATATTGTGTGGTCTGACACACTACAGTTAGCATATCATTTACATAACAAGAAGTACCAGTTATATTGTCTGGATTTTTGAAGACCTTCAAATGATATTACACATTTTCAGGGCTTGACCATATTTTATTCTCTTGATAATGTATTCAATGCTTAACCCCTTAGTGACAGACTGTATTACCATTGTCTGTCTGAAAGTGTCCACTGTTGGTTTACATTTCTGCGCTGTTTGTGTTTAGCTCTTATTTTACCTCTTACTCATTTACTGTGACCCACACATATTATTACTGGTTTTCTCCCCATTAAATAGACTTTCTAAAGATACCGTTATTTTTATCATATCGCATAATTTACTATAAAACATTTATGACATATGATGAAAAATGGATATACCCCCACTTTTTCAACTTTGACCCTCAAAATCTCTTACGTATCTACAACCGCCAAAAACACCCCAGCTAAATAATTTCTAAATTTTATCCTGCATTTAGATATACCCAATGCTTACATGTTTTCTTGCTTTTTTTGCAACTTTTATGACATTAAGTTGCAACTAGCACTTTGCTATTTCCAAAACTTTTTTTTCTCAAAATTAGAAATAGAGACATTGTAACATTGATATCTGTCATGAATACCTGAATAACCATCCACATGTACATATTTTTGTAAAATTAGACAACCCAAGGTATTAAACTTGGGGTATTTTGACTCTTTTCATGCAACAATTTTACCACCAATCTATGCCAAAGTTTGACAAAAAAAAATTGGGTAATTTTTTGACACAGATTGCGATTTAAGGATACACGTACTGAGAAATTTAAGGGTTACAGCCAAACAACACCCCAACATATGTTCAGCAACATCTCCTGAGTACAGTGATACCACCCACGTATAGATTTGTTGGGTTATTTGGCGGCTAAATGGCCTTATTTGGAGGGTGCACAGAAGAGCAATTTATATTTCATATAAAAGTTTTTTTTAATTTTATTTTTTTAAATCATTACACCCCCCAAGGCACTCAGCATGTTTTCAAATGAGTGCCTCGCCCCTCAAGGCATCTCATTTCGCCTGCCAGCAGCTTCACTGGGTACACTGGCAGTGATAACTACTACCAGTGAAAGACCACAAAGTGGTCTGGCAGGTAAAATTACTATTGCAGGATGCCACGATGTCGAGGCATCCCTGCAATAGTAAAAGAGCAGCTGTAAGCGACGCCGGTTGCTTCCAGCTCTTTTTTTCACTGCCGGGGCGAGTATTCGGTTAATCCAGAAGTGATCGATGCCAAAGCCTCCCTGTAATAACAATAGAGAGGCTAGAAGTGATACTGATCACTTCCAGCGCTCTTTTTACTAAACCACGTAAGACGTACCAGGCACTAGCGTCGCTAGGGAGGGGGCGGGGATGCGGCCCGCACTGCGTGGCACCAACCCCTAGGGTGACACCCTAAAAAAAAATCTTTTTTTTTTTTTACACAAAACTATTTTACCTGGAAGGATACATTGAGAATTCTCTCATTTTCAAGTATGTCCTGGGTAGGCAAGGCCTAGGCTGGCACTTTCCAGGGGGCAGCAAAAAAAATTCACCACAAAAGGGGATATTCACAGAGCATCGAAATGACGCAGGCACTTTGGGGAATCAAATTTCCCTGGTGAATTCACCGCAGGGTCCCTGAAGTGCAGGGAATCAGCCACCGAATGCCACCGCAAACCCGTCACCAACTGTTTTAAAAATAAAACTACTGAGCGAAAATGTCTGGAATTAACATATAAGATCCTCTGAATGATAATAAAAAGGGCTGTTACAGAAAAAAACACTATTAGAAAGAAAAAAAAATTGTTTTTAAAAATGCCTATTAGATACTGATAAAAATAAATCAACAAATAAAGAGACTTTTTACTACAGATTAATGGAATAAACGTTTTATTAGATATTGGGTAAAAACGGGAATATTTTTAACATTGAAACCTATGCAGGGTTATTCAGAGAGAGGTGAATACCTTGAGAATGACTGTAGAATTGAAAATTCTAGGGCAAAATAGTCAAAGCAGAAAAATTCTCCCATTTATCTCACTTTCCAAATTGGCTATTTGGTCTAGATTGTTCATTCTCCTGGCAATTCTCAAGGTTTTCACCTCTCTCTGAATAGCCCTGATGGTGTTCGCCTGAATAAACCTGTCTAATGAAACCACTGAACATCAGGGCATATCTCTGCTGTTCGATGTCTCTGAACAGATTTATCATTACTTCTCTATGGGGACTTTCACTGCCGTCGAACAGGCACCGTACTTGCTGGCAGTTCACCAAAATTTGTGTGTGAGTATATGAGAGAGCTCCACAGCAATAAACCTCACAGTAATGTGCGCCGTGTATTATGAGCATTCAGTGTTATATGGAAGTACTGATTTATGAGTAAAACTCGGGGGGTGACACCATGAGTTACCGCACCGGGTGACACCAACCCTAGTGACGCCACTGGTACCAGGTATGTATTCGGTCATTAAGCGACCTTTTTCATTGGATGTACCTGGTATGTCCTCAGTCTTTAAGGGGTTAATAAAAACCTGGCAGCACATGAAGGCGTCACTAATATCATCTTATTAGGTAAGTATAGCAATTGAAACACATATTTACAAAAAGTACATCCTGTACACTGCTAATGAATATTTGTTTGCCGTTCCCAAATTTATACTGACCTCGACCAATATATATGTGAATATTCCCTGGATTCCCAGAATATCATTGCCACATTTATAATGCAAAGGCCATGCTTGTTAGGATAAAGATATTTTGCCAAAATTTAAATTAAAAAAAAAATACAATAAGGTGTCACACCCATAAATGTAATTTATATAATTACTTCTTAGTACTTTAATGAAGTTTGTCTCTCATTCTATTACAAATAACACAAGTGAAACATTTGCTTGAGTTATAACTACGCAACAAAATGTCCATTTTACAGAATGCAAAGCAAGAAACTGATTATGTATTTCTTATATATGTATGGGTTTAATATTAGTAAAGAGCACATTATGTGCTTTCTCCAGATTCAATAAAATGTATCTAATTTTCACAAAAGAATAAGGGCCACATTACACTCTTCACGCAAACGTTAACGCTCACTTGCGTGAGCATTAAAGTTTCCTGCTGTGTTTACCGCATATTACAATCCAAACGCAAACGGGTTAAGTGACCCGTTAGCGTTTGGTACCTTGCGTTTTCAGTGGGAGGTTACTGTACATTGTGCTCCCTATACTTAACATGGGGAGCGCAAAGTGTTAATCAGCGTTAGTATTACAATCTACTAGCGCTGATTAACGTCCGACTCAGGTTAGCAAAAAGTTAACCACAGCCAGGACTTGGTGTTAACGGATTCCGCTTCTGCAGAATCCGTTAACACCAGCCTCAAAAATTAAGAAATGAATCACATACTCACCATCTGTCCTGTGGCTCCGACCGCGGCTCCGACCGCCTCCTCGGTCTGGCAGGAGCAGGGAAAGACTGGGGGAAAAAGTCCCCCCAAGTCTCTCCCTGAGTATCACTACGCCGACCGGGCAGATCTTGCGAGGCGAGATCCGGCTTGTCATGTGAACGGCAGGTGGGGACTCAATGGAGTCCTATGGACTCCAATCGAGTGAATGCTCGCGCCTGCGCACAGCGCTGCCACGAGCATCCCTGATTTTAACGCACGGCAACAATGCAGGCAGCATTTTTTTGCACCTGCGTTGTAATCCAGCGTTAAAACGCAGGCACAAGGGGGAAAACTTCAGGCGCAGTTATTCCTCCCTTGCGTCTGCGGTTTAACGCTAACATTGTAATTTGACCCTAAAGCTTTCTCCAATCATTTTCTGACTCAATATATTTCCTAGTTATTTTTGTTTTTAAAAAATAGAAAGTATTATGCACATAGCGCCGAACCAGCAGTGACGTTTCAAAGGTAAAATGATTTAACCCTTTCACACCAAAGTCGTGTTAGTGATTTAGCATTGGAATATGTTGAAAAGCACTCATTAGCATATCAAAAACCAATTTTCACACCTTTTTAAAGCCAGAATAGTGTGCTCCCGGTGGAGAAAAAAAATCCACTGTCTTATCTCTATTCAGACACCCTACAGAGAGATAAAGCAAACTGCATACAGCAGCCCCAAACCTCACTGTAGGAAAAAGTTCAAATACATTACTGTTGCAGTACAACAGTCTGGGAGCGGGCAGAATACAGGGAGAGCTCTGGGGTCACTCACTGCTGTACAGGGATAGGATTCAGGGGGCTGTAATGGCAGAAAATCCCTGTACAATACAGATACAAGGTGTTACTGTAATTTCCATATACAGGCATTATGCCACATACAGATAATATTTTTATATCATGCTGGTATTTTTTGGAAGCTGCACTGCTAATAATCTCATTAATCACTACAAATCCCTATTAGCAGGAGATCTCACCGTTTTATTTTTTTTGTTTATCAGATTTGTGTTTTATTGGACACAGATGCCCTTGCTGCCTGTATGCTGATAATGCAGACCCTGTGTGAAGTCGTGTAACATAAAAGAAGACATCACTTTTGAGTTCAGAATCTGTCATTCCAACAATATTTCTGTGAAGGATAAATGAATACAAGAAAAATTAAAAATGAGTGAATTCACAATATTTTCTGTTTTATACTATATTTAATTGTTAACTTTACATCCTGTGTTTCAAATAAATGTTATGATATTTTTTTTTCAACAGAAATCTCTTGGTAGTGAAGGGGTTAATGTGAGGATGAAAAAAATCTTTAGCAACCTGTAGAATATAATCAGTCTGTACTTAGGGTAAACCTTGCAGTAACCTTGTGATTTAAAATTAACTTTGATTGCAAGCTCACTGTAAATTGAACGGCTGTAAAGGTTAACAAACATCGTAGGCGTAATATAAATGCTGTAGGCAGCTCCTGTGATATTTTACTAAACACATGATTGTGACGTACTGTAAACTGAAAGAAATTACATTTTTAATGAACCTGTCCCATATTAGTTGACTGGATCGCTTATGTACATTTGCTTTTGACATATGATTTTTTAGGTGTGATCAGAGGTCTAGCCCTAAAAAAATAACTGTGGGAACTCTCCAAGAATTCTTCTCCTCGATTAACCATTGACATCTTGCATGCAAGCCATTAATCCACACGCAAATTTGATATCAATTTTTAAACCTAAAGATAGGCTGGGTTTTTCAAAATTCTGATGATAATTGTAATACATATCATAAATTAAAAATGACTTAAGAAAAAATATGTTTAGAAGAACCTAAAAAAAGCTTCACGGTGTGTGGGCCACAATGAAACTCCGTTCCACATAAGAAAATATTTGAGGAATTGCGATCCCACTTGTTCCTGCTCGACTTGACTTCTGTGGGTTATCACGATTTAAATTGGATCTTGGCCGGACCAATGATCCCATAAAATCAAATATACTAAAGAAAATATGGTGTCTGTATTCCAGGTGAGTCCCCCAATAAAATGGTGCAAAGTGATTGCAAAATCAGTTACCATATTAAAATAAACACACTTAAATAAACTGAAACTTACATGTCATCCCACGATGAAGAGAAGAGTATGATCTGCTACCTCATCTCAATGCGGACTGAAGGACATGGATAACAAACATTTCTCCAGGGTCCTTCCACCTGGGCAGTGCAATTTCACTAGGTTGCAAGAGTGGTTGTCTCATTATGATCATTACAAATACCGCTATAAGCAGGTATGTGAACATTTATTTATTTATTTGCAAAGTATTTTACCAGGAAGGATACATTCTCTCGTTTTCAAGTATGTCCTGGGTTCCAGAACATTGAATTGTTCCAGTCGTTACAGAAATACAAAGTAATAAATGCAAGATATTAAAAACAAAACACAAATATACAGATTAACACAGAAAATAAATATGTAGGAAATATAGTCACTTTGTTACATGTTTACAGGTGCATCCTGTACTGAGGTATGTTAATAGGGATCTCGTGAGCGACTTAAGGCTGGGGGAAGGTTTGATGGGGTCTGGGAGGTTATTCCATAATTGCGGCGCTCTGTTGGAAAATGAGGATCGAGACACTTTCTTTTTGTATTGTGGCATTGCAAGTAAGGTGCTGGTCCTGGATAGGAGGTTATATGATGAGGGAACTGCTAGGAGAAGCAGTCTATTCAGGTAGGGTGGTAGCTAGGTTATCATAGTATTTGACACAAATACCATTTATGCTTTTATGCTGATAATGCAGACCTTGCTTAAAAATTGTGTAAGATAAAGTACTCAGTCTACTGTCAAGAACTTTTCATCCCTGCAGCATTACCGTAAAAAAATACACTATTTCAGAAAAGCAATCTATATACAAAAGTGATAGTTTTCCTGCAGTACATTTAATTCAAACTATGCATCCTGCGCTTCAAATGATTGTTAGGACAATAGGTTTTTTTGTTTGATAGTGAAAGGGTTAAGTGACCTGTGCATGTATTATGTGTGTGCCTGTGTGCAGGTATATTGAATCATCAACTGCCTATTGAGAAATGGAAAAAGAAGAATTGTTTGACAGATAACGTGCTACAAAACCATAGTAATAACATGCATGGAGTCACAATGTCTGCACTATCATTTACATCAAAAACACAGACGACTTTGTTACAATGACAACATTCTTAGGTAGTTGTTGTTAAATTGGTCTGAGAAACACAGATTGTTCAATGCCTTTATTAAGAAGTTCACAAGAAGGAACTCGGTCACCTTAAGTAATTGATGCTTCTTATGTACTAGACACAAAGGATTTTTCTAAAGCTTTATTTTGGGTCACATATTAAGTAATGTCATGCACACAAATATTTCTGAATTTAATTTGAGCTTATTTGAAGTTCATACTGCGGTATTTTCTTTCTACCTGATGTCTGAAATTAATTAGTAATCTCATAACAATGGAATGAATCAGAGTATGTTTCTTTTTTCCTCCCATCAACATGTATCTTGTAGTATCAATGCAATGCAATTTTAACAATATACAAATAATTGATTTGGATCATCAAGTGACTGCTAAAGAAATACTATTTATTCTCAAGATCCAGTTCTTCAGCTTTTATAACCCGCAATAAAGAACCGGCTATGACTCTTAATCCAACTGAGCCATTAGTGAGTGGAGCCATTATACTTAACAGCTACAAGCGTTAAATCAATGAGTCAAGCAACCATATACACTTTGTATAGGACCCATTAACAATGAGTCCCCATGGAGAATTATGAGCTGTTCCCTGGTAGCTCATTATTCTTGGCTTGAACTGGTATGTAGAAAGGAATACTGGTTGAAAGACCCTGGTGTTAAGTGGTTTTGCTTTTTCACCACCCCTTCTTCACCAAGCCATGTCACCCTGTACACTGAGCTCATTTTCCCAATTATTGCTCATCCTGTTTACACGTGATTTGAAGTCATGTTTAATTACAGGACCAAGACAAATTATAAATCCTTTTTTCAGCAGATTCAAAATTAATCATTATTATGTGTATATGTCACGTCAGCATGTACAACAAAAAAGTAAAAAAAAAATATATATATTCAGATTTCAATCAACTGCAGCATGTAAATTTATTTTTTGACATTTTATCATCCAAACCTTTGTTGTTATATGTTCTGTGGGTTATTCTTATTTTAACCGATAGTGAAAAAAAAATAAAAAATTGTATTTTGTCGCATTGTGTTTTACAAATAATATGACTATGTATACAACACTGAACTTCCTCCTGGGGAAGGAATGAATAATTGTGGTGGCATTGCTCGATTTATGCATGAAAAATGTAAAATGCCATTACTGGTGAAAAAAAGGGTTTTATGGTAATTTTTCAATTATTTTGTTTTTAAATATGACATGGTCTTGTCTGGTATCCTCACTGGACCATGTGGGTTGTAAAGAATGGCAATACAGAGGCACAAAGGATTCTTTGTGCAGTGTTTCAGCAGCTTGTGTATTTCATTCAAAAATGCACCATCACCTCCACACTTGCTCCCAGCGGGGGAAACGATGAGGTGAGTTATTGCAGTGGCATGGTTTGATTTATTTTTGCATCTAAATTTCTCCCCCCTTTTTTTTTACACAGTATATTATCATGTTTGATATCATTGGAAAGGCCAGTTCCCCGTATACCTCCTCCCTTAGGCTAAGGTCAGAAGAAAGCAGTTTTAACGTGCGTTTAGCCGCACGAAATCACGGCCGTGCTAGCAGCAAATGACGTCCAATGCCGGGGAACATACGACGAACGGCCGCACGAAAGTTCGTCCATGCAACGCAAGTGGCAAACGCACAAATTTTTTCGAGAACGTCAAACCGCTACTACTGACGTACAGAGTGCGCTGCAGCCGCATAGCGGCGTGTTTGCGTGATTGGGAGACGTCAGACGCTGCACACGTCCGGCCAACATAACGTCCGGACGCAAAAGGGTTTTATTGATGATCCATACAAAATCACGGACGAAAATGCGCATCGTATGACCGCTATCGCGTATTCCGTGAAAAAATACGTCCATTCGTTCGAACGCACTTTTTCACGGACAACGTGAAAAATGCGTTCGTCTGACCCTAGCCTTAGAGTTGCCAGGTCGGCCATGTTTTCCTGGTCACGTATTACTATTTCATGCAGAGGGGAGCCCATTTCTGCCCTGAAACATATATTATTTATGTGCTGCAGAAAGGAAATCAAGACAGGTCACCTGGGACTCCTGTTTGATTTCTCATCTGCATTGCCCACCAGCATGAATTCAGTATGTGTCCAGGAAAACATGGCTGATCTGGCAACCCTATCCTCCCTGTCAGTTCTAGCTATCAGGTCTATTCAAAAAAAGGTGAAACTCAGGAGAATGAGTGGAGAAGTGAAAATTCGAGGTCAAAATAGCCAAAACAAACAAATTCTCCCATTTATCTCACTTTCCAAATCAGCTATTTTGTCTAGATTGTTCTATTCTCCTGTCACTTCTCCTCAGTTTCACCTTTCTTTGAATAGACCTGTATATTTAACAAGAAAACAAAAGAGTGTCTTTCCAAATTAATGGGTTCCCAGCAAAGGCATTCTGTATTTTTCTCACGTGCGAAGAACTTATGAGTGTCATATTACAAATAATATGCTGTGATGACTATGAATTCTCATTTAAACCTCACTGCATTCTTTGATAACATATTAGGCTAATGAAGGCATGCAATACCACAGAATAACTCCATCATTCCAAGAAAGTATTAAAATATAATGGGTGTACTCTTAATTGCACTAGACAATTAGCTCTCATTAAAAATAATAATCAGGCTGTTGCTTTATTTGTTTACAATATCCTTTGAGCTTAATGGGGTTGTTCATTAGAGGAGAACTGGGCTGCATAATCTTGCTTTATTGCAATTAGAGAACTAAGGCAAATATTATTACATATACAGGTCTGTTCACTGAAGGGTGAAGTCAGGAGAACTTTTGGAGAAGTGAAAAATCTAGGTCAAAATGGCCGAATCAGAAAAATTCTCCAATTTATCTCACTTACCAAATCGACTATCTGGTCTAGATTGTTCTCTTCTCCCTCCAATTCTCCAGAGTTTTACCCTTTATTGAATAGACCTGATAGTGGCCACTACCACATTGCTACTGTTATTTAAATCACTTTTAACATAAGAGGGTGGCATTCAATATTGTTCTATCTGGGTGTGATGCGAGGGCACTAGCCTAAACCACTCATCATTGCACTCGCCTCGATGACTGCTTGCACAAACTCACGAAAAGGAATGCAGTGAATTCATGTATCCCCCCCTAATAAGCTCAATTCATTGGGAATCCAGTAGGTTTCTCATGGCAAATTTCCAGAGAGAATGTGGATCTCTCTTGCATTGCCTAAACTCCAATGAATGGACCATTCTGCCCAAAGTCTCCTTACATGCAAAATAAATCTTGTATAAGTCTAACAAGAAACAATGTTATTTGTAATATATCATTTCCTTTTCATAGAGAAAATGACGAATAGGCAACAATAATTTACAGTTCTATTCAAAGTAAGGTGAAACTCAGGAGAATGACTGGAGAAGTGAAAATTCTAGGTCAAAATAGCCAAACCAGAAAAATTCTCCCATTTATCTCACTTTCCAAATCGGCTATTTGGTCTAGATTGTTCTCCTGCCAGTTCTCCTGGTTTTCACCTTTCTCTAAATAACCCTGCTAGTGTGTTATAGATTATGATAGAAAATTGTGATTGGAGTGGTGGCATTAGTTATGTTAGCACATCAATGGTACACACTGTTATTAGTTTTATAAGAATAGGATTTGCTGAAGGCCCAAGAGAGCTTTGTCCCGTTTTCCTCTATGTCAGAATATGAGACAATGAAAAAGACCCATACCAGCATGACTGAACAAAATTAATATGTTGATTCTAAAATCTAGTTGAAGAGAGAAGTTCTAGCTCGATTCACTTTGTATATTTTTTTTTATACACATGAAATTATTTACTCTTTTATAGCATTCGCCAACCAAACATCAACAACCAACAGGGTTATTCAAAGAGATCCGAATTGCTGGCGAAAGGTAACCGAACGCTGAAATTCAGCATTCGGTTACCTTTCCTGGCCATTCGGCTATCCAGAGAGCAGGCAGTTTGCCAAATGTTGGCGAATTGCCTGCACATACGGTGCCTGTTCGAGGGCAGTGAAATCCCCATAGCTTCGTCTATTCATAGAACAAAAATCAGCAGTGAAAAGTTGCCGAAATGCCCTGCCATTCGGTGGCTTCATTCGCACAGGTTTGTTCAGGCGAATCCCATAGGCTTGACTGTTAAAAATATTCCCGTTTTAATTCAATATCTAATAAACCGTTTATTATAATATTCTGCAGTAAAAAGTCTCTTTATTTATAGATTTTTTAGGATCTTTTAAGCATTTTTCGGGGTTTTTTTGCAAAGAAAATTCTTCCAATTTTTTTCGTTTTTTTATCGTTTTTTTCTTCTTTCTGTAACAGCCCTTTTTATTATCATTCATTGGATCTTATTTGTAAATTTCAGACATTTTCCCTCAGTAGTTTGTTTGCAAACAGCGCTTCACTTTTCAAACATTCAAGCGGACTGTGTTTTTTTTCACTCCATTCGTCTGCAGTGTCGGGTTTTTCCGGCGGCTGCTCTGCGCTCTGATAGGCTCCTGCCCGGGTTTCTCTGGCGTCTTCGGCAGGGTTAATGCAGATGTTTTTGCAGGTTTCGGTGTGCATTCACCTGGGTTTTGCGGTGAGTGGTCGGCAGGTTTTCGACGGCTTTTCCCTGCACTATGACGGCCCTGTGGTGCTTGCTGAATACACCGCAGGGTCGCCGAAATGGGATCACCAAATCAAGTCGAATTGAAGAGAACGAAAAGTCACCGAACATGCGGTGACTTTTCGATTCTGTTTGAATAACCCTGCAAGAACTCCCAATCTAAAACTACCTACTGCCTTGGAAATCCCTGTGTCTTTTGTCCGGTACCTTATTTTTATGGAGGAAAAGACATAGCTTTTAGGGATGTGCGTTTCGGGTTTCGGAATTTCGGAATTTTCACGAAATTTCCCGATTCGTGTTTTCGGATGCGGCCGAATTTCCGAAAAAGTTTAGATCCGAAAATTTCAGATCCGAAATGTTTTCCGAGCCGAAACGAAAATTTTCGGATTTTTCGAATGGACTTGAAATGTGTCAAACGAGGAGAACAGATTTTCCGAAAAACGAAAATTTTCCGAAAAACGAAAATTTTCTGAAAAACGAAAATTTTATAAAAACGAAAATTTCAGAAAACCGAAAATTTCAGAAAAACGAAAATTTCTGAAAAACGAAAATTTTTCGAAAAAACGAAAAGTCGATACAAAAAACGGGCAAAATGACACGAAAAATACGAAAAATGGTCGATATTCCGAAAAATGTGCAATTCCGAAAAACGAAAATTTCCGAACATACGAAAAGTCGATACAAAAACCGAGCACAGTGACACGAAAATACGAAAAATGGTCGAAATTCCGAAAAAAAAATGTACCCGAAAAACGTGCCGAACCGAATCGAATCGAAACCGAAATCGGTCGAAACGGGCCGAATCGAAAAGTTTAAAAATCCGAAAAATCGAACCGAATCGAACCGAAAAAAAAATCGGTGCACAAGCCTAATAGCTTTATGGGTTTTTATATGTATCCATTTTTTTTATTGTTATTTCATTATACTGAAGACGCACCTGTCTAACCAAAAAGACATTGGTCTTATTTGATGATGGGGAATACATTTTTTTTATTTTGAGAAAGGATTTTACCAGGAAGGATACATTGACATGTCTCTCGTTTTCAAGTATGTCCTGGGAGGCGAGTATGTACCGTTAGGTACAGCTTGGAAAAAATACGATAGAGGTAATATGATAGAAACATTTAAATACGTAAAGGGAATCCACAAGGTAGAGGAAGGGAGTATATTTAAGGCAGGGGTCAGACCAGCGCACTTTTAACGTGCGTTCTGGCGCACATAATCACGGCCGCACTAGCAGCAAATGACGGGCAATGACAGCCAATATACGAAGTACGGTCGCACGAAAGTCCGGCCGCGCAACGCAAGTGGAAAATTAACGCATTTTTTCGAGAATGCAGAACCGCTAGTACGGACGTACAGAGTGCGCTGCAGCGGCATAGCGGTGTGTGTGTGTGATTTGGAGACGTCAGACCCTGCTCGTGTCCGGCCAACATAACGTCCAGACACCCAAAGTTTCCTGGTTTGGATCTGTAAAAAATCACGCACAAAAATGCGCATCGTATGACCGTTTTCGCGTATTCCATGAAAAAATACGTCAATGCGTTCGGATACACTTCTTTACGTTCGCGGGGAAAAATGCTTTCGTTTGACCCTAGCCTTAAAGGAAACAAAGTAGCAAAACAAGAGGACATAGTCTTAGATTAGAGGGGCAAAGGTCTAAAAGTAACATCAGAAAGCATTATTTTACTGAGAGGGTGGTGGATACATGGAACAGTCTTCCAGTTGAAGTGGTAGAGGCCAAAACAGTGATTGAATTTAAGCAGGCATGGGATAGGCATAAGGCTATCCTAAACAAAAGATAAATCCAGGTAAAGTATCCATGTAATTGGGCAGACTAGATGGGCCAAAAGGTTCTTATCTGCCGACATTTTCTATGTTTCTAGGTGTCTTGCCCAAGGACACTTAGTGGAGAAGTGCTCTTGCTGGGATTCAAACCTGTTTCTCCACATTTATAGAGCAGTGATGTTACCTCTACTCCACGCAGCCAGTAAATAACTATATTTGTGTTAGAATTAATTTGCTAACTTACATATTGGAGAATTTAGAGCAACTCACCATCCACGTTTAGCTGTGTCTCACTTCCATCAGCATGCCACCAAGGTAAAAGTTGCAAATGGAAAGCAATCCTATAGGGCCGCCCTCCACTCACACCACGCACCCCATTGCTGGACGGCATGCTGACTGACAAGCCGATAACCTTGATCTGTCCTTGATTTTGCTTATGACCTCTATCTATCCTCTCTTCACAATCTGACTCTCCTCTTTGTGAAAAGGCTTCTCTATTGTTGCTTTTATTTATTGAATATGCTCACATGCAACACTCAACAAACTTGCAAATTCCTCGCATTTCTATGGGATAAAGTAATAGCACAATTAGTAATGGGTCCTTTCGCAAATAAGGCTCTGTTGTGTTTAGTTGATGACAATACCTGAAGGCTGAATCCCATCACCTCTGGAAGAACAAAATAAAATTACCATAATTTTCTTGTTGAAAAATACCGTGAGAACCTTCATTATAAAAACTCTGCACGGTAAGCCAATAGGATTCACAGCAATTAGTGTCAATGCTTGGGAGAGTTAATCTTTATTTACAGTAGTACTGTAATTGTAGTGAAAAATGTATATGTATACAATGCATTGGAACATTACAATGTTGTAGATCACAACATTGTATGACGGAATGGACAGTGACAGGAAAGTAGAATTGTGAGTAGCTAAATCTAGTCCACAGACTCAGTGCCGCTGACACTGATAATATAATAATAATTAACCTGTCTGCCCTGTCTGCTTTGTTCTAATCTGCTTCTGGAATGGAATGAAGATGTCACGCATCAAGCGAATATTTTGTCAGGAGCAGACAATTTCTTATGGGAATTCCCAGAAGGCTGAAAGCACAATTTTCAATTTTTTTTTTTGTGTTTTAGCAAAACATTTCACCCATCCCTGATCATAACTCAGAAGTGCAACATTTTGACACAGTCATAGATCATGTGATAAGTGGTGAATCTCGACGCTGATTGCGGAACCCGCATAGACAATCAATCAGAAGAGGTTTTATACATAAAACTTACAATACTACTATAAATAATAATAATAAAAAAGTCTGAAAGAAAATTATATTTAGCAGGTTCTGAAAATATTTTTTTCATGCAAAAATATGTATTAACATGTAGTAAACGCATAAATCAAAATAACGTTGTGATTCATGACAACCACGCTAATGATTCTTTAAGGCCTTTCTTAACGATATAGATACACAGTATAGAATATAGCAGACATGTCACGCAAATGCAGATAAAACATTTTGGCATGTAACTCTTGCTCTACTCATTGTCGTACAAGCAAATGAAAATAAGTCCATTTAAAAACAACCAGGAATGTCTGTTTATTCTTTTCAAGTCTTAATTGTTATCAACTTTCTGATAAAAATACAGAAATAGGAAAATACTAACAGGGTTATTCAAAGAGAATCGAAAAGTCACCGCACGCTCAGTGACTTTTCGTTCTCTTCAATTCGGCTTGATTTGGCGATACCATTTCGGTGCGGTCTATTCAGCAAGCACCACAGGGCCGTCATAGTGCAGGGAAAAGCCGCCGAAAACCTGCCGAACACTCACCGCAAAACCCAGGCGAATGCACACTGAAACCCGCAAAAACATCTGCATTAACCCCGTCGAAGATGCCGGAGAAACCCGAGCAGGAGCCGATCAGAGCACAGAGCAGCCGCTGGAAAAACCCGATACCGCAGACGAATGGAGTGAAAAAAAAAAAAGAGTACGCTTGAATGTTTGAAAAATGAAACGCTGTTTGCAAACAAACGACTGTTTGTTTGTTTGCTGTTTGCAAACAAACAAACAAACGAGTGAAAATGTCTGAAATTTACATATGAGGTCCAATAAATGATAATAAAATGGGGTGTTACAGAAAAAAGAAAAACTTTTAAAAAAAAATCCCGAAAAATGCCTAAAAGATCCTAAAAAATCTATAAATAAGGAGACTTTTTACTGCAGGATATTATAATCAACGGTTTATTAGATATTGGGTTAAAACGGGAATATTTTTAACATTGAAGCCTATGGGATTCACCTGAATAAACTTGTCGAATGAAGCAACCGAATGGCAGGGCATTTCGGCAACTTTTCACTGCTGTCTTTTGTTCTCTGAATAGACAAAGCTATGGGGATTTCACTGCCCACGAACAGGCACCAAACAGGCACCGTATGTGCCGGCACTTTGCCAACATTTGGCGAAGTGTCTGCTCTCTGGATAGCCGAATGGCCAAGAAACGTAACCGAACGCTGATTTTCAGCGTTCAGTTACCTTTCGGCAGCCATTCGGATCTCTTTGAATAACCCTGAAAGTAATAAATTATGTAACATATTGCAAGGACGGTTAAGGTGGTGGCAAATAAAAGCACTGGGCCCTATTCCAAAGTTGGTGCTAACTTAACCAGAGCTGTTGTAAATTTACCAGATCCATTATAGGGCTAGATTACAATCTTGGTGCTAAAATGTGTAAGTTAAGGTAGAAAACCTTTTTTTTTTCTGAGAAAGTATTTTACCAGGAAGGATACAATGAGATTTCTCTCGTTTTCAAGTATGTCCTGGGTGGCGAGTATGTACCGTTAGGTGTCTTGCCCAAGAACACTTGCTGGAGAGGTGCTCTTGCAAGGATTCAAACCCGTGTCTCCACAGTTATAGAGCAGTGATGTTACCTCTACTCCACCCAGCTGGTAGTGTCCCCAATTTAGCATGAGATTCCAGGGCAAACGCTATTTTATCTCCCCCCGGAATCATGTGTAATCCTTGGTGATACTCGTGTTAGCGCTTCTGCACCGCCGTGAGTTTTCACTTTCTGGTGTCCATAAGACTTCATGGATCGTTGCGCTGCCAGGTCTCGCACCCTGCGCAACCTCGCTCTCGCAAGTTCGCGCAACCCTGCGGAGTGATCACGGAGGGAGACTGCGGACATCTGTCCCCAGTCTCACTCTTCTCCCAGCGGCAACAAGCGGTGAATCGGGCCACTGTTCTCGCTGCAGGATGAGAGGTGAGTATCGGATTTATTAGGGGGGGGGTGCTAAATGATTCTGCAAAAGAGGAATAAGTTAGCACCAACTTTTAGGAGTAGCTACATTTTTTTTTAATTAGCACTTGGACTTTGTAATACCTTTCTTATCATAGAGCTAATTACTGATTACATTCCCCATGTTAAGTATAGGGTGTGCAAAGTACAGTAAGCTCGCAGAAGCAAGCGGATTATTTACGGGTTTTGTGTCAGTAAGGTAATATCGGGGTCATGGGTTACAGTCACTTATCCTAGCGTTAATGTTTACATATCCGAATGCTACAGTTAGTTTTCAGTATGTAATCTAGCCCAACAACTCCATAGACTGTAATGGCTCTGGTAAAATAACAACAGCTCTGGTTAAATTAACACTAACCAGGACATACCTAAAAATGAGAATAATCTCAATGTATCCTTCCTGGTAAAATACTTTCTAAAAAAAAAAAAAAAAGAATAGGGCCCTAATTTGGTTGGAAAGACATGAATTTGTCACTTTATGTACAGAATAATTATTATGTAATTGATAAAAAAAAAGAAAAAAAAATACATTATATTTGAGTCCAAAGCATTAAGTGTCTTACTTAATCACAAATTTCAAAGGTTCACCATGCAATTATTTGTTTTGTCATTCCTCCATTTACTTTTATAGCATTAAAGTAGGGATAATTTCCATTCATTGCTAAAGGGCAAAATGTCACTGTTTGTATTCTAAGACTCTAGTTAACTGTATATTACACATATAAATCATACAACATGGTGTTTATCCCATCAGTGACAGATATGTCACATGGTCTGTTGCTACTGTGCCCTTTTTTCTTGTGGCTCTTCAGTGCTGCCTTTTATGCTTTGGTAATTGGTGCAGGGCGTGTCTGAAGATCACGGAGAGTGAAGGCAAAAGATAAAAGTCAGGTAATGAGAGCTCCCTTTGATGGGTTGGCTGACCTGCTTTTGCAATTCCTAATTTTACGAACCCCCTTCAACATTTAACAAGTGAAACAAATTTTCTGAGCCTCACCCAAATTCCTTGAAATCACTCGTGAATTTCATTTGTTTGCAACTTCACTGGGAAGAATCTTCTTTTTTTCTGTAAGTAATCCGCCTAAGGTGATTTGCTATTTTATACTTTATCATCACTGACGTTACCAAAATATATTATTGCACAGTTATTAAAAATAATAAAGGAATGCTGGATGTCTATGTTGCAATGCACCCCAAATGTTATGAAGTGCCTGAAGTCCTAAGAATTTTACAGGAAAGAACTGAGTTACACTGTAGCAGTGTGAGGTTGGATTGATATCAAAATCCCCAAACAAGACTTGTATCCATCCAACATTGAAAGCTTACACTGGAAAGATGTTCTTCACCTCTTGCCTGGTTATGTTCCAGTTAGCTTTGGCTCTTGTTTTCATAACATAGGAAAGAAGATGTCCATTAAGGACCCCTTAAGGACCAAGGGTCTTTAAAGTCAATGCATTTATGACCGAACACTTACGTCATTGGTCCTTAAGGAGTTTATGTTGAAAACTTAAAAACACCTTTTGTTTTTCACAGTTTTCATAAATAAAATAATATTTAGTAACACATGCTTTCTACCACACTCCTTTTTTCCTCCTCAGAAATGTAAATAACAAAGCAAAGTTCTGCTGAACCACAACTATTTTTACATAGAAAAAAGACAAGCTATAAGAAAATGTTAGATTAAAACTACATAGTGAGAAAACACATTACATCATGAGAATTAAGTAAACAATGTGACATCACAAAATGACTTGACAAAGGCCATTCATTTGGCCGACATGTAGCTACCAGTCTGTTCATCCTAAACAAACTGCTGTTTGAAACCGCTGCTGGAATGTCTGGATTCCTATTGGTTCCTTGATCCAAAATGACATCAGAGATAATGCCTCATGGTTTAGATAATTGTCATGATTATTTTTTTTTGTAGAAATATTAGATTAATTATTTATTTAGTTGGTGCGTCTCCCCTGCTCCTCTATGTGCATGGACCTGGCTGCTGTAAAAGGCCTTCAAGCAGAGAAGTGTTCTGTCCATCCTAATGTGTGTCACTCACCTGCTACTGGGCAGCCTTCAGTGGCCTTTGTCCAAATCACACTGACATACAGGGTTATTCAGAGAGAGGTGAAAACCAGGAGAACTGGCAGGAGAAGAGAACAATCTAGACCAAATAGCCAATTTGGAAAGTGAGATAAATGGGAGAATTATTCTGGTTTGGCTATTTTGACCTCGAATTTTCACTTCTCCAGTCATTCTCCTGGTTTTCACCTCTCTCTGAATAACCCTGATAATTGAAGAATATGTTGTCAGTTCAACCAGCTAATTCTGTGATACCTCTCAGTGTTTGTGTTGAGAGAGTTGTGATTGGCTACGTGCATGCTAGCTGTGTACTTGCCGATCATTTGTGGGCTGGCACCATGGTGCTTACTCTATCGAGGTTCTGGCCAAACAGAGAAGTGCTAGAGAAATCGTGGCATGGGAGGCAACGTGAGTACACTATACAAAATATGGGGGATAGTGTTCAGAAAACTGGGGGGTAGAAGTTAGGTGGGTATAATTTTTTGTCTAGAGTGTCCCTTTAAAATTTAGTGGTTAGATGATTGTAGACTAAATTTTAAACTGTGGATCTTAGTAACTATGCAGAGGCCAATATCAAACCCTACACATACCCCCGAAAAAATTAAAAATAGTACTTTAGTCTTGACTACAGGAAAAAAATCAGATTGGAAATTGAATTTAGAAGGTTGAATAGTGATAACAGGCATTCCAAATAAAAACACTGATTTTGCAAAATTTGACACTTTATGAATAAAGTGCTTACGGTATAAGGCTAGGGTCAGACTAACGCATTTTTCACGTTGTCCGTGAAAATGTGCGTTCGAAGAATGGACGTATTTTTTCACGGAATACGCAATAGCGGTCATACTATGCGCAGTTTCATCCGTGATTTTGTACGGATCATCAATAAAACACTTCTTGCATCTGGACATTATGTTGGCCGGACATTAGCAGCGTCTGATGTCTCCAATTCACGCACACACGCCGCTAGCAGACGCAGCGCACTCTGTACGTCAGTACTAGTGGTTTAACGTTCTCGAAAAAATGCGTTCATTTTCCACTTGCGTTGCGCAGCCGGACTTTTGTGCGACCGTACTTCGTATATTGGCCGTCATTGCCCGGCATCTGCTGCTAGCACGGCCGTGATTAAGTGCGCCAGAACGCGCGTTCGCACTGCCTCAGTCTGACCCTAGCCTAAAAGTGCTTACGGTATAAAAATTTATAATGAGATTGTTACATGATGTTTGCATTGGCTTCGATTCTATGGAGTGGTTACTGAAGACATTTTTGAAATGCTTGCAGTGATGAAAGATATAAATTGGTTATGCCATGATTGACGTAAATCTCATGATTGTGTAAATCTCATAAAGTTACCATAGCTCTGTCTACAGTTCTTACACATTTGGCATGCAGACCAGCTAATCTGTTTGTTCTTTTAAACTATTTTAATTTTGATAAGACACTCAATTTACGTGGGGAATTTACTATAACACTTTTATATACTGTATATCCCATACCTAATTATTTAAAATTCATGTTGGTCACCCTTTATCTTGAAATTCTACAATCCAGATGAATCCAAAATCCCAAATTTTCAGAGCCTTACAGATTTTAATTGTACTTGCCTCACACTTCAGATGGGTCCTGCTGCTCAACTGCAGCACAGTGTGGCACAAACTGGGATACTTTGTGCAGCCCCAGTGTGTGAAATGCTGCACAGAGACATGCTGGCTCTCTTCAACATGTCCATCAAAAAGGATGGAAGAGCTCTCCCAGTGTGTGTACACGATAGTGGTGCAGCAGGAAAGGGATTACGGCTTCCGAACCATGTCTCCCTTCCTCTCAGAAATCGGATTCTCTCTGATTCCAAAGTCCAGAAGTAGTAACTAGAACAGTACCAATTGTGACTAGCATGGTGGAAACAAAGGTCAATTTAACGGGAACCCCATTGATTTGAAACTGGAGGCTGAAGAAGGTAAAGGAGGCATTTACAGAGTGTTTACTCATATGAAGGGAGACTGGGAGGTGAGCTCCACAGTTGAAGCAACCACATTTTATGTCAATGACAACCAGGACTATCAATGAGCTTGGTCTTGATAGCCAATCATCCTCCAACTTCTTACCACGGTCTGCTTTACCTCTCATTATGGTTCCTTTGCAATCACTCCCCTACCACACCCCAAAGATTTCCCATGAACCAAACTAGAAGGTCTCATCATTCATGACTGGCCTACTTCTCCTTTAACTCTGTACTTCTACTTAAATTTATTACTACATCAGCTGACTCCAGTTTTTCCGCTGCTAGAGAACAGCTTTTATTCAACTCTTCTTACGTACACATTAACAAGCTAATAAAACCAGGTCACTTATTCATTCTTAATATTATTTCAAAATCTGCTTATTATTCTTTTACTTTTTCGTGCTCTGTTCTATTTGATCTTAAATCCGCTCATAAGTCAACCATTACTAGATTATCCATCATTTCCTCATATTAAGTACAGGTAGATGCATGAAATGCACAGACTTAGTGAGCACAGCATGTATATTCATATTAAAAGGGATAATCAAAGTTTAAAATGTGTGTGTGTTTGGGGGGGTTGATAACATGAGAGATCAAATATTAACAACCCCTATCCTGCATCTTTAAAAACTCACCTTCTTTCAGTGTCTGGCTGTACATCGACACTGTTCTGCTGTGACAGCTTCTTCCTAACGTTCACCCAGTCAGGTGACTGAGAATGAAAAGGCATTTCATTCACCACTGCCACCATGGTAACAGATCTCTGATAAACTGAGAACCAAAGCTGGGTTACATCTGCTAATGCAGCTCCCTTACATGACACCTATTCCCCCACAAGCGATCCTTCATGCCTTCTCCAGCCCCTAGCCGAAGCTTAAAGTGACATTAAACCCTCAGATTTCTTAACATAAACCAATACTGTAATGTGTGCCTTACTGTAATCCATGGTTGTTTTCCTTCTCTTTGCTGTTCTTCCTTTTAAATCTGTATCTCTTCTCGTACTGGGGGAGAACTTCCTTTTGCAGCTGACTGCCACTTCCTGTAATACTGGCTCAGGTTGCAAACCTATACACAGACACCATGTATAGTGGGGCATAAAGGTATTTATTCAGCCATCAATTGTGCAGGTTCTCCCACTTAAAAAGATGAGAGAGGCCTGTAATTGTCATCATGGGTACACTTCAACTATGAGAGACAAAATGTGGAAAAAAAAATCCAGAAAATCACATTGTCTGATTTTTAAAGAATTTATTTGCAAATTATGGTGGAAAATAAGTATTTGGTCAATATCAAAAGTCCATCTCAATACTTTGTTATATATCCTTTGTTGGCAATGACAGAGGTCAAACGTTTTCTGTAAGTCTTCACAAGGTTTTCACACACTGTTGCTGGTATTTTTGCACATTCGACCATGCAGATCTCCTCTAGAGCAGTGATGTTTTGGGGCTGTCCCTGGGCAACACGGACCTTCAACTCCCTTCAAAGGTTTTCTATGGGGTTGAGACCTGGAGACTGGCTAGGCCACTCCAGGACCTTGATATGCTTCTTACAAAGCCAATCCTTGATTGCCCGGGTGGTGTGTTTGTCCTGCTGAAAGACCCAGCCACGTTTCATCTTCAATGCCCTTGCTGGTGGAAGGAGGTTTTCACTCAAAATCTCACGATACATGGCCCCATTCATTCTTCACTTTACACGGATCAGTCGTCCTAGTCCCTTTGCAGAAAAACAGCCCCAAAGCATGATGTTTCCGCCACCATGCTTCACAGTAGGTATGGTGTTCTTTGGATGCAACTCAGCATTCTCTCTCCTCCAAACACGACGAGTTGAGTTTTTACCAAAAAAAGTTCTACTTTGGTTTCATCTGACCATATGACATTCTCCCAATCCTCTTCCGGATCATCTGAATGCTCTCTAGCAAACTTCAGACGGGCTCGGACATGTACTGGCTTAAGCAGGGGGACATGTCTGGCACTGCAGGATTTGAGTCCCTGGCGGCGTAGTGTGTTACTGATGGTAGCCTTTGTTACTTTGGTCCCAGCTCTCTGCAGGTCATTCACTAGGTCCCCCCGTGTGGTTCTGGGATTTTTGCTCACCGTTTGTGATCATTTTGACCCCACGGGGTGAGATCTTGCGTGGAGCCCCAGATCGATGGAGATCATCAGTGGTCTTGTATGTCTTCCATTTTCTAATGATTGCTCCCACAGTTGATTTCTTCACACCAAGCTGCTTGCCTATTGCAGATTCAGTCTTCCCAGCCTGGTGCAGGTCTACAATTTTGTTTCTGGTGTCCTTCGACAGCTCTTTGGTCTTGACCATAGTGGAGTTTGGAGTGTGTCTGTTTGAGGTTGTGGACAGGTGTCTTTTATACTGATAACAAGTTCAAACAGGTGCCATTCATACAGGTAACAAGTGGAGGACAGAGGAGCCTCTTAAGACGTTACAGGTCTGTGAGAGCCAGAAATCTTGCTTGTTTGTACTGTAGGTGACCAAATACTTATTTTCCACCATAATTTGCAAATAAATTCTTTAAAAATCAGACAATGTGACTTTCTGGATTTTTTTTTCTAATTTTGTCTCTCATAGTTGAAGTGTACCTATGATGACAATTACAGGCCTCTCTCATCTTTTTAAGTGGGAGAACCTGCACAATTGGTGGCTGACTAAATACTTTTTTGCCCCACTGTATCCATTCCAGAGCCAACGCAGTCTGCTGAAGCAGGAAGTTCTCCCCTAGCATGAGAAAAGATAAGGATTTAAAAGGAAGCGCAGCAACGAGAAGGAAATCTACCATGGATTACAGTAAATCACACATTACAGTATTGTTTTATGTTAAAAAATCTGAGGGTTTAATGTCACTTTAATGACAGGTACAATGAAAGAGTGGCTATAGCATTCCCCAGAAATGAGGTAGCATTCAGATCTTGGGGTCAAACAGACAGACAGATTTTAAAGATACACATTAGCCAAATATATTCAGTGTCAGGAAGAACCTAGAGACCAGTGGAAAATTACACTCTGGCGACCCCCTCCACCTCAAGTGAGCCAGTGCTTAGCCATACCCCATTTTCATCTCAAGCATGAAACAATAGGTCAGATTGTAATCGAAAGTTGGACATGAATAAAGTGGATATCAGCACAAACAAACAACTGTCTGATAAAGCGGCAATGTTTGGCAAACAAGGCAAATAATGACCATTCAGACCTTTCAAAGATCACAGATTGCGGTGGAGCTTTGTAATGGACAGTGTGTACAAGTGTATCAGTAAAATACAGTATTTTATAAACCTGAAAAGTGCATGGCGGCTTCCCACGTGTGCCACAGGGACCTTCTGTGCTGCGGCACAGCCTTAGCTGCAATGAGTGAGTGTAGAGAGAAATCACTATACAGTGAAATAGGAGCGCTAAAGGTTAAACAAAGATCACATGTATCTCAATATATATAAAATGAGAAGACAAGACAAAAAGAAGGTCTATTTTTCTTTCTTTCCTTGTTCTTATTTCTTTCAGTGGAATAGTAAATCTGTTAAATGGCATCGACTTCTAAAAGAGACAAAAAGAGAATCTCATTGCATAGTATCAGTGTACACCAAAAAATCAGAAAAAAATAGGATTTTCCACTCACAAACAGGGAGTCTACAAGACTCCAAATGTATGCCTTTAAGCCTCTTCTGGGGGGCTCCACCCATCAGCAGGAAAAGAGATTCAGGAAAAGAGATTCACAATCCTTATTCTTACAGGCTTGATAGTAGCTTTGGACCGGAGGTATACTTATGATCTCGAGGAAGAAATCAATAATAGTGTAATACTGTAAATTAATTGAAAATAAAAAATCCAGAGAGGGTTACACTCACGTGTTACAGAGCCTCTATTGAAAGTGGCTCTGTATAAGCGCCTGGGACCGCTAATCAGAGGGGGTCCATCCTCGGTACTGGATTTCCGCTGGAACACAGCTCCGTCGTAGAACAGTTCAAACCAATGCACAGAGATGTGGCAAGTAGAGAGGTAATGGCAAAAATTAAAATAAAAATGAAAATAAAAATAAAAAAGGCCAAAATGTAAAGCAATAAAAATTTATTAAAGGACAAAACACCAAAGGAAGGTGTATAAAGTGCGAGACGCGTTTCACCTGCTACTGCAGGCTTCCTCAGTCAAAAAATTATAATAAAAAGTCCCCCAGGAGCCATCTTACTCCTTATATAGTCTGTATCCACGTAAAAAACCGCATGTATTCGGCGTGCGGGTCACCTGCGTTCCACCTGTGATTGGTCAAATTCAGTGTGACGTATTTCCGTTTTCGGATCTTTGGGCGGATGTTTACGAATTTTCATTTCGTTTTTATTATCGTTCGGATCTCCGATTCGACTGTCATAGCGGCAATTCCTCATTTGAACATGAAAGCGTTCGGATCTTAACTTACAAATATTCGAAAACCGATTCGAACGAAAAATCAGAAAAAAATAAAAAATCGGAAAAAACATACATACAAATAAAAATATACTGTACAGCATATAGCCTAAAACTATAATGACAACTGGTCGGAACTAATAACAGTTACCTCCAATAGTCGAGATAGAGACTACATCATTGGATGATCGATAATCAACACAAACACAATGAAAATCTATATGAGTATACAACCCAGGTGATATAGCAGGGATAAACATTGAACCTACAGAAATAGGCTCTGTCTGTTAATAACATGCGACTGAAACCAGTCTTCAAATTATCAGGAGAAAGGTATAAAAACATAAATTACAAAAACAGATAGAATCATAAAAAATGACAGACTTCGAAGTCTACATTCATTCCTCTCGGGGCCATAGTGTCTAAAACAAAAATCCATCTCATCTCTGTCTTAATTAATTTCTCAATTAAATTATCTCCTCGCCAATTCTTTCTCACTTTTTCAATTGCCCAGAATTTAATTCCTCTTGGATTGCATTGATGGTTATCTCTAAAATGTACTGAAACATTATGTTTTGCATATCCTCTCGTAATATTACATAAATGTTCATTAATTCTGATGTAGAGAGCTCTCGAGGTCTGACCTACGTACTGTAATCCACATGGGCATTCCAGCACGTATATCACATGGGTGGACAAACAGGTAATAAGTTCTTTAATTTTATATTGTGTTTTTTCCGAAGATTCAAAGTTCTTAATTAGTCTTTTATTACTACCAGTTTTTCTGCATGAGATGCAATGTCCACATCCATAAAAGCCTGGGAGTAGGCCAAACAGATTCTTATCTCTTTTAGCTTTATCATCTCTCTGATGGTTGTGAACCAAATCCATTTTAATTGATTTATTACCTCTATAGATAATTCGAGGTTCTCCGGTAAGATTTTACTAAGAATGGGGTCTCTTTTTAGAATAGGCCAATATTTTACTATTGATTTTCTAATTTTCCTATTGTTGATGTTATAGTCCAGGATGAGAGGAACATCTTCTCCTAAGTCTTTCTCTCGTTTTTTATATTTCAGGAGAGTTGTTCTATCCACATCCTGAATTTCTTTTCGAGTGTTATTCAAAGTATCCTCTCTATAGCCCTTTTCTTTAAAATCCTCGATCAGTTTCTCTGATTGAATGAGAAACTGCTCAGTATCAGTGCAATTTCTCATAACTCGCAACATCTGACTTTTCGGTATCGCCTTTAACCAGGGTGAATAATGGTCACTTTCAATGGGTATATAACTATTTACATTAACCTCTTTAAAATAGGTCTTGGTCTTAATAATTCCCCCTTCTACATAGATATTGAGGTCTAAAAAATTGACCTGTTGTTTATTAATAACTGAATCCAATTTAATTCCCAATAGGTTCTGATTGAGGTGGGCTATAAACTGTGAAAGACTATCCTCATCACCCTTCCACACAATCAAGATATCATCGATATAGCGCCTATAGAGGACGAGGCTTCGCCCCAGCCATGCCCCGCCCAGACCACACTGGATTCCCAGTGGGCCATAAAGAGGTTGGCATAGCTGGGGGCAAACCTCGTCCCCATGGCTGTACCTTTTAACTGTAGGAAAAAATCCCCATCGTACCAAAAATAATTATTGTTCAAAATCAATTGTATACCCTCTATTGTAAATTCTAGCTGGTCCACTGAGAAATTGCCTGAATTGCGTAGAAAAAATTCTACTGCTTCACACCCCTCTTTATAGGAATAATAGTATATAATGAATTAACATCACATGTCGCAAAAAGATAGTCATTCTCCCACTTAAGTTCTTGTAGAAGCTGGAGTACTGAAATTGTGTCTTTTAAGTGTGCCCTAGTTTTTACCACCAAAGGCTGCAACAAATGGTCTATATATTCGGACGTCTATATATTCGGACACTTAAAAGACACAATTTCAGTACTCCAGCTTCTACAAGAACTTAAGTGGGAGAATGACTATCTTTTTGCGACATGTGATGTTAATTCATTATATACTATTATTCCCTATAAAGAGGGGTGTGAAGCAGTAGAATTTTTTCTACGCAATTCAGGCAATTTCTCAGTGGACCAGCTAGAATTTACAATAGAGGGTATACAATTGATTTTGAACAATAATTATTTTTGGTACGATGGGGATTTTTTCCTACAGTTAAAAGGTACAGCCATGGGGACGAGGTTTGCCCCCAGCTATGCCAACCTCTTTATGGCCCACTGGGAATCCAGTGTGGTCTGGGCGGGGCATGGCTGGGGCGAAGCCTCGTCCTCTATAGGCGCTATATCGATGATATCTTGATTGTGTGGAAGGGTGATGAGGATAGTCTTTCACAGTTTATAGCCCACCTCAATCAGAACCTATTGGGAATTAAATTGGATTCAGTTATTAATAAACAACAGGTCAATTTTTTAGACCTCAATATCTATGTAGAAGGGGGAATTATTAAGACCAAGACCTATTTTAAAGAGGTTAATGTAAATAGTTATATACCCATTGAAAGTGACCATTATTCACCCTGGTTAAAGGCGATACCGAAAAGTCAGATGTTGCGAGTTATGAGAAATTGCACTGATACTGAGCAGTTTCTCATTCAATCAGAGAAACTGATCGAGGATTTTAAAGAAAAGGGCTATAGAGAGGATACTTTGAATAACACTCGAAAAGAAATTCAGGATGTGGATAGAACAACTCTCCTGAAATATAAAAAACGAGAGAAAGACTTAGGAGAAGATGTTCCTCTCATCCTGGACTATAACATCAACAATAGGAAAATTAGAAAATCAATAGTAAAATATTGGCCTATTCTAAAAAGAGACCCCATTCTTAGTAAAATCTTACCGGAGAAACCTCGAATTATCTATAGAGGTAATAAATCAATTAAAATGGATTTGGTCACAACCATCAGAGAGATGATAAAGCTAAAAGAGATAAGAATCTGTTTGGCCTACTCCCAGGCTTTTATGGATGTGGACATTGCATCTCATGCAGAAAAACTGGTAGTAATAAAAGACTAATTAAGAACTTTGAATCTTCGGAAAAAACACAATATAAAATTAAAGAACTTATTACCTGTTTGTCCACCCATGTGATATACGTGCTGGAATGCCCATGTGGATTACAGTACGTAGGTCAGACCTCGAGAGCTCTCTACATCAGAATTAATGAACATTTATGTAATATTACGAGAGGATATGCAAAACATAATGTTTCAGTACATTTTAGAGATAACCATCAATGCAATCCAAGAGGAATTAAATTCTGGGCAATTGAAAAAGTGAGAAAGAATTGGCGAGGAGATAATTTAATTGAGAAATTAATTAAGACAGAGATGAGATGGATTTTTGTTTTAGACACTATGGCCCCGAGAGGAATGAATGTAGACTTCGAAGTCTGTCATTTTTTATGATTCTATCTGTTTTTGTAATTTATGTTTTTATACCTTTCTCCTGATAATTTGAAGACTGGTTTCAGTCGCATGTTATTAACAGACAGAGCCTATTTCTGTAGGTTCAATGTTTATCCCTGCTATATCACCTGGGTTGTATACTCATATAGATTTTCATTGTGTTTGTGTTGATTATCGATCATCCAATGATGTAGTCTCTATCTCGACTATTGGAGGTAACTGTTATTAGTTCCGACCAGTTGTCATTATAGTTTTAGGCTATATGCTGTACAGTATATTTTTATTTGTATGTATGTTTTTTCCGATTTTTTATTTTTTCTGATTTTTCGTTCGAATCGGCTTTTCGAATATTTGTAAGTTAAGATCCGAACGCTTTCATGTTCAAATGAGGAATTGCCGCTATGACAGTCGAATCGGAGATCCGAACGATAATAAAAACGAAATGAAAATTCGTAAACATCCGCCCAAAGATCCGAAAACGGAAATACGTCACACTGAATTTGACCAATCACAGGTGGAACGCAGGTGACCCGCACGCCGAATACATGCGGTTTTTTACATGGATACAGACTATATAAGGAGTAAGATGGCTCCTGGGGGACTTTTTATTATAATTTTTTGACTGAGGAAGCCTGCAGTAGCAGGTGAAACGCGTCTCGCACTTTATACACCTTCCTTTGGTGTTTTGTCCTTTATTAAATTTTTATTGCTTTACATTTTGGCCTTTTTTATTATTATTTTTATTTTTATTTTTATTTTTATTTTAATTTTTGCCATTACCTCTCTACTTGCCACATCTCTGTGCATTGGTTTGAACTGTTCTACGGCGGAGCTGTGTTCCAGCGGAAATCCAGTACCGAGGATGGACCCCCTCTGATTAGTGGTCCCAGGCGCTTATACAGAGCCACTTTCAATAGAGGCTCTGTAACACGTGAGTGTAACCCTCTCTGGATTTTTTATATTCAATTAATTTACAGTATTACACTATTATTGATTTCTTCCTCGAGATCATAAGTATACCTCCGGTCCAAAGCTACTATCAAGCCTGTAAGAATAAGGATTGTGAATCTCTTTTCCTGAATCTCTTTTCCTGCTGATGGGTGGAGCCCCCCAGAAGAGGCTTAAAGGCATACATTTGGAGTCTTGTAGACTCCCTGTTTGTGAGTGGAAAATCCTATTTTTTTCTGATTTTTTGGTGTACACTGATACTATGCAATGAGATTCTCTTTTTGTCTCTTTTAGAAGTCGATGCCATTTAACAGATTTACTATTCCACTGAAAGAAATAAGAACAAGGGAAAGAAAGAAAAATAGACCTTCTTTTTGTCTTGTCTTCTCATTTTATATATATTGAGATACATGTGATCTTTGTTTAACCTTTAGCGCTCCTATTTCACTGTATAGTGATTTCTCTCTACATTCTGGTTTTGGAGTGAAGGATACACTCAACTAGTGAGCTGCTTAAAAGTATATTGCTTTGCTATTTGATCTAACTCTATAGCGCCTTCACACTATAACCTTCGGGTTTTTCTTCTTTCTCTGCAATGAGTGAGTGTTGGCTGCTGCAGCAGAGTGGTCGCCACCTGTAAATCTGGAGGGGACACAATGGGTCCACCAATTCACTAGTGGGCATGACTGGATTTTCTTAACTCTGTAAAATCATTGTTTTGGAAATTGTGTGGATAAATTAATTATTTAACACAACAATGTGGGATGTGCATTGTATGCGTGGGGTTTTGTATGGGTGTCACCTTCTGTGTGCATGGTGCCCCCCCTTTAAGTGAGCCAGTCCCTAGCCATATCCTATTTTCATCTCCAGGCATGAAACAATAGGGCAGATTGTAATCACAAGGTGGACATGAATAAAGTGGATAACAGCACACACACACAATGGTCTGATAAGGCGGCAATGTTTGGCAAACGAGGCAAACTATGACCACTCAAACTGTTCTCACATTTAAAACATATTCTATACGGGGGGTTGGAAAAGGCTGCAGTGACACAGACATTAATGATATCATAAATAATAACAATAACAGATAAACAAAGACATTAATGATATTAACGATAACAATATTCAGACATAACACTACCCTCAGTAGTCACATAACACAAAACTAGAGGGGTTATTCAGAGAGATTCGAGATGTCGCCGCATGTTTGGTGCCCTTTCGTTCCCAGTATTTTGGGGCGATTCGGCGGTTCTAGTTCGCCGACCCTGGGGTGTAGTCAAGTACAACCGCAGGGTCCTCGGAGTGTAGAGAAAACTCACCGCAAGCCCACAGAACATTCACCGATCACTCACAGAAAACCTGCAGAAACCGCTGCAAAAACCACGCCAAACATGCCGGAGAAATCAGACAAGCCGCTGATCACAGCGCAGACCAACCGCCGGAAAAAGCCGACAGGCAGACGAACGGGGTGAAAAAAAAAACAGTACGCTTGAAAGTTTCAAAATTGAAACGCTGTTTGCAAAAAACTACTGAACGAAAATGTCTGGAATTTACCTACAAGATCTTATCAATGATAATAAGAAGAACTGTAACAGAAAAAAGAAAAAAGGATTAAAAAAAAACAACGCAGGGCATTTCGGTAACTTTTCACTGCTGTTCGGTGTTCTATGAATGGATTAACCATTGCTTCTCTATGGGGGATTTCACTGCTCTCAAACATGCACCATACGTGCCGGCAATTTGCCAAAATTTGGCGAACTGCCTTCTCTCTGAATAGCCGAATGGCCCCGAAATGTCCCCGTACGTTGAATTTCATTGTCCGGTTACATTTCGGGTCTCTCTGAATAACCCTGTAGGTAGAAATTCCAGGTAATCGAGACCACACTGCAGCCCAGGTTCCATGACAGCAATCACCAGACAGGAATACACTCGCTGTGTAGTGCTTATCATAACCCCTGAAGAGTTTTCAGCATGAGCTGGTTGAAAGCCTTCTATGCAAAGCAAATCCTTGCTTTTTGGAAGGCTGCCACAGTCCACCTAGGCACCTGACGTTGGAGAGAGGAGGGACACTCAGTCCAATTAAAAATGAATTAAATTGTCATGGTGGCTAAAGCGTTTCTTCAAGCTTCAGAATGAAGTGAACTTAAAATATTATTTATTTATTATTTTCATAATTTCATTATTTATTGGATCATGTGTAGTAAAAACTCAAGACTCAAGATAAGAAGTTATTCTCACGAACAAAGAAAGAATGAACCAATTAAATCAAATTGTAGCTGCTAGCCTTACTTGCACTTAGTCAGTAATAGAAAACCAATCAAAATCAAATAAGTAAAAATAAAAAAAGTGTTGTTTTTTTTTTTTCCCCGTCTTGCATGTATCTCCTCTCAGGCACCCATCCACCTCATCCTGCCAAACCACCAGATATCTTTGTCATGTGAACTAGGCTTTAAGCCAGCAGGTCAGAAACTTACACAATTTGTGGCGCCTGCTTAAAGTGTCTGGGAGTCTCACCGATCAGTCAAAGCCTCGGGGCAAAATGTAATTATCTTTCGCTTTTTTTTTTCTTTTTCATAAAGGTACTGTAAAAAAAAAAAAAAGTATTTGCTCAAGACTTTCTTTAAAGCGAGCAAAGAAAAGGTGAGGTATCACTGAGAGTAAAATGTAATCCCCTCCATACAAGAATAGCATTACGTTCCCTGTGTTCTTTAATCTATAAAGACAAAAGGAGAAGACAGTGCAAAGAAGACTGTGGGAGAGATGTGGAAAGAATTATTTACACAGAAGGATCATGAAGCGTGAAAAGGTTTTTACGTCTTGTTTTGAAAATCATATTTTTGTCAAATAACAGAGATCTTTGAGAAGGTCTTCGGAGCCGAAGCCATTCACCCATCCATGTAATTTGTAGCATTAAGTGAACCCAATGTTTCTTTTTTTAACATTTAAGACTTGTTTATGCAGCCCATAAATGGTGCGTCTGCTTTATGCTTTGAGCTGCAGGGCATACGAAGGAGAAAAAAGGGTTAAGTATTCAGAGACGAGGAACTGTACATCTTTTCTGGGCTTAACCGTCATTACTGAGCATTGAACTTTAAGAAGGGGGCAGTTTATGAGGATTGTAAATCCCTGCTTTTGATTTCATTGGAAAGTAATTCAAAAGGTAATTACTTAAAAGCGGAACTTTAAAGTTTAGAGGTATAGTAAAGTACTGACTAGAGAGCAATTGTCACACCGTAGGTAATCCATTACTGACCATTACCAGAGGCAAAGAAATCCGTCTCTGCCCCACGTAAAGTTGGTCACACGCTAAAAACGGCTAAATGAAAGCATTCCAGGCACGTGATCACGCTGTTCTACAGATCTCTGCACGAACGTGATATAGGTGTGTTGTTTAGGAAATAATTTAAATAGAATCTATCGTCAATTTTTCTCAGAATCATGATGACATTTAGACAGAGCCTTCAGCAGCGAAGTGTCATGTTCAATTTGCTTTGGGCGCAGAAGAGATAATTAGTCCATCTGCAAAGCTTTCTTGATAAAGGTGTTTCTTAATCATATGCTTAACACAGACATGTTAGCGTGTTCTGTGACTTACGGGGCTTCCCCTTCTAATAGAGAAAAGGATAAGAGATGTGTGCGAATTAAATAGATTGCTCTTCTAAGTCAACAACATTAATGAAGAATCGTTGCATGGAAGATTAGTGTGTAGTGTGTTTTAAAATATCTACAGTGTACATGTATGAACATTGGTATTTGAGTGCAAAAACTAATTTATGAGAGTGCTGCAACAATCGTTGGGGGTTGCTGCACCTCTTGTACAGAGAGGACTGCCTTGGCATTTCAATACTGGTGACCATTCTGGGTGAAAGCAGACTGATTTGCATATGGTCATGTCCTCTCTGTAATGACACCATCGATCTAAAACCTTGTGAGACCTGAGCAGGGACCCAGCATCGGTCAACATGGCTGCTGTCGACTCTCAGTGTTCATAACTTCCTTCTTGCTGTTGTTTGTGCTCACTATGGGCGCTATTCCGTACGTCACGCTAAAATGGGGACACTAACAGGATCGGGCCACTATTCTTGCTGCGGGATGAAAGGTGTGTATCCGAATTATTGGGGTGGGTTTAGGGGATGCTAATTGATTTTGCAAATGCAGAATCATACAGCGCCAGCTTTTAGGAGTAGCTAAATTTTTTCCTCGAGCGTCCCTGCGGCAATTAGCGCTAGCAATTTGTAACACCTTACTTATCGAAACGCTAATTAATGATTACCCTCCCCATGTTAAGTATAGGATACGCAAAATACAGTAATCTCACGCAAAAACCAATGCGCTAAGTGATTTCTTACGGGTTTAGCGTCAGGAAGGTAATAAGGGGGGCATGCGTTAAAGTCTCTTATCCTGGAGGTAACACTTACTCATCCCAACGCTAACGTTAGTGTTCACTAGGGAATAGTACCATATGAGTCTAAAGGGTATTCTAGACATGGGCGCGTGGCTCAAAGTGCCTAGGGAGCTGTAGTGATACTCTCCTGATGATGCCAAACCAGGCCGTAACAATCATCAAAGGGTTGCTGTATCTTTCGTGCAGTGAGGACTGCCTTGGCATTTCAGTACTGACTACCATGTTTGGGTGATAGCATTCTGATTTGGATATGGTTATGTCCTCTCTCTAATGGTGCTGTTGAGCTAAATCCTTGTGAGACCTGAGCAAGAACCCACTGTAAGGTTGTTTCTAGTTCCATCATGGCTTCTGTCCATTATCAGAGTTCTCATAACCTTTTTCTCGTCGATATTTATGGCTTGTGTTGTAGCAATCTCAATGCATACCTTTCATTTCTTGGTTTCCACAAATCCTGAAGTCCTGCATCACTTTTCTATCCTCTTCTTTCAACCCCTATCTAGGGCCCTATTATAATCTTCGCGCATACGTTTGCGCCAGCGCAAAAACGCATTAACGTGAGAGGCAAAACCCTTTGCGCTGAACGTTGTATTACAATGTCAGCGCAACCTACGTGCATATACGTCTACCGCGGGGGAATCTGCGCGAACGCTGCGCGAGCTTACTGTACATTGCGCGTCCTATACTTAACATTGTGAGCGCAAATGCGTTTGTGCGCTGGTACGCGGATAGTATTACAATCTATGCGCAGGAATTAACGCATAGATGTTGCGCGCATAATTTTAGCAACTCCTAAAAGCTGGTGTTAATGGCAAAATCTATCAACCTGGCTGAAACCAAATACACCAGCCCAAAAAAAAAATGCAGCAAAGTATAATTACACATTCTACTCATACCAAACCAATAAATTTGAGAAGTTGTGTGTACATTTTTTATTGATGCAGCATATATGCGCAGATTGACTTTGAGAGGCACAAAAACGTAACATGAGACAATTGTGGATCTTAATTCTGATTGGTTGAATGGCGTGAAAAAAACAGTCGGCTGGTAACACAACCTGCTTAAAATAATTTCTAAACCCAAAGAGCAACATCTTACTGATACCCATGAACGTAGATTGAAACAACACAATTTAATGCTTTGTTATTTTATCTGCTTCTGTTATAAAATTAAATTGCATACAGGTCAATGAAAATTGAAGGTGAAAAGGCATGAATGACTTGAAAATCAAAAGATCCATTGTTAGGACAAGAAAACTCTGGCATAAGTATGAGGTCAAATTCCATTCTTATTTTCTGAATCAATCATCAACTTTGCTAAAGCTTTCAAAAAGGTAAAGCCAGAGACAATGGAACACATAAAATTATTAATCACTGGTGTTATACAATGTTTGAAAGTATACATTCATACACAGGGCCTACATGTCTATTAGGTAACTTAGACCAGTGTTTCCCATCCCTGTCCTCAGAGCCTATTAGCGGACCAGGTTTGCCTGATATCTGAAGCACGGCACAGGTGATATGATTTGCTGCTCAGTGATTGCAGTATCCAGTCTGCATTTCCCCAAGGTAAGCCTTAACATTTGGCCTAGTAGTGGTCCCTGAGGGCAGAGTTGGCAAACACTGACTTAGACAATGGCCTACAGAGCTGCTAAGAGAGAACCATCTGACAATCTGGGGCCCTTGAGTATCGCCCAGAAAAAAGAGCATTAGGGAAAGCTGCAAGTGTGCAGCATGGACAATTTAGAAATTTGAAAGCACTATAAAGACCATTAACCCACTAGTAAATTGCAAATGAATAACCTTCATCGTTGACCTTTACCTTGTCAGCAGTTGTTGCATGATGATTGAGGCCAAGAAATCAGAAGTTTTGACATTGTTTTATCCAGACCCTTATTCCTCCATTGTTCTAGTAATCCCAATCCTTCTCCATGACATAGGAATGTAAGGTGATGCTATGGCCCCAGGAAGAATTGTATGTAATGTGAAATTAAAATCGAGAAAAGCAGAAATGTGAACCTTTGAAGGTTAGAGAGCTATTGTCTACTCATCCCAACAGATTTACATTAAACATAAATCCTCTACATGTGACAATGGGTGTGCTTACCACATAATTCTATCATGGTACGCCTGGTAATTGAGGATAGCCCTCATCTTGCTCATGATTCACCAGTAAATACTTAATGAACTCATTAAGATGGTTATACAGGTTGACCACCTTTTATCCAAAATACTTGCGACCCCTGAGCATTCTGGATTTTGGATTCCTGCAGATTTCAGAATCTGAGAGAATCTTATGTTTGAGAGAAAGTAGATTAATATTATTATTATTGTCATCATTTATATAGCGCCAACAGTTTCCTCAGTGCTTTACAATAACCAAAAGGAACGACATAAACGGACATATGATGGAAGCAAGATATGAAGAGTGCCCTGCTCATAGGAGCTTACAATCTAGAGGGATTGGGGTGGAGGAAGACAAGAGGAATTTACTAGATAGCAGGATCATTAGTGCCAGTGGTTTGGGAATGGTGGGGCCTTAGAAGTGTCACGCGCAGGTACCGCGGTGGCACCGGTGTTAAGGATTCAGTGTACGGGGTGGTTAGTTCAAGCTCAGTATGCAGTGATAAAGGAGGAGGGAGGTGGATACAGGAGTAATAAAGCAACAGAAGGTTTATTTAACCAGGGAACAACAATGATAAGGATAAACCAAGGGGGACAATGAATAATGTATAACAGCTGGGAGAGACAGGAATGAGACTGATTGGATATTCACAATAATAGAACAAAGCATAGAAAGAAGACAGGGCTGAGAAATAGGTAGATGGACAGTACAGGAACTGGACTGGACCGAAAGATACACAGAACACCAAAATAAAGACAAGGAGAGCGGGACTGGAAAAGGGCTGGCTATAGACAGAAATAGGAGACAATACTGAAAGACACAAGAACACTTACTGAACACAGAATAGGAAGAGGGATGACAGGAGATATAGAGACACAGGGCACTGGGGTCCTTGGAGGCACTGAGGATCTTGGAGGGTCTCTGGATGCAAGGAGGGTCTCTGGAGGCAAAGAGGGTCTCCGGAGGCAAGGAGGTCTCTTGATGCTGTAGAGGCCTGGAAGTATTGCAGAGGCCTGGAAGTGCTGCAAAGACCTGGAAGTGCTGCAGAGGCCTAGATCTTGAAGTAGAGATGTGCATGGCTGAAATTTTTTTTGTTTAGTTTCGTTTCGTTACATTTTTAAATAATTTCATTTATGGAATTTCGTAACTAATTTCGTTTCATTTAGTTTTGGATCGATTTGAAATTTTGAATCGATTTGAATTTCATATATCAATTCGATAGTTGATATCAATTCGAATTTTGGATCACTAAATAAAACCCCAATTAATCAAATTTTGGTGTTAAAAGAAAAGCTAGGGTTAAATTTTAAGCTGTGTCACAGATTTAGTATTTGAGTCAAATTAAACAATGAAACAAATTTAATTTGTTTCACAAAGTCCTTTGCTGACTATTACTTGTATTTTAAGTTAATATCAATTTGATAGTTGATATCAATTTGATAGTTCATTTCAAATTCGATAGTTGATATGTATTTGATAGTAAATTTCAAATTCAATAGTTGATATCAATTTGATAGTTCATTTCAAATTCGATAGTTGATATGTATTTGATAGTAAATTTCAAATTCAATAGTTGATATCAATTTGATAGTTCATTTCAAATTCGATAGTTGATATCAGTTATTCAAATTTTTCTTTTCTGATGATGACATTGTAAAACAAAATAAATTTGTTATATACCATTTTGTTTCGTTTCGAATTCGTATCATATCGATTCCTTATTCAGAAGTACTTCCGAACTGCGAATTATCAAATTTCAATACAAATTCCGAATTTTTCAGAAAAAAACGCACATCTCTAGCTTGGAGATCTGGGGTCATGGTAGAATCAGTTCAGAGTGTAGAAGAAAGCTGTTGCAAGCAGGTTGGAGGAAACACTGAATGAATCCCAATGCACCAGCATTGGGCTATGGGTGTGTCTGGCTTAAAGCAAAGTCTTGATTGATGCACCTGTGGTGCCAGCAAGAATGAAAGGAAATTTGAATTTAGCATGCTGAGGGTTAACTAATGCTGCCAAGGAGATCATTGCTTTGAAGCAGCACCAGTTCTGTTCTTCTTGCTCCGCTGCCGGCATGGGGCATGACAAGAAGCAGCTTCAATCATGCTTGAGAAGGTGAGCAGAGGGATGAGTTGCATCAGGGATGTGGTACGCTAATCTGAAGAGATGGGTTTTGAGAGATTTATTGAAGGCCTGAAGATCAGGGGAGAGCTTGATAGGGTGAGGCAAGTCATTCCACAGGACCGGAGCTGCCCTTGAGAAGTTTTGGAGGTGAGAGTTGGCAATGGGAGAGTCACAATCCCCTTCTTGCGGAAGCTCCCTGTGTGTACACACCCTGGGAGCATTCTGCAGCATATCTATGCAGTATTTATATGATGCTTGGAGTCAGCAAGACTCCGGGCAGCATGTCACTGGGTCTTCCCAGAAGCTCCCAGCATGTGCCTTGGTCTGCGGCAGCACTCGTGAGCTTTGTCCTTGAGTGGCAGAATTCGTGCAGAGCACCCCAGGTCATGAATTAGTAAAATCTGGACAATTCCAAAAATTCCAGGTTTCAGGGACCAGGTATTCTGTATTTAGGAATTACAGATAAGGGGTGCCCAGCCTTTACATATTACATATTACTTATGGTACATAAATATCATGTTGCTTTTTACTTTATGCAGTTAGAGGATTTTTGCCAATTCCATTACCATTTTAGGACACTCTTAAGAAACACACCAATGTTTTTTTACATGTAAACACACACACACACAGGTTTTTAGTTAGGATGGGAAAAAATAAGTGCACTAGCTCGGTTTACACGATAGCAGTCGAGCAAACTGTATTTAATATTGAAAAGACTGCGACAATAATTTCCATCTCTTCAAAACAGAGTTTTAGTGCATACATATAAACAGTCCAATAACAAAACAAAACAAACAAAATTACATGAACTGGATTGTATCCATGACGTCATTATGATAATTTGTAGTATCCTCAAGCTGTAGCTGACTCGAACAGGATTTTCATTGTTTGTCATGACAGAAATCTAGAAAATGCTTTTTGATACGCCTTTTGTATTTACAGAAGAAGGTGCTGGAGGGAAACTGGCCGTTGTGTAAAAATAAATTATGAAATATAGAGGTTATTTTGTGAAACTAAATCTCTGAAGTGCATTGGCATTTGGTACATTAGATTTACAGTATTAACAAATCTACTTATTAGTTGATTGTATTAGTTGTAATTATTACCTTGAATGTTAAACCAATCAAAAGGTCATAAAAAAGATAAAAGAAAATATCTATATAAATATTACAAAGTGAAAATATTCAGGTCAAATCACTTCACGTTATTTTTTTCTTCCATTCGAATGATCTGAATTTCATTCATGCCGCGATTCTGAAAATGTGGTTTGTATGAAAAATATTGTTGAATTTTATATGCTTGCCTGCATGGTGCCGGTGAGAAATTAATACTCAAGTGCAAAGGTTACTTCAGTGAGGACGGGCTAGTGATGATTGCTGCTAGTCAGCTGACATTGGAAAAAAAAAGAGAGAATACATACGTATGGAGATCTCTGCCAGGTACGGTGGTCTGTCCTCCAAATGTAACATGTCCAAAGTAAGTTGGTTAAACTCATATGGGCATTCATTAATGTACAACAGAATAGCACCTACTGTGATGGGGTACGTTGTAGCAGGCTTATGACAATTCTCCCAAGTTTCACTTTTTAGTGAACAGACCTACAAGTGTTTTAAAAGCTTTAAACCTATAGACTTGTCTTGAGAACAGTCTGGTTGGACTGAAACATTGACTTTAATAAAAGCTTTCATATAATTTACTAAGACGTCTCTGAGTGGTGGAATATCAAGAGCATATCTTCAAATATACCTGGTTCCAGCACCGGAGCAGAATATTTGGATACAGAGTGTGCGGGGATCGAGTTTCTTTCTTTCTATGTTGTTGTTGTTGTTAGTTTGGATGTCGTGTCTGATTCGTCGCAACCCCATGGACAACGCCCCTCCAGGCCTTCCTCTCCTCTACCATCTTCAGGAGTCCATTTAAGCTCACGTCTACTGCTTCAGTGACTTAATGCAGCCACCTCATTCTCTATCGTCCCCTTATTCTTTTTCCCTCAATCTTTCCTAACATTAGGCTATTCTCCAGTGAGCCCTTCCTTCTCATTAGGTGACCAAAGTATATGAGTTTCATCTTCAGGATCTGGCCTTCTAAAGAGCAGCCAGGGTTAATCTCCTCTAGGACTGACGGTTTGATTGTCTAGCAGTCCAAGGGACTTGCAAGACTCTTCTCCAGCACCATAGTTCAAAGGCCCCAATTCTTTGACGCTCACCCTTTCTTATGGTGCAACTATCACACCCATACATTGCAACTGGGAAAACCATAGCCTTGACTACACGCACTTTTGTTGGCAGGGTAATGTCTCTGTTTTTGTATGCTGTCTAGATTTGCCATAGCTTTCCTCCCCAGGTGCAAACGTCTTTTAATTTCTTGGCTGCAGTCCCCATCTTCTGTGATTTTGGAGCCCAGGAAAATAAAATATGTCACTACCTCCATTTCCTCCCCATCTATTTGCCAAGAATTGAGAGGGCCGGATGCCGTGATCTTAGTTTTCTTAATGTTGAGTTTCAAGCTAACTTTTGCACTCTCCTTCTTCACCCGCATCAAGAGGCTCTTTAGTTCTTTTTCACTTTCTGCCATTAGAGTGGTATCATCTGCGTATCTGAGGTTGTTGAAATTTCTCCTGGCAATCTTAATTCCAACTTTAGATTCATCTAGCCCCGCCTTTCTCCTTCTGGAAATCCCATTTCAATCAATCTATGATTATAATTCTAATAACTATTTTTAAATCCCTAATGGGATTATCTCTAAACAAGTAGTTGAGGAGCCAACTCGTAAAGAGGCCATATTAGATTTAATATTCACAAATGGTGGTTTGGTAACAGACGCTGTTGTAGGTGAAAATTTGGTATCTAGTGATCACCAGTCAGTGTGGTTTAATATAAGAACAGGGATGGAGCCGCACCACACAAAAACAAAAGTTTTAGATTAAAAAAAAAAAAGATTTTTCTAAAATGAGATTTTGTGTGAATGAGTCATTATCCGACTAGAGGAGTTTAAATGGAGTCCAGGAGAAATGGGATAATTTAAAGGTGGTATTATTGAAGGCTACAAACAATTGCATTAGGCTTGATAGCAAAAGCAAAAAAAGGGAAGAAACTACTGTGGTCTCTACAGAAGTGGCCAAATAGTGAAGAACAAAAAGATGGCATTAGATAATTATAAAAAAACAGAGTGAAGAAGATATGCAAATTTATAAGATTAGGCAGAAAGAGGAAAAGCAATTTATAAGACCTTCCAAATAGGGATGGGCTGGCGGTTCAATCCGAACATGAGTTTGATTCGAACATTGCCCATTCGGCCGTTCGGCGAACATCGAACATTTCCGCGCTTTCACCCACAATGCACCACAATGGACCACAATGCACTTTTCAACTGGCCTAGAGGTCAGGTGCAAGACTATGCCAATCACGGCTCAGAGTCCTGATAGGGCAAATTTTGCCCAATCATGGGCTCACAGAGCTAAGTCCCGCAGCACACTATATAAGGGTTCTCTGCAGCCCCAGCACGTGGTTTTTTTGCAGGAGTGAGAAGAGATTGTTCTTTTATGTGTGTCTCACAGACATCTAGCAGTTTTCTGTTAATTGTAATCTGTGTCTTCTCACTGCCAGCTATTGGGGTCTCACTTTCTTCTAGCAGAAATCTGGAAATTGTAATCTGTGTCTTCTCACTGCCAGCTATTGGGGTCTCACAGACTTCTAGCAGATATCTGGGAATTGTAATCTGTGTCTTCTTACTGCCAGCAATCAGGGGGTCCCACATACTTCTAGCAGATATCTGGGAATTGTAATCTGTGTCTTCTCACTGCCAGCTATCAGGGGGTCCCACATACTTCTAGCAGATATCTGGGAATTGTAATCTGTGTCTTCTCACTGCCAGCTATCAGTGGGTCCCACATACTTCTAGCAGATATCTGGGAATTGTAATCTGTGTCTTCTCACTGCCAGCTATTGGGGTCTCACAGACTTCTAGCAGATATCTGGAATTGTAATCTGTGTCTTCTTACTGCCAGCAATCAGGGGGTCCCACATACTTCTAGCAGATATCTGGGAATTGTAATCTGTGTCTTCTCACTGCCAGCTATCAGGGGGTCCCACATACTTCTAGCAGATATCTGGGAATTGTAATCTGTGTCTTCTCACTGCCAGCTATCAGTGGGTCCCACATACTTCTAGCAGATATCTGGGAAATATAATCTGTGTCTTCTCACTGCCAGCTATTGGGGTCTCAAAGACTTCTAGCAGATATCTGGGAATTGTAATCTGTGTCTTCTCACTGCCAGCTATCAGGGGTCCCACATACTTCTAGCAGATATCTGGGAATTGTAATATCTGTCTTCTCACTGCCAGCTATCAGGGGGTCCCACATACATCTGGCAGATATCTGGGAATTGTAATCTGTGTCTTCTCACTGCCAGCTACCAGGGGGTCCCTCATACTTCTAGCAGATATCTGGGAATTGTAATCTGTGACTTCTCACTGCCAGCTATTGGGGTCTCACAGACTTCTAGCAGATATCTGGGAATTGTAATCTGTGTCTTCTCACTACCAACTGCTGCCAGGCTATCAGGCTGTATCACTGACTTATACCAGAGTTGTGTGAATTTGAATCTGTGTGTTTGCACTGCAAAGGTTATCAGGCTGTATCACTGACTTATACCAGAGTTGTGTGAATTTGAATCTGTGTGTTGGCACTGCAGAGGCTATCAGGGTGTATCACTGATTTATAGCATTGTTCTGGAAAATCTGTATATCTTTAATCTACATATCACTCACCATGTCAGAAAGACCAAAAAGGACAGGCAGACGCTCCCAGACACAGATAAGAGGGCAAGCAGCCTCTGTGTCGGAAGGCTGTGCCCCTGGTCGTCGTGGACGTGGTGCATCCTCTGCAGGGGCACGCTTGTCCTTTCTAACTGGTGCTGGCCATCTTAAGCAGCAGCAACATACAGAGGATTTGCAGGATTGGCTAACCAGGTCATCCTCATCCTCCGAGTCCTCTGCCAGCCAGGCTTGTAGTGGTTTACAGTCCACCTCAGCTGCCAAAACATCTAATTCAGCCTCCATGTCCACAGCTACTCCTGTCGTAGCCTCACTATCACACACGGAGAAGTCAGCTGAATTGTTTGACTACAGTGACAGTGACATGCTGCTTGAGGATGCGCAGCAACTCCAGTGCTCTGATTCAAACTCTGAAGTTGAGGAAGGGATTATAATCAGCCTAGAGGGAGGGGGTGCCAGTGACACAGAAAGAACTGGCATTCATGTTCCCCCAGCAGCTGTAGCATATTGCAAGGTTGGCTCCAGTGATGAAGAGATAGGGTGTGATGACAATGATGATGAGGTCACTGACTCCACCTGAGTGCTTGATCGAACAGAGGAGTCAAGGGAGGAGGAGGAGGCACAACAAAAACGAGGCAGAACATCCTCTATGAGCAACCATAGCCAGTCCAAGGCATCAGATGTCAGAGCTGCTCAGGTGCAGAGTGCTGTTGTCTCGCAGCACACGTCCAGGATCTCTGCTGTCAGGGAGTTCTTCACGACATGTGCAGCAGACTGCAGCGTTGCTATTTGTAAGCTATGTCGGAAGAGGATCAAGCGTGGGACAGACGTCACATCAGACACTTGGGTACCACGTGCTTGAGGCGACATATGACCACCTGCCACGCATCCCGTTGACACAACACTTTGCATAGGTCCTCCTCCTCATCTGTCTCTACCCCCACTATGGGCCATATTGCATTCCTCGTGCATCGGTTTTGCACGCACGCAAATGCGCATTTGCGCGAGGACAAAACTATTTGCGCAGAAAGTCGTATTTCAACGTTCGCACAAACGGTGTGCGTTATCGTTTGATGCGGATGGACTTGCGCGAGCGTGATGAACTGTGCACGTCCTATACTTAACATTGTGAGCGCAAATGCGTTAAGCGGATTGAATTTCAATAGATGCGCAACGTCCTTCGAACGACGTTTGCGCGCATAATTTCAACGTCTTTGAAAACTTGGTGTTAACTGCAAATCTGAACTTTCTGGCCGAAACCAAATACACCAGCATGAACAAAAAAATACAGCACAGTATAGTTACACATTCTACACACCCCCAAACAAAAAAATTGTGAATTCGTGCATATTTTTTTTATTGCTGCAGCATGTATACTCAGATTTATTTTGACTGGCGCAAAAATGTTAGTGAGTCAATTAAGGTGAATTGATGTCAATTACAGTTCTTAATTCTGATTGGCTGAATCCCGCGAAAAAAACAGTCCGCGCACTGATTTACATGCACAACGTTACTGCGCGCGTATTACACTTAGTTTTGCACGTTTTTTACTAACGTTATTTTTTGACAGATGAGAAAATGCGTTCGGATCCGAATATCACGTTAATTGTTGCGCGATAACGCTGGACACTGCGCGTAAATAAAATTACACTGCGCGAGCGCATTTGTGCAGAGAATGTAATATTGCCCGATATGTCCTGCCATGTCATTGCCTACAACCTCCACTGACAGGGATGATGCTACAGTAATGGGTGTACCACGTCCTTCCTCTGAATCTGCCAGCATCCCATCAGCTGCAGATTTATGCGGTCAGATTTCGTTGCCCCAGCTGCTACAGCAGAAGAAAATATATTGTCCCAACCATCCACATGCACAGCATCTAAATGCCACCTTGGCAAAATTACTCGCATTATAGCTGCTGCCTTTCCAGCTGTGGACTCTGCTTCCTTCCGTGAATTTACAGAATGTGCTGTACCACAGTGGCAGGTTCCAAAATGCCATTTCTTTTCACGGAAGGCCATTCCAGCACTATACCAGCACGTGGAAGACAATGTTATGGAGTCATTGCTAAAGGCAGTCAGCAGCAAGGTGCATGTGACTTTAGACACGTGGTCCAGCAAGAATCGACAGGGCCGTTACATTTCCTTCATGGCACACTGGGTGACAGGGCTCTGTGCTGGAGCTTGCTCATCCATCACGCCTCCATAAAGCTGCCTATATGAGGTCTGTCTGCTCCACCACCTCTTCCTCTTCCTCCTCCTCCTCCTTGTCTCTGGCGAAGTGGCAGCTAAACCGACGCGTGGCAGGGGCTACGCGATGGCTCAAGCAAAAAGATGCCATACTGTGCTATAGCTGGTTTGTTTAGGGGACAGGAGCCACACCGGGCCAGAAATTCTGTCAGCTCTGCAGGGGCAGGCGCAGAGATGGTTAACACCACGCCAGCTTGAGCTGGGAATGGTCGTCTGTGATAATGGCAGCAACCTTCTCTCTGCCCTATGCCAGGGTAAGTTGACGCATGTACCATGCCTAGCACACGTACTAAATCTGGTGGTACAGCGTTTCCTAACCAGGTACCAAGGGCTGGCAGAGCTTCTCAGCCAGACCAGAAAAGTCTGCAGCCACTTCAGATGGTCATTCCCAGCAAATGTTCGCTTGGCAGAAATTCAAAGAGAATTCCACCTTCCCACAAACCGACTGATCTGTGACATGCCCACCAGATGGAACTTGACATTGGCAATGCTGCAGCGTCTGCACAAGCAGCAGAGGGCCATCACTGAGTACCTGTGTGAGTATGGCACAAGGACAGGTTCAGGTCAACTTGGTTCCCCCCCTGCAGTGGCTGATGATCATGGATGCATGCACTGTACTGTCACCATTTGAGGAGGCAACGAGGATGGTGAGCAGGGACAGTGCATGCATCAGTGACACAATTCCTTTAGTTTTCCTGCTGGAGCACACTCTGCGGGAAATTATAGGTGTGGCACTAGAGGCAGAGCAGCGGGAGGAAGAGGAGGACTTCCCTAGCTCTCAAGGCCCCAGTCTTTAAGCAGACAGCATTCCTGCGGGTCCTCAAATCAGACAGGAGGAGGATGAGGAGGAGGATGAGGAGGAGGAGGAATATTTAACTTGGGGGGGCATTGAAGGTGGGGATTCCTCAGGGGAGGGTTTTGTGTCCCCAGAAACCCAAGGACTAGTACGTGGCTGGGAGGAGGTAGTGCACGATACAGTGATCCTCAGCGACCAGGAACACTCTGAAGCTAATGTCACCTCCAACATACGCTGAATGGGCTCCCTTATCCTGCAAAGCCTGCTAAAGGACCCCAGGATTCGTGCTATCAAGGAGAGGGATCATTACTGGTTGGCAACACTTCTTGATCCACGATACAAGGGTAAGGTTCCAGAGCTCATCCTGCCCTCACAGAGGGAGCACAGGATGAAACAACCTGAGGACGCACTAAAGCGACACTTGTGTAACACCTTTGCAGGCACTGGTAGGTTACCAAGTGATGACACAGGTGCTTCTGAGGCTGCGGATGATCAGAGGAAGAGCGGTGAAGGCATTTACATTTTTTTAGTCCACGACGCCCAGGGACGTCAAATGTAGGCACCCATTGCCAGCGTCTTCACCATATGGTGCAGGACTACCTAGGGGCAAGGGCAGACCTGAATACCTTTACAGCAGATGATCCACTGGCTTACTGGGTGTTGAGATTGGATCACTGGCCAGAACTTAGCCAATATGCTATGGAGCTACTAGGTTGCTCTTCATCCAGCGTGCTTTCTGAAAGGACGTTCAGTGCCGCTGGAGGTTTTGTCACAGACAAAAGAGTGCATTTGTCCACCGACTCTGTAGACCGGCTGACATTTATAAAAATTAATCAGTCCTGGATCAGCAGCTATCACTCCCCAGATGCTGATGAAACTGAATAGATCGGGGATCTCTTCTGCATTCCCAAAACCTCCACCACTGCACTCTACCACAATACCTCAGAGGGGTTATGGTGTGAAGGCACTAGCTGGCACCAAAGGCAAAATATTTGGGTGCACTGATGCCTGTACCAGATTCATATCATTTTAATATTTGACCGCAGCGTCCAACCCTGCACTCTTCCACAATACCACAGAGGGGTTACTTACGGTGTGAAGGCACTTGCTGCCACCAAAGGCACAATATTTGGGTGCACTGCCACTGACGCCTATACCAGATTCATATCCTTTTAATATTAGACCGCAGGGTCCACCACTGCACTCTTCCACAATACCACAGAGGGGTTACGGTATGAAGCCACTTGCTGCCACCAAAGCCAAAATATTTGGGTGCACTGACGTCTGTACCAGATTCATATAATTTTAATATTTGACTGCAGGGTCCAACCCTGCACTCTTCCACAATACCTCAAAGGGGTTACGGTGTGACGGCACTGTTGCCGACACAAAAGGCCCTATTTTAAAGCACCTATTGTTACTTTCATCCAAAGCCTGCATACGTTTCACCATAATTTATCCAAAAAACACTAAACTTGTTCTGTGTGTCCTAAACCGTCTCCTCTTTTCATATAGGCTGCCGCCCCAAGCAGTTGTTTATGAATAAATTAAAGGAAAACCATTTACCGTCATTTGAAATGTCATTTTTTTGTTTTTAAATGTTTCTATACATCCTACAAATCCGCCACTTCTCGGGCAGGTTATGGGGACCTCCTAGGCATGATATTTGAAGGAATTTTTCAATTTTTATTCTAAACCTTTATTTCATGGAAAACTCACTGTTCCTTTAAAAACTTTTTTTTTTACTTTTTGTCCTTGTTTCCTGTCCCCCAGGGCACTACCCGGACCCCCATAAACCTTTTATGGCAAATATCTAGCATATATGCCCTCTTGGAGGGCACTCTAAAAATCGAATGTTCGGGTCCCATTGACTTGCATTGAGTTCGGATCATGTTCGCATCCGAACTCGAACTTTTGCAATTGTTCGAGTTCGAATGCGAACCGAACACGGAGGTGTTCGGTTCATCCCTACTTCCAAAGCACACGCAGAAGAGAAAATAGCCCAGTCATTAAAAACGAGGGACAAAACATCTTTTTTAGATGCATAAACGAGAAAAGGAAAGTAAAACAAGGATTAGTTAGATTAAAATCAAAGGAAGGAAGGTATGTAGAAAAGGATAAAAGTCTAGATGACTGCCTCAATGAATATTTTTGTTCAGTCTTTACAGAAGAAAAGAAAGGAAAAGGACCTCAGTTAGGAGATAACACTAAGGAGACATTTACATATGTGTTTACAGAGGAGGAAGTTCTACTTCAGCTGTCTAAAGTAAAGACACATAAATCAATGGGGCCTGATGGGATTAACCCAAAATTATTAAAAGAGCTCAGTGGTGTAATAGCAAACCAGTTAACAGATTTATTTAAGCAATCCTTGTTAACGGGAGCCATCCCTGAAGACTGGAAATTAGCAAATGTTGTGCCCATTTACAAGAAGGGTAATAGGGTAGGGAGGAATCTGGGAACTATAGGCCAGTTTGTCTTACTTCAGTAGTGGGGAAATTAATGGAAACCATGTTAAAGGAAAGGATTGTTGAACATCTAAAAATAGAGTACCTCACGGAGATCGTGTCAAACTAATCTTATTGATTTTTTTTTGATTGGGAAGCACAAACAATAGACAAAGGTGGTGCAGTAGACTTTGCTTATTTAGATTTCAGTAAGGCTTTTGATACTGTTCCACATAGAAGGCTTATAATAAACTGCAATCTTTGAGCTTGGATTCCAGTATTGTTGAATGGATTAGGCAGTGGCTGAGTGACAGACAACAGAGGGTTGTGGTCAATGGAGTTCATTCGGCTCAAGGTCTTGTTACCAGTGAGGTACCTCGGGGGTCAGTACTTGGACCCATTCTCTTTAATATTTTTTATGAGTGATATTGCAGAAGGGCTGAATATAGAATATTTGATGAAGTCCAAAACTCAACATCTGAGGAATGGGATTTAGGGGTTATTATTGCAGAGCATCTAAGGGTAAGTAGACAATGTAATAAAGCAGCAGGAAATGCTAGCTGAATGCTTGGTTGTGTAAGGAGAGGTATTGGCAGTAGAATTAGGGAAGTACTTATGCCATTGTACTGAGCACTGGTGAGATCTCACTTGGAGTGTTGTGTGCAATACTGAAGACCATATCTCCAGAAGGATATAGATACCTTAGAGAGAGTTCAGAGAAGGGCTACTAAAATGGTGTACGGCTTGAAGGAGAAAAGTTACCAGGAAAGGCTTAATTATATTAACATATATAGCTTTGGAAGAAAGACAAGACAGAGCAGATCTGAAACATTTAAATACATAAAAGGAATCAACAAGGTAGAGGAAGGGAGTATATTTAAAAAGGAAACAAAGGAACAAAACAAAAGGACATAGTCTTAGATTAGGGGGGCAAAGGTTTAAAAGTAACATCAGGAAATATTATTTTACTCAGAGGGTGGTGAATACATTGAAGAGTCTTCCAGTAGAAGTGGTAGAGGTTAAAACAGTGATTGAGTTTAAGCAGGCATGGGATAGATAGACACAAGGGCATCCTAAACAAAAGATAAACCCGGGAAAGTATCCATATAATTGGACAGACTAGATGGGCCAGAAGGTTCTTATCTGCCAACATATTCTATGTTTCTATGATGAATCTTGTCCAATGGCACGACATACAAGCAAACGTTTCCATTCACTCGCTCCAGTCCTACAAATAAATCCTCACTACATATATAAAGGTCTATTCACTAAACACTGAAATTGCACGCAATTTTGGTGCTTTGATTTTTGCCACACTTTGGTGCACTCCGGCAACTCCATTTCACGAGAATTCAGTGAATTCACTATTACATATTAATTTATAATATGTGTTTTGCAGAAATTGGAGTCTCCGAAGCAGTAATCGTATGTCGGCAAAAACCGCTGAACTGGTCCGATAACCGCTGAACTGCAGATGAATTGGCATTGGCGAAGTCCACCAGACTGCACAAAAAAAACAGAAGTCAGTTTAAACCAATAAAAATGTATGAAAATCTGTCTAAATAATAAAAAGGTCCTTCAAAAAATTTAAAAACGGCTTTTTTAAAAATCGGAAAACAAAAGTTATGTCGAATAAATACAAAAAATACCAAATGGTGTTCTAAAAATTAAAAAAATAAAAGGGCTTGTAGCTGAAAATGTACAGAATAAACGGTCTTTCAAAATAAATTGATATTAAGTTTTTACATCGAATCCTGTTATTCACCTGTTTAAACCTTTCTAACTGAATCAGACCGTTTTGCCAGAATTTCAGTGAAGTTCGGCGTTCTGTGAATAGAATACACGATAGTTTTCTATGGGGCAATTTAGGTGCCGAATTGTGGAGAACTGTAGTGTTTTGCACCTTAGTTTGCGGTCAATTCGATGGTATTTGGTGAATTGACAGTTTAGTGAACAGACGAATTCACCTAAAATTGTATCGAACTTTGAAATTCACTGTTCACTGTAATTCAGTGGCAAGTTCGGAGGTTAGTGAATAACCCTTTAGAAATACATTAAGTAAGTGTAACGGGCGGGGTATCGCCCACCAAGGAGTAGCGGAGTTGAAATCCTTAAGAGCTGAGAAATCTTCTTGACGTTTAAACACTGATTAACCCTTTCGCTGCTGAGGCTTTTCCCGCCTCTGTGCTGAGCTCATTTTTACCGATTTTGCTCATCATGTTTAAACGTGTTGTGAAGGCTTATTTTAGTATATGACCCAGACATATTATATATCGTTCTTTCCGTCAGACTCGGCAGATTCATAATATGTCATTATTATATGTATACATCATGACCTGTCTGTATATTACAACAAAAAATGCAATAAAATATGAATTTTCAATAATTTACAACATGTAAAGTGTTTTTTTCTCACATTTTCACATGCGAGCAATTGCGGTTATATTTTGTATGGGGTGCGCTTGTTAAAAAAAATAGAAATGGGGTCTCGTTACATTTTGTTTTGGGGAAAATTACGCGATTTTTAACAAATGCACCGCATACAAAAATCGTTAGTGCAGCATCATTGTTCACATTATAATTGAAATGGGAACAATATTGCTGCATTAACAAACCAAAAAAAAGAAAAAAAACTTGTTTATTTTTTTTTATAATTTTTTTTAAAATATTGTTTTATTTTTATTTTTAATTTATATTTTCTAAAAAAAACTTTTTTCACAGTCCTGTTTGGTATCGTTGGAACGGCCATGCTCTGGCCGATCCAACAGTACCAAACTTTAACCCGTAACTGCCACGGATCGGGAGATAGGGTGTTCATTGGAACCCCCTATCTCCACCATTGGTGGCAGCTAGGGGTTAACTCCAGGACTGGCGTCATCGTGCTATGCACGATGACGCCAGTCCCCAGGGGGAGTTCCTGGAGGCTTGGCCGACATCCAAGATGTCGGCCAGCTCCGGGAAAGGATCACGAACCGGCGCTTTTGAGCGCCGATTCGTGATCCGGCTCCCCAGGGGTTAATGAGAGCCACCGTTTGGAAGGGCAGGCTGTGCCCTTCCAAACGGTGCCTGGAATTATGCTCAGGACCCCCACGATCGGGAGGGAGAGAGGTCCGAAGGACCTCCCCCCTCCCTTCAGGCGCCTGCTCTGCACACGCGGGGGGGGGGCGCCTGAAATAGATGTCATCGCGCCACCGCGATGACATCTATTGTGCCCGCGGCGGTCCCGGATTGACGGGCTGACATCCAAGATGTCAGCCCGCATCGGGGGGCACAGCGATCGGCCGGAATCCGGCCGATCGCAGGCTGCTTCGGGAGGACGCGCTCAGCGCAGCCTCCGCAGCCAACCCTTCCTGCGGCAGGACGCGCTGAGCGCGTCCTCCGCAGCGAAGTGGTTAAATCTCCCAGAATCAGACACTTGTGGCAACAAGGTAGAACCATACACAGAGTTGCTACTAAGTACTAATGGTTTCGAGACCAATAGAATACCTAGAGCACATACAGAGAAACACAGATCACTTAGACAGTTGGTGAATTGAGCAGACTGCAGGGCAGTCAGGAAATAGGTATCTTTAACGTTTGCTGATATTCGGAGACAGGTCAGCGGTACCTTAAGATGGTAGGAATCAACACATATACTTTGAGGTCTGTGGTACAAACAAGAACGAGTATTGTTGAGGGTAAGCGCACACTGATAATCAGCATTAAATAAACATGACTTAGCGATCGCGGATTGAAATGATAGTTGTGGCTGGCGAACGTGAATCCTTGGTTGGGTATAGGCACTTAGCGAGGCCACGGACAAGACCCACCGATGTGAAGGAACACTTCCCCAGTAGCGTGTAAACACCCCAGCAGCAAGCATGAGGCTAAACCACCAAAACACCACACAGCCAATCAGAATAAATCAGCAGAGAATAGTCAGAAATCAGGCCGGGTTAAATAACAGGAGCAGGGATCGAATACAAAAACCAGGTTGACAACAGGAAGGCAATCTTAATCAATAAGCAGCGATGCGGGAATCAGACTCCACGACAGGGGAACGAGGCAACTCCTCAAGCCCTGTTTTAACTCTGGTGGCTCCTCGTGACCATGTTGGGCCCCGTCCCCTCGGACGCCGCTCGGCCATTCCCCAGTGCTTGCAGTCGGCCAGCTCCTGGCACAGGACCTTGCCCAGACCCCCCAGACAGCGCAGCGGGAGCTGAGGACATGACAGTATGCACATATAGCCTTGCTTTCCCACTACACACACTTGCAAGCAATGAATGATGGAATGTGTAGAATTGAAACTGACAATAAAAGTTGATGTAGAAACACTCTCCAGCAGGTATTCCAGTTTTAGTACATTGTCCTATAATTTTCAGTTCCATTGCCATTTTAGCCTTAATTTGTGATGTAGTGAATAATTATGCATATCTATGCATTTAATGGTGTATTGTGTCCAGAATGTGGGTGGGGGATTTCAGTCCATCTCTAGTAGCATTCACTCTATAACCAAAATGGATTGTAATGAGCATATGATACAGTGAGGGATCATTTAGAGGAATGTAGCCCTGCAGCCTTTATATATCAGAGGTGTCATCTCTCCATGAAGATGTCCAATTACCTTTACATTATGCTGTACACACCCTGCTAATGACTGTAACCTTAACTCTTTGTATATTATCCACCCAGAAAACCTTTGAAATAATCTCTACTTAGAGTAGATTAAAACCAAAATTGAAATACTATTTTCTTGATTTAGTAAACATATAGGGCTCTATTATTTATTTATTTATAAAGTATTTTACCAGGAAGGATACATTGAGATTTCTCTAATTTTCAAGTATGTCCTGGGTTCAAGAACATTGAAATGTTACAGTCGTTACAGAAATACAAAGTAATACAATGCAAGATATTAAAAAAAACAACACAAATATACATATTAACAGAAAAAAATATGTAGGAAATACTCATTATGTTACATGTTTACAGGTGCATTCTGTATTGCGGTATGTTAATAGGGAGCTCTTGAGTGACTTTAGACTGGGGGAAGATTTGATGGCATCTGGGAGGTTATTCCATAACTGCGGTGCTCTGTAGGAAAATGAGGATCGAGACACTTTCTTTTTGTATTGTGGTATTGCAAGTAAGGTGCAAGTCCTGGATCTGAGGTTATAGGATGAGGGAACTGCTGGGGGAAGCAGCCTATTCAGGTAGGGTGGCAGCTTCCCAGAAAAGCTCTTAAACACCAGGTTGAAAAGGTGAAGGGTGCGTTTAGACTCCAGCGATGGCCAGTTTAGCTCTTTTAACATGTCACAATGGTGGGTCATGTAGGTACATTGTAGCACAAAAGCGGAAGAGTGAGCTATACAATGTAGTAAATTTCTGAAGGTGTGTTTGCGGGGCAGCTGCATAAACTACATCTCCATAATCAATAGCCGGCATAAGCATTTGCTGTACAATTTACTTTCTTACCGTGGGGCTCAGGCAGGATTTGTTTCTGTACAGGGCACCTAGTTTGGGGTAAAGTTCAGATGAGAGTTTTTCGATGTGGAGGCCAAAGGATAGATTTTGGTCTAACCACATACCTAGATATTTGAGAGCAGTGACTGTGGTCAGCGTGCCATTTGATTTTGCCCCAAAACATAGATGGGGATTTTGCAATTTATGTAGTTTAGGTGCTGTTCCAAAGAGCATCGTTACAGTTTTGTCAGTATTTAAAAAAAGTTTGTTGTGTTTGATTCACTTTTATACCTCTGTGAATTGTTCTTGCAGCATGGCCTCCAGCTGTGGGAGAGTTGGTTTGCTGGTATAGATTACGGTGTTATCTGCGTACATGTGTACAGTTGAGGCTCTGCAGACGTTAGGCAGATCATTTATGAATATCGTGAATAGCAGGGGGCTGAGTATTGAGCCTTGGGGTACACAGCAAGTGACTGGGAGGGGGAGAGAGGAGCTTCCAGAAATGGACACATATTGCGATCGGTCGGATACATATGATTGAAACCAGGTTAGCATGTGTAGCGCTCACTCCCGGAGGAGCCGCTGAAAATGAACCATGGGTCAGTCTCCCCGCACTAGGGAATAAATATACTCCAACACAGTTGTGAGTTTTTATATTTATATAGTTTACTAAAATATTTGAGCCGATGTTGAGACACGGTATTCACAAGTATTATTACAGTATTTTCGTATCCCGGTAAAACGCGTAGCGGAAAAGAAACGAAACACGAGGCTTCGTATTTCGGAAAATAAAATATTCGCAACCGAACATAAAAGCAATGCAATTTCCCGATAGTTCAGAAAAAGGGACTCGTAGCAAAACCCCAAACATACAATCCCTTCGTATTACGGCAAACGCGCAGCGGAAAAAGAGAAAAATGTATTCGGAACGTATCTTTGACTTTAACCCCCGTTCCGATTCGCAAAAGGAAAGGAGTCCTGTACAAGTTAAGTTCCAGAATGTGAGAAGCGTATCTGTGTGTGTGTTGGACCCGGGTACTGTTCAACTGGCCAGTGAATTGATTAAAGGAAAGTCTTCGACTAGTCAGTTGGGGCCCTGTGAACTTAAAAGAGAAAAACAGCAGAGCGTCCTTTAATCATACAAACAGCCTTGGAGGCCTCTCACCCATCTGATGACTGCTTTAGGCTCCGCTGACCCAGGACGTCTCTCCACCCGATTTTGACTGGGGATACTAGCGGCCGGATCCGTTGTCTACCTTCATGCAGCTTGTCCAGCTCCCCGCCTGCTCTCAGTTCGATTCCGCCGGTCTGCAGCTGTTGTCTGGGTACTAGCAAGTCTCCTTCTCCTCAGGTTGAGTGACCCAAATAGGAATTACAGGTCTCCCTCGGGCTTTGGCCTAGCTCCTCCAGCAGTCTCCTCAGTGCGTCTGCTTTCTCTCATCCCCTGGCGCGCTCTGGAACTTTCTCCACGAGGCAGAGGATGTAAGTGTCCAGTCTCCACCACTTCCTGGCTTCTTGCAAAGCATGCCATTTAGTGTAGTCCCAATGTCCAGTATCTCTGATTGCGATAGTCTCCATCTTGTGGCCAAAAATAGGTACTGCACAGCAAGATTTTTAGCACAGCGCTACACTCTCCCCCTCCTAGAACTCTTGGGTCTCTCCAAGGAGGTACAACAGTTACATTACGTTCCACAATATTTGAATACAATTTACAACATGTACATGTACAGTTCAGCAGCATACATACAGTGAGTTAGGAACACTTCCTCAAGTTGACTCATATTTTTGGCTACCTCAGCTAGCATAGCAGACACTTCGGGCAACCTCCGCACTGTGGTGATGGCTTCTTCAGTGCTATGTCCTGGTGAGTCGTAGGTGAGTCGTTGGGGCGGTCGAACAGAGCGTTTGGGTTCTGGCTCAATCAGTTCCTCTTCAGGTGGAAGTACTATAGGCGTCGGCTCAATTCTTCTCTCTATCACTGGAGCAGACGTTTCTTCAGAGTATGATCCCTCCAGTGAAGGCATAGAACTGTAATCACCTGAATAAGCTTCCGGAGCTACCGGGATCCCCACAGCCTCAGGGACTTCCAACTGAAATTCAAGAGGCTCAGGGATATCAACAATCTCGGGGACTTCCAACAAGAATTCAGGAGCTTCAGGCCTCAAGTTACTCTCCCACCGCTCAGGACAACGACAACCTCTTCAGGCTCCGGCGAGCGTATCCAGTCCAGACAGAAACTTTCTTCTTCACTGTCCCTTCGCTCTCTTCAACAACCCGAGTCTGTTGAGACCGAGTAACAGGAGGTAAACATGGAACAGGCGGATTTGGCAGAGGCGGTTCGTCCCCAACTGGCATTCTCACAGCCTCTCTCAAAGGTAACAAATGATTCCGGTGCCAGTTCTTGAGAGGCCCAGCCTTTCCATCCGGGCGAATCTGATACACTGGTAGACCTGGTAACTGTTTGCAGACAATGTAAACCTGGGAACTCCACCTATCCGTAAACTTGTGTCTCGCAGCAGCACCCAAGTTCTTCAATAGAACCCTATCACCGGGCGTAGATCTTGTATTCGAACTTCAGGTCATAGTTCCTTTTGTTTCTTTGCTCCCTGTTTCCCGAGGTCAACCGGGCCTGTTCAAATGCAGAAGCCAAATTCTTTCGAAGTCTATCCACGTAGTTTCTATGGGAAGCTACTGACGTCTGGTCTAGAGATAACCCAAATGCCAAATCAACCGGCAGTCGAGCCTCTCTTCCGAACATAAGACGGTACGGTGAGTATCCAGTTGCATCACTCTCCGTACTGTTATATGCGTGCACCAGAGTAGCTATGTGCCGACTCCAACTCTGCTTCTCCACATTCGACAAGGTCCCCAACATGTTTAGCAGTGTGCGATTAAACCTTTCAGGCTGAGCATCACCTTGAGGGTGATATGGTGTGGTTCGGGTCTTTTGGATTCCCAACAGCTCTAACAACTGCCCCACCAGTCTGCTTTCAAAGTCTCTACCCTGATCAGAGTGTATCCTCCTTGGCAGTCCGTAGTGAACAAAGAACTTTTCCATCAACACCTTGGCTACAGTCGGAGCGCGTTGATCTTTCGTGGAAAAAGCTTGGGCGTAACGAGTGAAATGATCAGTCACTATTAGAATGTTCCCTTGCCCACTAGCATCCGGCTCTAAGCACAAGAAGTCAATGCACACCAAATCCATGGGTCCCTGGCTCTGCAGATGGCTCATTGGAGCAGTTCGGGTCGGTAGAGTCTTTCTCTGAATACACCTCAGACAGGAATGACAATAGCTTTCTACTTCAGCCCTCATACAAGGCCAATAGAACCTATCTCGCACCAGCTTAAAAGTTCTCTCTGCACCCAAATGTCCATGCTCATCATGTAGTGATCGCAGCACACTCTCCCTATGTTTAGTAGGGAGGAATAACTGTTGAATCTCTTCAGAGTTGGTTGAGGGGCCCCTTCGGTAGACCACCCCATCCAACATCTTTAACCGCTCCCATTCTTTGTAGACCAACCTGGCTCCGCTCGGGGAGTTGGTTAACAAAATCTCTCGCTGGTTTGCAGTCAGGGCCTTTAGGGTCAAGGCAATTAAAGGATCTCTGGCCTGATCCGCTTTCAGGTCCTGTCTTGAAAAGGTAGGTAAACTTTCATCCCTTAACTGCGTAGGGTTACAGTAGAACTCAGGAACAGCCGCAGCCATAACTCCTATGGCCTCTGCTTCAATCCCTCCTTTGACCCGGCGCTCTGTTCCTTGACACAAAGCTTGCACCCCGTCTGGAGTCAACTGAGTCCATTCTGTAGTATAGGGTCTTCTCGATAACGCATCAGCATCTCGATTATTCACCCCAGGGCGATACTTCAGGCTGAACCGAAACCCTGACAGAGCGGCCAACCACCGATGTCCCGTTGCGTCCAGTTTTGCAGTAGTAAGGATATAGGTGAGAGGATTATTATCCGTCTTAATCACGAACTCAGCTCCATACAGATAGTCTTTCAACTTGTCCACCACTGCCCACTTCAAGGCTAGGAACTCCAGCTTGTGAGTAGGATAGTTCTTCTCTGAAGGCGCAAGGCTCCGGCTCACGTACGCCACAGGCCTCAGCAATCCATCATACTCCTGATATAGGACTCCTCCCAGACCTTCTCGGCTGGCATCCACATGTAGTTCATACGGCTTATGAGGGTCCGCATAGGCCAAAACAGGAGCTCGGGTTAGACTCTCTTTCAACTTTACAAAAGCTCCTTCACATTGACTGGTCCATTCACCTTGTATAGACTCTCGAGCTTTCCTTGGCCCCGGAGCTGACGGGTTTTTGTCAGAGACCTTGCAGCCTTCTTCTGTGGTTTCCTTCTGCAGGAGTTTGTTCAGTGGTTGAGCTATTTTCGCAAATCCTCCCACAAATCTTCGATAGTATGAACAGAATCCCAAGAAAGATCTAAGTTCAGTGACGTTTCGGGGTCTAGGCCAAGAAGCTACGGCCTCCAACTTCCGAGGGTCTGTCGAAACACCTTCTGCTGAGACCACATGTCCTAGATACGTAACAGACGGCAGACAGAATTGGCATTTCTCCAGAGACAGTTTCAGCCCCTCTTCATGGAGCCTCTTCAAGACCTTCTCCAGACGTTGCTCATGTTCTTCCAGAGTCTTCCCAAACACAATTATGTCATCCAGGTACACTAATACTTCGATTAGATTCATATCCCCGACTGTCTTCTCCATCAACCGTTGGAACGTGGCTGGAGCCCCCGTAAGGCCTTGAGGCATTCTGTTGAATTCAAAGAACCCCAGTGGACAGTTGAACGCAGTTTTCTCCTTGTCTTCAGGATGCATGGGTATCTGGTGGTATCCGCTTCGCAGGTCCAGTACACTAAACCACTTTGCTCCAGACAAACACTGTAGGGCATCTTCTATCCGAGGAGTGGCATATTGATCGGGGATGGTTCTCCGGTTCAACGTGCGGTAGTCTATGCATAGACGGACAGAACCATTTTTCTTCCGGACCAACACTATGGAGATGCATATGGACTCCTGGACTCTTGAATCACCTTGGTTCTTTGCAATTCATTCAGTTGCTCTCGCAGATCATCTAAGTCTACTAGCGGAACTCGCCTTGATCTTTCACGAAACGGCTTGTCTTCTTGTAGTCGAATACGATGTTCAGTACTCTTAGCCAGGCCCACATCGAACTCATCTTTCGAGAACAATTCCTTCCACTTTAAGACTTGAGACTGAAGACGTTTCTTCCACTCAGGTGAAATGGGAGCGTCCTTGGGGTAGAATCTTTCATCTGGAATCTCTTTACTTTCTCCCCCTCCTGAATCAGTAGAGAGGGGTGTAGCAGACTCTACTTGCCCGATAGGCATTCATGCTTTAAGAACCACTGGAGAATCCGTCACATTGCACACACTGACCGAGACTCTTCCTCATGTTCTCTTCAGAGCCTTGGTGGAGATTATTTCAGGAATTACTTCGACTCCGGTTTCACTCCCATGATCAAAATCGGTTCCCAGCACCACATAGGGACCGGGTTGCGATCCGTTCAACTTGACTGAAGCCCGGAAGCTCGCTACTTCTCCTGCTTGCAGAACCTTCTTCGTTCCACCCAGTCTCCACAGCCTTCCCACTTCGGCAGGTGCCTTTCGTTCTTCGACCATCCTCTGATAGACCGGACGTAACATTGGGTGCACTCCTCGAGTTGAACCTTCTTCCAACACAATAGGCGTCAGAAGACGCCGCACTAGGTCAGTATTCGTTCCCACTATCAGGGAGCTTCTGTTCGCACCCGAGGGTCGAGGACACACAATGGCCAGTGCATCACAACCCCCGGACTGCCCGATGACTTCAGATCCAATCTCCAACTTTACTTGCAGGTACCCGTCATAAGGGAGTTTCTCAGTGCCGATACCCCATATTTCCAAATCCTTCAATTCTTGCAGAGGGATATGCTTTAAGTGTTTCTCGTAGAAGTCTCTGTAAATCAATGTCACTTGAGCTCCTGAATCTAACAGGGCTTTGGTGTAGACTCCTTCCACTTGGATTGGTACAATAGGAGAAGGACCTATCAGTTGGTCAGGAAATTTGGTGGCGGTATCCGGACACTTAGACCCAGTTTGCTGTACCCTGGCCTTTTTCTTTGCCCGTGCAGGCTTTGGGTGTGCATTGCTTCCCCATGACGTAGACCCGGACGCTAAGGGAGTGACTCTCTCAGTCCTGGCAGGCTCTACAGTTGGCTCGGCTTTGGGCCTCCTCGCCCTCTTAGTCTTTACTTGGTTTCTGGAGCGGGGTTCAACCCTCGGCACTCAGGTTGCTCCTTTACTGGTGCCCTCTGGCGTTTCCCGCCGGTGAGGTAGATAACAGTCCTTCCAGTGCTTCCAACAGTCCCTTGACTCTATCCTTCTCAGGCTTCCGCCTTTGCACTGTGCGCGGAAATGGCCCATCTCTCCACACCCGAAACATCTCTTCTTAGAGAGCGGAGACGTAGTTGCTTGTTGAGATTTGGTTAAAAGATTTGGACCAGACGCCACAGCAACTTCCATCGTCTGCATACCTGTGAGGAATTTCTGCATTTCTGCCTGCATTTCCGTCACCTTCATCAATACCCGACACAGTTCCGCATGCGCTTGTTGCAATTCAACTTGAGCTTCCTGAACTTCCTTGACGGTTTTGGACAATTCACCCCGTTCAGGGAGGTTCGATTCTTTAGCAGCCCTCTCTGTAGATTTAAAACCAACTAGGTGTTCTTGTTCGTCCTCATCAGACCCATAGGTATCTAGAGAGTCGCTTTCAGGCTGCAGGCCGCCGCTATGTCTCACAGGTTGTGCATACGCCCTTTCCCCCCGCCTGAAAGATTTCTCTTCTAGCAAAGCCTCTTCCTCTCGCACAACCCGAATCAGTTCCAGGTACTTTAACTCTTGGCTACCTGCTCTGCTTCTCAGCTGCATCATCACTGGATCTAGAGGTTGAGAGCCCCTCAGGATCTGTTTTATTCGGATCTTATCTACTTCGGCCGGTTCGGCCCCTTTCTTCAGGAGTATCTGGTGTAGAATCTTATCCAGGCGCCTCATGTACTCGGTCATTCTCTCACCTCTTCTCTGATAGGTGTGTTCGTACTGATATACCAGTTCGGCCGCCTTTTCGGTTCGTCCAAAAACTTCTTCAAGAACGTTCAAGTAATCTAAAGCAGTACAATCTTTTCTGCTCAGTTTCAGGGTTCTCACCGCTTCTGACGCAGGTCCCTTTAAGCTCTCGGTAATCCTTTGCTTTTTCTGGGCCTCAGGGACATCCCACTCATCCAGAGCCTGCATCGCCTGTTCCACCCATTCTTCAAAGGTTTCTTCTCCCGCCGGAGTTGGTACGTTTCCTGTAAAATTTCTTAACCGTCGATAACCGACGTTAGTGTGAGGAGGGCTTGTTTTCTGACATTTAGCCAGTAGATCTCCAATAGCCACGATAAATTCAGGCCCAATCATGGCCAACGGACTAGGCACGGGAACACTTGCGGATTCACCACGTGGCGTACTTGGCTTAATTAGTTGGACTTCCACCTCTTCGGCCAGTTTCACGCTCGTGCCCTGAAAACATGGCGGAACACCCTTTCTCCATTCGAGAAGAACATACATGTGAGAGGTATCTGGGTTTTTTTCAATGTCCAGGATTAACCCCCGATGATCTGGTGCTAGCGTGGCCACGGCCTGGCGAATCTGATCTTCAGCCCAAGTGTCTGCTGGAATATCCATGACTATACAACATTCCGACTGGCTACTGTGCTCCCCTCACCACTCGGCAACAGTGTCTGGATCCATATTTAACCCTTTAGATGCGGTTTTTCCAGAGACTGGATCCCGGAAACGAGCCCCCACGTGTAGCGCTCACTCCCGGAGGAGCCGCTGAAAATGAACCACGGGTCAGTCTCCCCGCACTAGGGAATAAATATACTCCAGCACAGTTGTGAGTTTTTATATTTATATAGTTTACTAAAATATTTGAGCCGATGTTGAGACACGGTATTCACAAGTATTATTACAGTATTTTCGTATCCCGGTAAAACGCGTAGCGGAAAAGAAACGAAACACGAGGCTTCGTATTTCGGAAAATAAAATATTCGCAACCGAACATAAAAGCAATGCAATTTCCCGATAGTTCAGAAAAAGGGACACGTAGCAAAACCCCAAACATACAATCCCTTCGTATTACGGCAAACGCGCAGCGGAAAAAGAGAAAAATGTATTCGGAACGTATCTTTGACTTTAACCCCCGTTCCGATTCGCAAAAGGAAAGGAGTCCTGTACAAGTTAAGTTCCAGAATGTGAGAAGCGTATCTGTGTGTGTGTGGTACCCGGGTACTGTTCAACTGGCCAGTGAATTGATTAAAGGAAAGTCTTCGACTAGTCAGTTGGGGCCCTGTGAACTTAAAAGAGAAAAACAGCGCTCTGTCCTTTAATCATACAAACAGCCTTGGAGGCCTCTCACCCATCTGATGACTGCTTTAGGCTCCGCTGACCCAGGACGTCTCTCCACCCGATTTTGACTGGGGATACTAGCGGCCGGATCCGTTGTCTACCTTCATGCAGCTTGTCCAGCTCCCCGCCTGCTCTCAGTTCGATTCCGCCGGTCTGCAGCTGTTGTCTGGGTACTAGCAAGTCTCCTTCTCCTCAGGTTGAGTGACCCAAATAGGAATTACAGGTCTCCCTCGGGCTTTGGCCTAGCTCCTCCAGCAGTCTCCTCAGTGCGTCTGCTTTCTCTCATCCCCTGGCGCGCTCTGGAACTTTCTCCACGAGGCAGAGGATGTAAGTGTCCAGTCTCCACCCACTTCCTGGCTTCTTGCAAAGCATGCCAGTTAGTGTAGTCCCAATGTCCAGTATCTCTGATTGCGATAGTCTCCATCTTGTGGCCAAAAATAGGTACTGCACAGCAAGATTTTTAGCACAGCGCTACACATGCAATCACCAATACCAGAGTTTTTACGTTTTTGAAGGTGGCTGCCGGTTTATGTGGGAATGCCAAATTTCCCCAGATTGCGGCAGGAACTGCTGGGCCTGTAGTCTTGCTCTGTGGTAGAAGATACGGCACTCCTCTGTGATGGATGGATCAGCCAAAATTCTCTATGAAGAGCTGTCTCTTTAGAGCATACTGCTACAGGCACTATGCATTATCCACAATGAAAAGAGGAAAACGTTCACCTGCTGTTTTTTTTAAAAAATCCAATACATGGTAAAATAGTGAAATAAAGAAGGGTAGTACACTAAAACGCATTTCGCGGGTCACAGCCACTTCCTCAGTTAGTGTCTAGGATCCCAGATAGGCCAACACCATAGCCTTGTAAGAGTAATAAAGGCAGTTGAGGCTCCACCATTGGCCAGTACAGGCAGTACCCCACCATTTTTTTGAGAAAAATTAAATACAACACAAAATAAATAGGTATTGGCACCAAAAGAAATGCTTACACCAAAATTTGTCACGATCGCCTAACACTCCCACATGTTTTGACTCTACCCCCATCTAGTCAAAACCAAGCAAAAAAGCGTAATAGGAGGTTATGGCTCTCCCCAGTGAAAAAGAAAAGGAGGAACATCTGTGTAACATCTGTATAATGTTATACCTCTACGCAGTTGGTATCTGCAATTTTCCACAACTATTCATTCTTCTATACACTTATTGACTACTATAGTCCTCGAATACTGATTCATCAAAACCAGAAAAACAAAACATACAGGGTTATTCAAAGAGCACTGAAATTCCACATACTTCGAGAAGTCAAATTCAGAATTCACCGTAGGGTCCTTGAAATCAGAAAATTTGACTCCCCAAAATGTGGGGAACGAAACAGCACCAAAATTCCGTTGGAATCTTCTCAATCGCCATCCTCGAGTGTGGCAGATACAGACTCTGACCTGGTCCTATTCTAGGCCCCTCAGAGTCACAAGTTACTAAATCAGATTTTCAAGAGCTTTTAAAAGATATGAGGGCTCAGATAGCATTGGAAATGAGCAAGCATCTAACCCCTATACTCAAAGAACTAACTGATATTTCTAAACGCACTAAAGCCATGAAAGACATGATTCCTGGCAACACATCACCACCCATGACTTTGAAATATCCTCCCTTCGCTCTTGAATAAACACTTTGGAAACACAGCAAGAACTAGACTTGCTAGACTTGTTACCCCTTAAGAAAGATCCATGGGAGTTGTGGGATATATACTTGGTTAAACAATGTAAGTGATATATTTGGGGGGTTTGCTTGTGGTTGGGTAGGATGATCTGCAAGAAGCTCAGGCAAATGGTTCTTGCAGATTGTTTATTGTTACTGTTATCTTGACATACTATTTCTGTTTCGTTTGTGAGCACACATTGGTATGTTATATTTTTGTATTTTTCCTTCCCCCCTTTCTATCCTGTACCCTTGTCAAAGTTTTTAATAAAGTTTAATTTAAAAGAAAAATATGAATTTCCTATTTTGTAAAATTTTGCTTTAATCTTAAAAATTTGCCCTTAAGGATATTTTCCAACCATAAGGAATAATGCCCACGGGAAAAAGTTATGCCTGCTCCCCCCCACTTCCTATTTATATCCAGTCACTCCCAGTACTAAGTGCTCTTGCATAAAGGTCACTATCTCCCTGTTATTCCTGACTGTGGTTCTGGTTCTGCTTGCTAATATTTTTTCCTTGTTTTCCAGTGTTCAGTTTATTTCTGGTTTCCTGTCTCCTTAGTCTGTTTGTCCCTCCAGTTGCCTTGTCTGTTGTTATATTTTGATCTGTGTGTTTCTGTGTTATTTATGTACCGTGTATGACTCTGGCCTGGTTCTGACTATTCTAACGTATTATCTCTTATGCTCATTGAGCTCCTGTGTACCGACTTCTAGCTTGTCTGATATCCCTCTCTGGTTTCTGATCTCTGGTTTATGTATGACTACCCGTTCTGGTTTCTAACTCTGACTCTTGTTTTTGACTACATCTCTGGATTTACCCCTCTTGTTCTGCCTCTAGCTGTTGTGTGTCACCCTGCAGTGTGGTCCTCTTCCTTAGACTAGGCGGCCCTTCTTCGGACCATATCTTAAATTATTAAATTAGGGTTTCCTTGTGTGTGCTGCTGGGTGCCAGTATATTGTTGTTCAAGCCCTTAACCCTTGCAATTCTTATTGTCCATTTCTGTGTATCTTTTATGGCTATCGAATCTCCTGATCTGTGTATCATGCAGCCAGTGGCTATTCTGCCAAAAGTGCTAACTATCTTGAATAACGGGCCAACCTTGGCTCACACGTTGCCCCGTGAAAGGAGGTCCCGGAGGCAGAGCTGACATCCAAGATGTTGGCGCTGAGCCACAGAACTTTGTTGACGCACTGAACATGTCCTTCACATCCTAGTGGAAAAGCAGAGGACAACCTCAGCGCATTGTTCACAGTTAAGTGGTTAAAACAATAACATGGTCAGGATGAGTAGCGTGTCTTTAAGGAGATGGCACTGGAAGACTTTAATAAAGCTAAATGAACATTTTTGTCTACTGACTTTTTTCTTTGAAAAAAGCCTAAGGGTTAGACAATGGGCACCTCAACATACTGTTTCAAATTCTGGAGTTTGTAGTTTTCGATGACAACCACTGATTTGACACATTCAATTTGCCTTGGGTTAAAATGTCTTACATGCAGGAATGCAGTTTGAATTGGGAATGCTCAATGCTGTACAGCACAGATTTTAACAGAGAACAGACCTTTTCTTCTGCATACAGTACAGGAAATGTAAAAAAATTCAATGCCAGGGATAATGTACATTTTTCATTCATTGCTTTTGATTTGAAAATAGGCCTTGATTCTCTGCCACAGCAGTGCCTAATAGGTAGCAGTTTTGTTGAATGGTTGTGGGATGCCTTCAAGTAATGTGTGCAAAATGATCAAAGTGTTTTAGCAAGTAAACACTACACTGAGGACAATGTTTAAGGATCACTTTATTTTAATTACTGAGGTACCATGGTCTCACTTAATTGACCACTTTCTTCATGAATTGCAATACGGTTTTGCTACACTGATGCTCTCTGAAACATTTATAGAATATCAGATGCAACAACATAATCACAGAACTGCATAAGCCCAATCAATATTCCAGTTTATTACAATTGAACACGTAGTTTAAAGGGCCACTAACACCAAAAAATGAAATGTTCTTTATTGTGTTTATTTTATATTGCTGATATCTTACATGTGCTTTGTTTTTCTCATGTTGCTTTTCTCATGTTGTTTAGTTAAGAAAATATTTTCCTCTATATGTGTCACTGGGTGCATCCATTATGTGCTCTTTTGTGTTGTAAACTGCCCCCTCACCCAGTATCTTTACCTCACTTGGACCAAACTGTGTGGCAATGGTCTATTGGTCGATCACTGACTCAAATTTTTGTATTGTGTGGCATGTATTTATATGGCATCACCTGGGGGTAGATTAGAAGTCTTTTAAGCTCCCCGTCATATCTCATTCAGCTGCCAGCTCTTATCTCAGTTAGCCTGGAGAACAATACCCTCCCGACGCCTTATCCAAACATCCCCTCTTCAACCTCATAAACTGTTAAATATTATAGGTTGAATAAACAAGAGCCACAAAGCAAAGCTTTTGGTAAATGTTGCATTATGGGAAAAATACACAAAATGGAAGCAATCAAAAAGGGATCAAAACCTTACTTTCAGGGTTATTCAGAGAGCGTGAAAAGCAAGAAAATGACTGGAGAATGACTGGAGAATGAAAAATTCTAGGTCAAAATAACTAAACCAGAAAAATTCTCCCTTTCATCTCACTTTCCAAATCGGCTATTTTGACCTAGAATCTTTCATTCTCCAGTCATTCTCCTACTTTTCACGCTCTCTGAATAACCCTGTTTATGTTTCCTTTTTATACAAAAAACACAGGAGATAAGTTTTCTTGGTAGCATTTCTTCAGAATGATTAATATATGTATCAGCCAAATGACAAATGATTTAGGTAGACTAAAAAAATGGTCGGAGCTGTGGCAATTGAGTTTTACTGTGGATAAGTGCAAGATAATGCACCTGGGACGTAAAAACCCAAGGGCTGAATATAGAATATTTGATACAGTCCTAACCTCAACATCTGAGGAAAGGGATTTAGGGGTCATTATTTCAGAGGATCTAAGGGTAAGTAGTCAATGTAATAGAGCAGCAGGAAATGCTAGCAGAATGCTTGGTTGTGTAGGGAGAAGTATTAGCAGTAGGAAAAGGGAAGTGCTCATGCCACTGTACAGAGCACTGGTGAGACCTCACTTGGAGTACTGTGTGCAGTACTGGAGACCGTATCTCCAGAAGGATATAGACATCTTAGAGAGAGTTCAGAGAAGGGCTACTAAAATGGTGTACGGCTTGAAGGAGAAAAGTTACCAGGAAAGGCTTAATGATCTTAACATGTACAGCTTGGAAAAAAGACGAGACAGAGGAGATATGATAGAAACATTTAAATACGTAAAGGGAATCCACAAGGTAGAGGAAGGGAGTATATTTAAAAGGAAACAAAATAGCAAAACAAGAGGACATAGTCTTAGATTAGAGGGGCAAAGGTTTAAAAGTAACATCAGGAAGCATTATTTTACTGAGAGGGTGGTGGATACATGGAACAGCCTTCCAGTTGAAGTGGTAGAGGCCAAAACAGTAATTGAATTTAAGCAGGCATGGGATAGGCATAAGGCTATCCTAAACAAAAGATTAATCCAGGTAAAGTATCCATGTAATTGGGCAGACTAGATGGGCCGAAAGGTTCTTATCTGCCGACATTTTTCTATGTTTCTATGTTTCTATGTAAACCTGTTGAGCTATTTATTTAATACTTCCTGCACATCTAGTATTAATTTAGCCCCTACACTGCTGAGCCATTTCATCTCTGTGTGCTGCACTCATTTGGCCGTTTCATGCTCATCATGTTTAAACGGGTTTGAAGTCATGTTTTATTATACAACCCAGACAAATTATATATGCTTTTTTGATGACAGACTCTGCAGATTCAAAATATATCATTATTATACATCATGTCCTGTCAGAATGCTATAACAAAAATGTAAAAAATTATGTGAATTTCCAATCAGTTACAGCGTGTAAAATAATTTTTTTGACATTTTATTATCTGAGCCTTTGTGGTTATATATTCTCTGGGGTACTCTGGGGTAAAAAATATATAAATGGGAACTGGTCACTGTATTTTTCCGAGAAAATATGCGATTTTAACTAAAACAGAAAAAATCTAAGTTTTTCATTGTGGGAAATGAGAAGGTGAGTTAGTGCCGCATCATTGTTTACATTATAATTTGAAAGTGCACAATAGTGCTGGATTATTAAAAAAAAGAGAAAAAGAGTTTTATTTTTATTAATTTATATATTTATCTAATTTGTAATTTACATTTACATATAACCTGGTCATGTCTGCTATCATTGGAAAGGCCATGCTCTGGCCTTTCCAATGATACCAGACCTGACCCTCTGCTATTTACCGATTGGCAGATACGACAGTCCAAAGGATCCAAATATCTTCAACATAGGGAATCTCCTGCCTGGCTAGGTGGTAATTTTCTTTTCGACATCAATTGCGCCCATGCGCAACAATGTCAGTGAACGAGGGGAGGCCCAGGAGGTGGGGCTGATATCCAAGATGTACCAGCACATAAAGGGTTAAGAGGGCATCGCTGGAAAGGTCACCTGTGACTGTGACCTTTCCAGCGATTGCCTCTCTTGTCTTCTTACCCCTTACCGATGGGGAGATAGAGGGGTTCAAAGACCCCCCCTTCAGGCACTCTCTCGGGGGTCGCCAGAAACTGACGTGATTGTGCCCAGGTGCATGACCATGGCCACTCATACTATATCTTCTCCATCTAAACATTGTTCACCACGCCACACCCTCTTTGTGCCTTTTTAGCCTTTTGTGAAATGCCACATACCTATTTGCTTATGTTCAGTTGCCCCACACCCTACTTTGTATTGCCCCATCCACACATTTTGCTTGACCTATACATGCCTCTCCTTTTTTCACATCTATCTCTGTATTTCCCTGTAACCCCAAACCATTATTTTGAATGGCCTCATACATTTTCATCTCCACATCTTATATTACCCATCCAACTCACTATTTAATGCAAGATACACTTCATTCCATCACTTTGCTAAAAGGTGAAAATGGCACATTTTCAAAAGTGCAAACTGCTATGTTTATATTTCCACTTACCCTGTGAAAACAGATTAGTTAAAATTTTGAATATATTTTGGCCCCGAGCAACGGGACTGCGATGATGCACTAAGAGTATCTTCCACACCCTAGCAGGAAAGTGGGGGACAGGTGGTTAATGTGGTGGTTAATGGTTAATGTGGTTAATGCTCTTGTAATGTCCCTTTAGGGACCGAAACGTCAGATATTGCTTTTTAATGGAACCCTAATATATTTATACTTTTACAAGTCCCTGAGTGCGTCCTCTAGGACTGTGCAAGGAATATATATAGTATATAGTGAGCTGGGACACAGTAAACACTTTAAGAAAAGTAAAGTCCTTTTTATTTTATGGTCTGGCAAAATATACTGGAAAAAAACCAAACCAAACAAAAACCTAGGTCATACAGAGCTCTGACTAACATATTTTACTCCTGTCTAAACCTTGGGCTCACACACAGCCAATGAATAGATAAAACAAAAACATACAAAGACCTTTTTTTTGCTTTTCAATTAGTTTTAACCATGTTTTTTGAGAACATCTGATGTGCTAATGTTTTTGTTTAATCCATTAGCATTCGGATTCTAATATGGGTGGCCTGCGCTAGGGCCACTTAACATAACGTTAACGCTCAAGTAACAGAGCTCTAACATTAGCGTTAAGATTGTAATATTTCGAAATTATCGACTGTACTTTAAGTCTCAGTGTTCTTATGCAAGTGAAAACAGGAGGCGGTGGATTGTGATATCTTCTGCACTGTGGGACAAGAGGGGATTGCAAATTATTTTTTAATAACTCTTTTAAGTGGTTTTGCAATTTCCTTTTACTTCCTGCAGCATGAAAATTAATGCTTCCTACACAAAGTATAGGAAGCATGAATCTACACTAAAGAGGTTTAACAGTACAGCCACAAGATATGTTGGCGGCTTGGCTGGAATAAAATACTCAGCCCTCATCCCATATACAGTCTAAAATCGCCCTCCTCCTATATACAGGGCTGGATTAAGATCTCTATGGGCCTGGCTGGAGCTGAAAATATTAGTGGCTTTTTTTGGAATTTATTGAAAATAAATCATATTTTAGGTTATTTAATAGTCCCGATAAGGGTATATCTAACCAGGCAGATACTGTGTGAGTAAATTTCCATTCAGATTTCAATCATTTACAGTGTATAAAATTATTTTGGACATTTTACCATTCAAACCTTTGTGGTTATATACAGTATATTCTAGGAGGCATTCTTGTTATAAAAAAAATGAAATGGAAACCTGTTACACAATTTTAACCAAAACTGAAAAAAAAAAATGAAAATTTTCACTTGTGTTTTGCAGGATTCTATTTTATGAATAATATGACTGGGTATGAAGCACTGAACTTGCTCATGGTGAAGGAAATGAGAAGGTGAGTAATAGCAGTGGTATTGCTCATTTTACAGTCAGGTCCAGAAATATTGGGACATTGACACAATTCTAACATCTTTGGCTCTATACACCAGCACAATGGAGTTGGAATGAAACAAACACAATGTGCTTTAACTGCAGACTGTCGGCTTTAATTTGAGGGTATGTACATCCAACTCAGGTGAACGGTGTAGGATTTACAGCAGTTTGCAGATGTGCCTCCCACTTGTTAAGGGACCAAAGGTAATGGGACAGAATAATAATCATAAATCAAACTTTCCCTTCTTAATACTTTTTTGCAAATCCTTTGCAGTCAATCACAGCCTGAAGTTTAAAATGCATAGATATCACCAGATGCTGGGTTTCATCCCTGGTGATGCTCTGCCAGGCCTCTGCTGCAACTGTCTTCAGTTCCTGCTTGTTCTTCGGGCATTTTCCCTTTGTCTTCAGCAAGTGAAATGCATGCTCAATGGGATTCAGGTCCGGTGATTGACTTGGCCATTGCATAACATTCCACTTGTGTCCCTTCAAAAAATTGTCCATTTGCACCGTGAAGCGCCGTCCAATGAGTTCTGCAGCATTTGGCTGAATGTGAGCAGATAATATTGCCCGAAACACTTCAGAATTCATCCTGCTGCTTTTGTCAGCAGTCACATCATCAATAAATACAAGAGAACCAGTTCCATTGGCAGCCATACATGCCCACGCCATGACACTACCACCACCATGCTTCACTGATGAGGTGGTATGCATAGGATCATGAGCAGTTCCTTTCCTTCTCCATACTCTTCTCTTCCCATCACTCTGGTACAAGTTGATCTTGGTCTCATCAGTTCCAGAACTGTGAAGGCTTTGTTAGGTGTTGTTTGGCAAACTCTAATCTGGCCTTCCTGTTTTTGAGGCTCGCCAATGGTTTACATCTTGTGGTGAACCCTCTGTATTCACTCTGGTGAAGTCTTCTCTTGATTGTTGACAGTGACACACATACACCTACCTCCTGGAGAGTGTTCTTGATCTGGCCAACTGTTGTGAAGGGTGTTTTCTTCACCAGGGAAAGAATTCTTCAGTCATCCACCACAGTTGTTTTCCGTGGTCTCCCGGGTCTTTTGGTGTTGCTGAGCTCTCCGGTGCGTTCCTTCTTTTTGAGAATGTTCCAAACAGTTGTTTTGGCCACGCTTAATGTTCTTGCTATCTCTCTGATGGGTTTGTTTTGTTTCTTCAGCCTAATGATGGCTTGCTTCACTGATAGTGACAGCTCTTTGGATCTCATCTTGAGAGTTGACAGCAACAGATTCCAAATGCAAATAGCACACTTGAAATGAACTCTGGGCTTTTTATCTGCACATTGTAATTGGGGTAATGAGAGAATATCACACACCTGACCATGGAACAGCTGAGAAGCCAATTGTCCCATTACCTTTGGTCCCCTAACAAGTGGGAGGCACATCTGCAAACTGCTGTAAGTCCTACACCGTTTACCTGAGTTGGATGTACATACCCTCAAATTAAAGCTGACAGTGGGCAGTTAAAGCACATTGTGTTTGTTTCATTCCAACTCCATTGTGGTGGTGTATAGAGCCAAAGATGTTAGAATTGTGTCGATGTCCCAATATTTCTGGACCTGACTGTATATGTGATAAATGGACAATGCTTTGGAACAAAAAATTAAAGCTTTTTTTATTCTTTTAGATTTTACATGGTCATGTTTGGTATCAATGCAAAGGCCAGACTCTGACCTGCCCAATGACGCCTCACTTGATCTTGTGTGGTGCAAAGATTAGAGCCACAGGGTTCCAAAGTCCTCCCAGTGCTTCTCACTGCAGTGCGAAGGTTTATGCTCTTGATGAAACAACGCGTAATAATGGATTGTGCCAGTGCCTCCACACTTATTGGTGAGATGAGAAATGAGATGGTGAGTTAGTGCAGCATCATTGTTCACTTTATAATTGAAAAGTGAACAATATTGCTGTGTTAGAAAGAAAGAGAAAAGAAAACACATATTTATTATTTTATTTTCATGGTTACATAAAACCTGGTCATGTTTGGTAACGGTGGAAAGGTCATGTTCTGGCCTTTCAGGTGACATCTCACATGACCCTGTAGCTGCTATGGAGCCAGAGATATAGGGGTCCAAATAACCATCAATGCAGACATAGATATCCTTTCTCTGGGCCTGTTATGAGGCATGGGCCTGGAGCTGCGGCTCCAATAGCCCCTATGTTAATCCAGCCCTGCCTATATACACATCTTCATCCAATATGCACTGTGATTGGGGGAGATGGATTATGTTCCTGAAGTCTGTGTTGCATGCTATGATTCTTTTTAAATTTACCTTTCCCCTCCCTATCCCTCACTTTTCCCCCAGTACTGCCTATTGGCTGGTGATCCAGTGAAACAGAGCAGAGGCAGCATGGGGTTAATACATCCTGGCCCCCTGCATGCAGCACTTCACCAGGAGTCAGACAACCCAGTGAAACCATGCAACCTGTGGAATTCCCTACTGTTCACTGCTGTTTCAAGAAGGTGCCATAACTCAGCAGTAAACAGACACAGGCTTCGCGTCTCGCTGACCCTTCCTCTCCCCTCTCTCCCTCCACCTTGTTGGACTTTGGGATTCTAATGCAGATCACCCTCTCTTACCCTCTATGAGAGCTGTTGGTGATCCAGGGGAGGCAGGGGGTTCTATGGAGAGGAGAGAGGATGGTTTTTTTTCTAACATCACAGATGCTCAGGCTGTTAAGCAGATACGTCGCTCGGTAGTTGCTATTGGCAGCGGCTGAAAGTGCAGTGTTCTTCTGACACACGTGTCTGAACCATGTGTCTGGGTGGGAGGAAGTCTGAAACCCAAACGCATGAATCAAAACCTCGATGGGGTGCAACTTTGCAATGCTTAAGAAGTTAGGTTTCCCATTGTTGAGTACTCCAAAAACCACTTCCATTGAAATCTTGTAGTAGTGACCGTTTCACCCATTCCCTTAGGTGATGCAACAATTCTTTCAATGTTGTCGGTTTCCTTGATCTCACTGACCAATTCTAAGAATGTTGGCAGCTGTTCAGACACAGATAGGTGAATGAGATGCAGGAGTATGCCAGCTGGTACTAGACAGGTATGTGCCACAGAGATGGTATATACTATATAGCTAGCAACATCTTGTTCTACAAGATATGCATTGTCTCTCCTGCTGGTTCTATTGGTGGACCAGTTATGATTCCTCAGCTTCTTCTAGGCTCCAGCAGGTTTCAGAGAAAGCATGTCAATTATGATGCAAAATGTAAATAGTCATTTAGAATATATGGTTTTAATCATTGGTCAGCACACATTTGACCTGATGAGCAATTTTTTTTGTTCGATTTGTGCCAACACACAAGTCATATGTCACGTTTTCCCTGGTTTTGGCCACGCACCCTATGTCTGTTTTTCCCTGTTTTGTGTTTGGCTGTGCTGTCTGGGGCTGCTCCGGGGTTCTGCTGTGATCTTCTGGTCTGTGGTCACATGGCCCAATCACACAGACTCACTGCCTATATAACTCCCAGCAGCACAGTGCTTCGTTGACCTGTGTTGCTGCATAGCTTCATGTCTAGTATTTCTGGTTTTGACTTTTGGCTTATGTTCTTGGATATTCTCTTGCTTACTCCCTGTACTCTGCATTCTGCTAATCCTGTTGCTGACCTGGCCTGGCTGAGAACCTTTCCAATGTATGACATATGGCTATCGTTCTGGTTTATTCTCTGGTCTGTTCCTTGTACCCTGTACCATGTATTTTGGTTTCTGTGTATGACCTTAAGCGTGTTCTCTGTATATCTCTCTTGCCTGCTCCTTGCAACCTGTATGCCTGTTCGGTTGCCAAGTTCTGCTAGTCCTGACCACTCTTATGTTTCATGTTATCTTGTTTGTCTGAGTTTAGTTTACTCAGAGGCCAATATTCAAGGACCTCTCCAGTCTAGGATTCTGTCTGTCTGGTTAACCCTCACTCTTCCTGTACCCCCTGGCTCTGTCATCCTTTGTGAGGTATCTTCACTAGTTAGAGGCCACACAAGGACCTACCCCAGCATAGGGATCCCTTTAACTTTCTTCTATGCCTCCCTGTCTCTCGTGTTTTCAGTCTGGTTCAGTTCTTATCTGGAATCTGTATCTTGTATGTCTTGCACCAAGCCAGCAGCTCACCTGCCTAAAGTGCTACACTCCTTGTTCCAAGCCACCACGATGGCCCAAGTGGGCGCCCAGTATGACATCATAATTGTTGACAATTTATGACCGTTAGAAGAATAGGAGCCCCATAGGTTTGCTATCTGTCATTACATAGACTTGCTGTGTATTCCAAATTGTCTTCTGAGAACTGATAATCATGAGTTTTTTGAAGAGCAGTGAAAGGTGGGAGAGTTAATTTATTTTGCACTTTGAGAAAGACCAACAGGTCGAAACGCGTCAGTGCTTGTTTTATTTGTTTGTATGCTACAATTAACCATACCTGCCTAATTGAGTTGAGGAGGTGCAGTCTTTCACCCCACTGGAGCTCATCATTGGCCCGATCTACACCGGGAGGCATTTGGCGTTGGTGGTGATGATATTGAACTACATTTCATATCCTAGTCGTGAATATAGCTCAGAGCCGGCTTCATATGGCTCTCTAAAAAGACAGAAAAGAACTCTATCTGGACAATTTGCAAGCGAGAAGACTCTATTTCAATATTCCTTTCTGTATATTCTGTGGGAGTGAGTATATACGCAACTTTGCTGCTGCAGTTTGTCTATTTTTCATATCCGACCTGCACCAATTATCACCCGGTTTCTGTATTGTGTAATGTACAAAATAAACCAATATTTTATATGCATTTTTTGCAATTAGCAAACTTTCAAAAAGAAGCTCCTTAACAAACATATGTGTAATCTGTTCGCCTCATTATTCTCGTGTATCTCAGTTCTTTATTCTCTGAGAGTGGCAGATTTTTTTAACATTCTTTATGTATTACTGTCTGTCAAAATTGTCTACAATAGCAGTAATCACCAACATAGTAGCTATAATGGGCTAAGCATCAATTAAATATAAATACATATGTGAGTGCTTATTTTACTTTGACATCTCTTTCAAATTTAAGTAGTCAGTAATGATCACATGATCTAAGTAGTTTATAACTCAAATAACTTTAGGCTAAACTGGTAATTGCTGGAAAAAAGCTTATAATTGCGTTCAACCATGGGAGATTGCGAGCTGTGACAATATATGATTTAACTCGCTGAACTATGGGGACTTTCAGTGAGTTTCTGAAATAATAGGTTGCTTACCCCTCTGCCAGAAAAAGGGTTAAACGCAACAGGGTAAATGCCCAACTGACAAATTCTCTTCATTCTTACTAGGAGGATTAACCCTTGTGCTACAGAAATCCACTTCTAGTGTCATTAATGAGAGCTATACTGTTGCATATTTTGTATCACGCCCATACGCAATTTAGAGGATTAACCGAGATGACAAGAATGTTTTGAGGGTTCAATTGACTACAAAATAAATTATATAATTTCCTACACAGATGAAACACTAAAGGGGAGAACGGTTTATCCATCATAAAATATTTATTTCATCTGCATATTAAGTATTATCAAGAGCTAAATTAAGTAATCAAATTGCCTATATCCTTGTGTTGATTTAATTGGATTGATAATTAAATTTAATTGTCTTCTTATGAGCTTTATGCTCACGCCCTGCAGCAGGTATGCTCTGTGATCCATTCCAAATGAAAAAAAGGCTGAAAATAATCACAAAATATGATAATGAGATAATGCTACACAATCACATTTAAATAATTAAATGACACAGAAAGTGGGTACAACTGAAAAGAGTTAACGAATACACAGTTTTTATTATTATTTATTATTTATAGTAGTAATAAACATTATGTAGCCATGTTTCTATCCATGATTTCATATACATAGCTTTCAACTTGAACTTCAAACACAAAAATACCTCTTCTGTCACCCAAAACCAGGCATGAACTGGCCATTGGGACTATAGGGAGGTTCCATGTGGGCCGATGGCTCAGTGGGCCGGCCGATGAAATGCTGGTTCACCGCACTGCTCGCTCTGCCCTTAATGGGTGAGGAGAGAACTTCCTCACATGTGTAAAACAGAACAGTCTGCCGCAGTCTCATATTGGGGCCACTGTGCCGATGACCCCTGTTGCATCTTTGCCTTACCCTAAGACATGGTGCGGACTCAACCTCAGTGCCGCTGCGTTTCTTTACATAATTGCTCTGCATCAACTCCGTCACCTTTAGAGCGATTGGTTAAGTAATCCGGTTGGTTTATATACTATTTTTGTGCGTGTTTGCATTATTAAAGTGGGCCGGTCTTGATGAAGTCCAGGGCTGATTTTTTTGTCCCAGTCCAGGCCTCCCCAAAACTAAAATATACATCATATGGTTGTATTTTGACTCACCTATAGATGCAATTTTTTTTGCTGCTAATAGTGCTAAAGAGAATTTACACAGGCCTGTGAATGTAAGGATCATAAAAGCTTTTTTCTACAGTTATGATGGTTTTATATGAAATTAAAGTGCTGAATGCAAAAAAATGACCCCAGGTTTGACCCATCACGTATAGTTTTTTTCACAAGTGACTTTGATGTTTTCATTTTGGATTATGACTGAAGATAGTTCAAAATCACTACATAAAACTTATTTTGTGGCCAGTTATGAATATATTTATGTAGAAAAAATATACAAGTTGGTTATCTGGACTGTTGGAGGCCACGACGAGCCATGTTTCATAACTGACTACAGCACAAATAACATAAAGATTCTCGCTTTTCAGAATCCTAAAAAGAGAAAATAAGGGGTGAATGTCTCCTAGTAGACATTAAAAATATTTTAATTTGCTGATATGAGACACCGATATCAAGTAAAAATAACACATTGAAACTGTGCAAAACACTCTGTATATCATAAATCAGTACTTTGGTAACAAAACATCAAAATTGTGAAAAATAAGTTGATGAGATGACATTTTTATTGTGATTTTCAAATTAAGCAGCTGAAAATACATTAAAACCAGCCAACAGCTTTCAAAGAGATAATTCATTGAAGCTCTTTGTTATTTGCAATAATTTGTTTGAAATCTATTATTCTGATTCAATGACGATTCATTTATTGCCAGGAAATGTTCCAGAATGCCACATTTATAATGGTAGTACAGAACTAACAAAGTACAACCATTTGTGAGCTCAATTAACTATCCATAGTTACAATACAAACATTTGCAGAAAGATTTCTCCTTTTATATCCCCCTCCATCGCTTCTCCTGCATGTTCCTCTCCATTCCTCCTCCCTTCATATCCCTCTCCAGTCATTCATATGCATATCCCTCTCGATTCTTCCTCCTTGCATATCCCTTTCCATTCCTACTCATTTCATATCACTCTCCATTCCTCCCCCCTGCATATCCCTTTTCATTCCTCCTTCCTGCACATCCCTTTCCATTCCTCCTTCTTTCACATCCCTCGTCATTCACCCATCCGGATATTCCTCTCCATTCATCCCTATGCATATCCCTTTCCATTCCTCCTTCTTTCACATCCCTCGTCATTCACCCATCCGCATATTCCTCTCCATTCATCCCTATGCATATCCCTCTCCATTCCTCTTTCCTTCATATCTCTCTCCATTCCTTTTTCCTTCATATCCCCCTCCATTCCTCCATCTGCATATCACTCTTCATTCTTCCTACTTGCATATCCCTCTCCATTTCTCTTCCCTTCATATCCCTCCTCCCTGCACACCCGCTCCATTCCTCCATCTGCATATTTCTCTTCATTCTTCCCACTTGCATATCCCTCTCCATAACTCCTCCCTTCATATCCCTCCTCCCTGCACATCCCCCTCCATTCCTCTTTCCTTCATATCCCTCTCCATTCCTCTTTCCTTGATATCCCCCTCCATTCCTCATCTGTATATCACTCTCCATTCGTGTTACTTGAATATACCTCTCCATTCCTTCTCCCTTCATATCACTCTCTATTCCTCCTCCCTTCATATCCCACTCCATTCATCCATCTGTATGTCCCTCTCCATTGGCAGATTGGTTTATTCCTCAAGCTGTGCCTTGTATGATCAGAAAAGCTGCAGTCAGTGAGCTTGATTTTTACCACTGATGTGTGAGTTAAAAGTTTTCCAGGCATGCTTAGACTTTCGCTTGAGGAACAGACGAAGTGGCTCTGTGATGGCTTATTCTTGCAAGGTCCCCGAACCTTGTGGGGCCTGGGAGATTGTCCCCTGCCTAGCCCCCCCCCAAAGGGCGGCCATGCTTTGTTTGCTGCTTGGTGTCAAGAAGGTGTGGATGGTGAGAACTAGAAATGACATAATCCCTGCTTTGCAAACCACTTTTGGTTACGAGTATTGACAGCTGTCAAGGTGGAATATAAACACTGACTATGAAAAGGTGAAACGGTGGTTCACAGTCGTTGTACTGGAAACCCACCAGTGGCCTGCTAATATACACTGCAGTGTAATCGCGTGGGGTATTTCTAGTAATTAATAAATGTGACATGCATGTCATTATGCACATTTTTCATTAATTAATTAATTGAGCATCTTTTTAGTTTATTGTGTTTGCTTACTGTGAGAATGTGATAATCAGCACTTGGGTATATATGTTTAGCAGCAGCCCTATATGTATATATGTTTCTTTGTATTAGCTATGTTATTTTTACATTAAATTCACTTGTCTATTCTTATAGACATTTTATTTTTTTATTTTGGTGACTTGTGTGTGAAAAAGTGGTATTTATAATGTTCATAGCTTGTTTGGAATGTGCACGTTTTTCTCGCATCAACTTTTCTTGCTCTGGCTTTCTTGTTCTGGATTGTGTATGTGAGTCCACTGTCCTAGTTGATCCTTATTGATAAACGGAATGTAGTCAGTCCTCAGTGTTCATGCTGCAGTAATGGAAACATTATAGACATTTACAATAGTGTGTCTTTGCCTTGCTAAGGGGCTGTCCACACAGTTGAGCACTGGTACTGTAGAGTTGGTGACTTGGACATTATTTTTTTCCAAGGGGGGGGGATTGCTTTTGTTTGGTGAGATTTTTAATATTTGTGTATTTGTTAAAGTGTTGGAGAAAAATTGTCCTGGTTTTGGCAATGAGTAAGTCACAGGTGTGCACACAGGGTGTGCCTGGTATGCCCCTGAACACCCTAATGTTGGGTAAAGGGTTCATATTTGACCCCCTACATAGATATTTTGGATGTTCATTAGCTGGTTCATGATAAATGGCAGGGCATATTGACTGTATCGCTGCTTAAACATTGGTTATTCCCAACTAAAAATTACCGTTCTGCACAAAATTATCCAAGCATAGCTATGTAACAAATATTCCATGGGTGCACAACCTAATGAAATGGGCTGCACACTCCATTGGAGTAGGTCAACTTGCAACCACTCACCTGTGTTTTTCCTATGGTTATAATTAAAGGGTGAATGCTGCTCCACGGGTTGTTCTCTGTTCCTCTGTTCTTAGTGACATTTCAGTTGCTAGCCTGGAACTAGGGAATGCAGTGTACACAGTTAAAGTAGTAACTTTTAATACTAGAAGTACTTTGTATAATGTTACTTTCCAATGCTATATATACTGTATATACAGTATATATATATATTATCATTATTTTTTTTTTCCAAAAAAAAACAACTTATATCATGTTGGTATGGTTTGTGTCTCACTGACTGCTTTTATTTAATTTCTATCTGTGCTAATTTTGTCTCTTACTTATGTTTAAAAATTCTATTTATCCAGAAAATGTAGCCAGATTTTTTTGTACATTATTACATATTTAATAAAGTTCAGTAGGATTATTGCAGTCTTATGATAGTTCTCATTTCTCAGTTACTTTTACAAATAAATGTGATATTATTACTTCATTGCACATCGATGCCGTTCTTGGTAGCTCTCTCAATGTTAACATTATAATAACATCAGTTGGTATTTTTTATTTTTTTCTTATTTTTAGCCGTATGCTGACCTCTGCTGAGTCTTGATAATCTTTTGGCCTCTCCTTGACAAAGATATTGAAAGCCAGTGGTTATAAGATAGATATCCTGCAAATTACATCCATGTGTCACCACCAATGAAGAGAAATACATTCTTCTTTGTTTTCTTCATCCTTCATTTTCTTTTAAACCGATACAGTGTACAAGGAAATAGTAAGATAAACAATCAAAACGCTACCTAGAGTTAATAATGAAAAGTAAAAGAAAAATAAATAAATAAAATATACATTTTATCAACAAAGCATATAGAAGTACGCAGAGTTCATGGCCTTCCCAACTAAACAACCATGTCCTATAGTTCTCAGAAATATAGATATTCTTCGATAGTTATACATTATTATATGTAAACACTTAAAAACACTAAAATAATTTTTATTAAAGGAAGATAGGATAAGGATGTAGATTCCAAAGACGGTACAGTAACTCAAGTATAAATCTCCTGACAGAGCATGCACAAAAAAATCGGAAAGAAAGCATATGAGGAAAAACTCCATGGAAAGATGTACAAAAAGAAAAACTCAGAGAAAAGTAAGTATAGGGCAAAGAGGGCAAGAAGAGGATACCCAGCGTTATGGCATGAGCGCCTTCATCAAGGGTAACAAGGGTACTCACATACTGATGTAGTTAAATAGATTGTGGAAGAAGAAAAGAACCAAAGAAAAGATCATGAAAAGAACCAGCTGCCGCAAAAAAAAAAGTATGATAAGCAAAGGAGGGCCAGTGATGGTGCTCCCTTATTTATACTGTAGCTCAGTGGTTCCCAACTGCGGTCCTCAAGTACCCCTAACAGGTCAGGTTTTAAGGATCACCTTGGGGAAATACAGACTGCATCCTGCAATCACTAAGCAGCAAATCAGATCACCTGTGCTGTGCTTCAGCTATCTAGAAAAGCTGACCTGTTGGGGGTACTTGAGGACCGCGGTTGGGAACCACTGCTGTAACTGGTCAATACTTTGTATCTGGATATTTAAGGAATGTACTCCCAAGACCCAGAACTCAGACATTAGTTTTGGTTTTTGATCCCTGTGTATGCTGAATGAACAAGTTTCTTATCTGAAATTTGTAATGTTCTCCTGCTCCTGGACCAAGCTTCCTTATCTGCCTTCGCTGTTTTCATCTGACCTTGGCACTAGCCTGTTTTGCTACTGGACCCTAGCTTGTTCATCTGGACTTCTCTTTCCGAGCCCTTTTACTTGAATCACCCTATATACCAGTGATGGCGAAGCTGGGCACCCCAAATGTTCCCAAGCCACGTGTTCCATGGTGCTCCAAGTGGCTTAAGGCTGGCTAGGCATCATGGAACTTGTACTTCTGAAACATCTGGGGTGCCCAGGTTCATCATCACGGCTATATACCAAAGACCATTCTTTTCTCCTCCCTAACCTGAACAAACAGCCCAACCTGGTGGAGTAAAGTAGCTTCAAGAAAATACATGAGGAATAGTTGACTTGTAATACAAGTGTAGTTATTATTGTATAGAAAGAAGACAGTCAAGTAGCAAATACACTGGTTTTAAGAACTAGCAAACTTGAAACAGCCAAATTGTGTTTAATGAATGACCTTTTTTTTTTATCTCTCTAGAACAATTTTCTCCTACAATGGACAATCTGGACAAATGTTGCAAAACTGATGGACTTTGACTTTTGGTGAAAAAGAGCTGAACATCTTTAAATAAGATATATTTGTAAAATATTAAATGTGTTCATCGGCTGTTGAAACTTTTCTTTGCAGTATGGATATTCTTGATTTATATCCCTAACAGCACTTGCAAGCAAATATAATTTAGAAATATAATTAATAAGAAGCAAATATTAAACTCTTCAAGCCTAGATGGTAAATATATTCATGTGATGCCAAACTATCACATAGGCAAGAAGCCATTAACTGTATTAACTTCATAAATTTTATTAAACACCTTAACCTTTCCACAACTAAAAACATGTAAACTCAATTTTGTTTTGTATTACAATTAACCCCTTCACTTCCAAGATTGAGATATCTCGGGCTTCAAAGGCACCATCCGGTGCCCGATACCGTGATATCTTGATCTGGAGCTCTGCAGCCCTAAAGGAAACAAAATTAATTTGCTGCAAATTAATTTTGTTGCTATTGGACTACAGAAGCTGCCCCCAACATTTTAGCCCTGTGATCATAATGCCCTAAGAGCTAAAACTGTGTAAAATCGGTTAACTGATGCCATCATATGCCTACAGGTAAAACAGGGACTCTAAGGCTAGGGTCAGACTAACGCATTTTTCGCGTTGTCCGTGAAAAAGTGCGTTCGAACGAATGGACGCATTTTTTCACGGAATACGCAATAGCGGTCATACCATGCGCATTTCCGTCCGTGATTTTGTACGGATCATCAATAAAACCCTTTTTGTGTCTGGACGTTATGTAGGCCGGACATTAGCAGCGTCTGACGTCTCCTAATCACACACACACGCCGCTAGTGGACGCAGCGCACTCTGTACGTCAGTACTAGCGGTTTCACATTCTTGAAAAAATGCGTTCGTTTGCCACTTGCGTTGCGCAGCCGCACTTTTGTGCGGCCGTTCTTCGTATGCTGCCTGGCATTGGACGTCATTTGCTGCTAGGACGGCCGTGATTTAGTGCTGCTAAACGCACGCTGATACTGCGTTAGTCTGACCCTAGCCTAAGCAGAAAAATTTGCGATCGCAAATTTACCCTTAGCACCCCTGGTTTACCAATGGATTATGAGGCAGGTGCTGAATCCAGCAGTCTGCCCCGTAGCGACCGCAAGGCTCCAGGATGCTCGGGGCAGCAAAATTCCATCACGAGCATCCCCTCCACGGAGTCCATAGGACTCCATGGAGGCTCACGCTGTCGGGCCACATGACGGGCAGGATCTTGTCTCTCGTGAGATCCCGCAGGTCTGCAGACTGATCACGGAGGGAGAATGGGGACTTTTTTCCCTCAGTCTCACTATGCTCCCGGCAGCAAGAAGTGGCTAATCGGGCTGCCGTTCTTGACGCAGGATGAGAGGTGAGTATTTGATTTTTTGGGGGAATCCAGCTATTGCTAACTGATTCTGCAGAAGCACAATCAGTTAGCTAAACTTTTTCAGTTACCGGCAGTGGTTCATAATTAACGTTAAGACTATTTGATCCTAACGCTAGTTACTCCTTGCTTGCTCTTTGCGCTCCCCCAAAAAAAGCGCTAATACCGATGTGCTAACAGATTTATTTAACCCGTATGCAATCGGGAGGTGATCTGTGCGGCATGCTGTCATTTATGTGAGCGCTAGCGTTTAGGAGGTGATAGGGCCCTGGATGTTCTGTCAGACGTTCAGCAAGCCGATGCACAGAACATGAGCTGCAATTGTAACAGCTGTAACTCAATTTGGCAGTAAATGGCACCATCAACTGGCCAAATATGTTATTACTGTAAGAAATACACTGGAAATATGCCCAACTATTTCTTACTGTATAGTGAATTAAAAATTATTTTTCATAGAAACACTGGTTCCTGGCAATTTTTTTTGGAAAATCACTTGGTAGTGAAGGGTTTAAAGATACGAACTAGCACAAAAACACCATATGAATATATTTTAAATGTATCATTGGTATGTCCCCTGCAGAGAAATGCCTTTCCTAGTGCCATAGCACACCTTCACTCCTGTTACTCTTTATTACTCTAAAGTAAAGAGTGAGACTAGAAACATAGAAAATGTCAGCAGATAAGAACCTTTCGGCCCATCTAGTCTGCCCAATTACATGGATACTTTACCTGGATTTATCTTTTGTTTAGGATAGCCTTATGCCTATCCCATGCCTGCTTAAATTCAATCACTGTTTTGGCCTCTACCACTTCTACTGGAAGGCTACAAGGCCACCATCACTGTAACAAAGACTTCAACAAACTATTTTGCTGCATTACAAGATCCAGGGAGAGAGGGCAGAACACAGGGAGAGCTCTAGGGTCACTCACTGCTGTACAAGGATAAGATTCAATGGGTTGTAATTGCTGAAAACCCTTGTACAGTGTAAAGGTACATGTAAACCATTTAACAATTGAGTCACATGTCACATGGATTACAGGTTCTCCATTGCAGCCACTCTGTAGCTAAAGCTGCTGAGAGCCCCAGGAGACAGTTTGTACCAGTGGGTTAGTTTCTCATAAGGGCAGGATTAGGTTGTTTTGGAAGGAGTCTGCTGGGATGGAGTACATTTACATTGTAGCGGGCTTAAACATTTTATGATCCCAATTTATAACTGAACCAATGTATCGATCTCTCCTCAATGTAACAAGCTGTCAGGGTGGCACCTGGCATAGGCCGTGGTGGGACCCAAGTTCGAGGGGTTAGAGCCCTTTAGGCAGGGATATTCAGGTTGTACCTGAGGAGAGGCTGGCTGATGCTGGTAGCAGTCCAGGGCGCAGTACAAAGGGGTAAACCAGGGAGAATAGTCAGGACGGTCCGTGATCAGTGGCTGGCAGCAAGGAGGCAAGGTCGGTGGGTCAAGCAGGGTCTAGTACACGGTTGTCAGCATAAACATAAGGGCAGGTCTGAATAACACAGGGGTTGACTTGTCAATGCAAAGCCAAGGTGCACAGGGGGAGTTTCTCTTTTATTGACAGGCAGGAGTGTGTGCTGTGTGTTTGTGGTTGTGCTTAACTGTTTAACCCCTTTGAGTGCTGGATTGGGCTGAGGCAGCACTTTTCATGTCTGCACACATGCAGATACAGTTCTTGCGCACACACTGGTACAGATCCCGACACAAGCCTTGTATTCTCTATATTTTCCAAACTTGATAATCCTTAATCAGAACTTTCAATAACCTTTACCATATTTAGTCCTTCAATAAAGTTTTCCCAACCTCATGCAGTGCAGATTATCAGCTTATTGTTTGCTTCATTTATTATGAGCCTTTACTAGTAGTTTAGATAAATGAAGCATCATATTCTTTAGTGACGATTTCTAAATTTGGGTTTGTTTGCAGCGTTATTAAAGCTAATTCAATAGAAGACATATTTGTGTAACAGAACAAGCAATTAATCATTCTCTGTGGCTCTATTTATGTTTGGAACTCATGAAACCGCCTATGACTTCACAAGGTAATAAATATACCAGCTCATTTCTTAAAGGTAAATTATATATCTCAGTAGGAAACCTTGAGTTACAAACACTCAACTTTCAAATTGATTTCTGCAGAGGATGTATTTTATATCACATTAAATGATTACAACCGTATAGCCAATGCAAGTGCATGCATTTAGAAATGACATTGCGTTATTCTGTAGTTACATAATATTATGTGTTTAGCAAATCTTCCGAACTACTCACTAAATAATATATAACTTGAACATATTGTGCATTACATGGAAACTGTTACTAGTAATCCCTGGTTTATTCATGCAGAATTTAAATTTCTGAGATTTCTATGTCATTATTATTTTTCAACTAATTTATCAATTGTATAAACTTTCGGCAAATACATAATGCATATTAATTCCACCCAACAGTAAGTAGAATTTATTTGGTTCACAGCTCTTCTTGAAGAGTCATGTCTGTGCAAAAGTGGAAAGCCTGCTTCCTCTACAAAGCATGTGTTTTTGGCAAACTGACAAATGTAATGAATAGACCATTTCCCCCTTGATGGCATACAGCTGACTTGCGCACTGTCTGGCTAGGCATCAATACCCGAGGTCGAGGTTAAGTGTATTTTTGTCCTATGTATTGAGGATAAAATAATTATTTTTGTTTTATTCAAAAAGACATACCAAATTTAGAGAAAAATGTTACAAAAGGACCAAGGACATGGTCCTCTATTCCCCCCCTCCCTATGCTTTCCTCTGGCCAGGGTTTCAGGGTGATCTGACTTCCTTGAAGTCAGACCTCCGGTTTTATGGACCCCAGGGATCGCACTGACATCATTGTCAGTTTCAGGTGCCCTCCCAACACAGGCGGGAGAGTGCCTGAAAGGGAGAGGGGGTCCTTTGGACACCTGTCCCTCCCAAATGGCATAGAAGTAAAAGAGCGGCATCGCTGGAAAGGTCACATTGTGACCTTTTCAGCAATGCCTCTCTTTAACCCCTTACATGCCAATGATCCCTGATCTGGCACCGGATTGAGGACTAGGATGTCAGCCAAGCCTTCAGGGCCTCCCCACGCCTGCTGATGTCATTGCCATATGCACGATTACATCAGTAGGGCAGTTAACCCCCTAGCTGCCAAGTGGAGATAGGGGGGGTCATTTGGACCCCCATGACTTCCAATCAGTGGCATCTAGAGGGTCATGCCTGTATCACTGGAAAGACCAGAACATGGCCTTTCCAATGATATCAAACATGACCAGGTTTGGTGTAAAAAATAATAATAATAATAATAAATAAATAAATAAGTCTAAAAAAAAAATTAAAGTGAGCTTTTTTAAAAAAAAAAAAATTCTAGGTCATATAATAAAACAGGACTTCAAATTGAGTTTAAACATAATGAGCATAAAACGTTCAAAATGAACTCAGCACATAGGTGAAATGGTTCAGCAGTAAAGGGGTTAAAGAGCAAAAACCTGTAAACATTGGGGGCCACATTACAATCTTGACGCTAACGTTAACGCTGACCTGCGTGAGCATTAACGTTAGCCGCGGTGTCTACCGCATATTACAATCCAAACGCAAAACGGGTTAAGTAACCCGTTTGCGTTTGGTACCTTGCGCTTTTCAGCGCGAGGTTACTGTGCTTTGTGCTCCCTATACTTAAGATGGGGAGCGCAAAGTGTTAATCAGCTTTAGTATTACAAAGTCCTAACGCTGATTAACATCCGACTCTGGGTAGCGGAAAGTTAACCAGAGCCAGGACTTGGTGTTAACGGATTCCGCTTCTGCAGAATCCGTTAACGCCAGCTAAAAATTTTTAAAAACAAATCGTATACTCACCTCCTGTCCCACGGCAAGGACCGCGGCTCCAACCGCCTCCTCCGTCTGGTGGGAGCAGGGAAAGACTAGGGGAAAAAGTTCCTTAGTCTCCCCCTGCATATCACTACGCCGACTGGCCAGGTCTTGTGAGGCAAGATCCGGCAGGTCATGTGACCACCGGTGTCTGGCTCATTGGAGTCTTATGGACTCCATCGAGTGGATGCTCACGGCTGCACTCAGCATCCCAGGGCGTAGCACGCGCTACCAATGCAGCCAGCTTTTTAAGTGCCTGCATGGTAATTCCACGCTAAAACGGGGGCGGTAGGGAGAAAACTGCAGTTTTAGCGTGGAGATTGTAATGTGGCCCCGGGTATTTCTCAGCTCAGGACAAAATTTATAAACGATTTTGCAAGGCCTTTTTTGGTAATTGTAAATTTTGGGGGTCAGATTTCGAAAAAGTATGTTTAATCCATTTTTTCATCCTATTTCATAATTTTTTTATAGTTAATTATAAGATATGATGAAAATAATGGTATCTTTAGAAAGTTAATATAATGGCAAGATAAACGGTATATAATATGTGTGGGTTCTGTAAACGGGTAAGAGGAAAATTAGAGCTAAACATTAACAGTGCAGAAATGTAAAAACAGCAGTGGGTACTTTATATATTATATATATATATATATGGAATATATTGGATAAGCCGTGTTACTCTGGTGTTTACATATATATATACAGAGCTTTTTTCATGGGGTACTCGCCGGTACTCAGTACCGGCACCTCACCACCAGCCCGAACTAACAGGAGAGAGCATGATGCTCCTCCCTCCTCCTGCAGTGGCAGGCAGAGAATTGGAAATGCTCGGCAGCTCATATTGCTCCTGAATGTTTCCATTGTCAGGAGTGAATGTAGGGACTGATAGCCCCCTCTTCTCCCCAGTAAGTGACAAGGGAGGGCTTGTTAAATAAAATCTCCCCTCTGTTTCGGTGCAGCATGTTTACCCACATTTGCCAGAGCTGCGGATTGTCAGGCAAGTGGTGTGATCAGAGGAACTGGCACCGTAAGGCAGTACAGGTGGCAGAATAAGAGCGCAAGACCAGGAGGGGGTGCAAAAAAGTTATTTGAAACCCTGGCCACTTGCCTTGACAGGGATCCAAATTTTTAAACTATCTGCCTGGCGCTGTGTCCCTGCTGCTCCTCCTAAGATGCAGAAGGTGCCCAGCGAGCTGCATTGTATCTGCCAGTTCAGAGAGCAGACTCCCCCATGGTGCTGGAAACAGAAGCCTGCGCTCTCTCTCTCTTCCTGGTCCCTTCCTCCTTGCTGGTGCCTGGCCCCCTCTGATGATGTCAAGAGGAGGGAATGCCAAAAGAAGTCTACACTGCCACCTTACCCCCAGCCTCCCCAGCAGTTCCAGACAGCCTGTGATGCACCGTGGAAGGTGAGAAGGTGGAAATTTAAGTCCTGGCTGCATTGCTCTGCAGGGACTAAGTGACAGGCAGGCCTCAGAACAAAGAAAAAAACTGCTGATGCTTCCAAATACACATCAAAACAGCATTTAAAAAAAAAAGCTCTGGCAACACAGGTATGTTCACCTGGTCCTGCTGTTACCACCATGTGGGGGTGTTCTCAAGGTCAAACACCCTCTCATTGGAGTCCCCCAATATTATTAAAACAGTACTTGGTGGATAGTGGAGTTTTGTTGCTGTGGAGCTCATACACACTGCACATTACTGTGAGTTTCATTGCTGTGGAGCTCATACACACTGCACATTACAGTGAGTTTCATTGCTGTGGAGCTCCTACACACTGAACATTACTGTGAGTTTCATTGATGTGGAGCTCATACACACTGCACATTACTGTGAGTTTCATTGCTGTGGAGCTCATGCACACTGCGCATTGCTGTGCATTTCATTGCTGTGGAGCTCATACATACTCAGCAAAACTGTGAGTTTCATTGCTGTGGTGCTCACAAATGCTAGGGGATTACCCACTCAGTGCCAGCTTTGCAAAAAAAAAAAATAACAGACCAGCTAACTGCACTGCAATACAGATTTTTCTTGCAACAGAGGCACTTAGTGTATAACCTCCATAGGGGTACAACAATAGTTGTAGCTCATTTAAAGGAACACAGTATTAAATATGTTTCCCTTTCATAGCGTCTTCCTTTAAGTGAGCTACAACTATTGTTTATTAGGACATGAAAATAGTCATAATAATCAGTTTTTCCCTGGGCGTGAGAGTACCCCCACCTATTTTTCCAGAAAAAAAAGCACTATATATATATATATATATATATATATTTCGATTTAAATACATACAAAAACACATTAGCTGCACTATACATGAGCATGCATTTTTCATAACGGTGTTTCTGAGATCAACATGTCAAATTCAGAGCATTTTGCCTTAACATAGCTTTAAAGAATTGAAAAAAACATGCTTAGGAATAAGAAATGGGATTTTGTTACAAAATATTGCATATGCCTGCCACAATGTCAATGCAAACCATCACAGTACGTTCTATCCTTCCTAACCTAATAATTGCTCATACATATATTTATTAGTTAGATCACAGATAAAAGTATTCTTTTGACTTTGGTTACTGACTGCAAGAAGCTTGGAAATTACAGTATATTTTTACATGTGTACCGCACCCAGCATCCTACACTATCATGACTATTCACTAAAGAGTGAAGTCTGGAGAACTGGCAGGAAAAGAGAACAATCTAGACCAAATAGCCGATTTGAAAAGTGAGATAAATGGGAGAATTTTTCTGGTTTGGCTATTTTGACCTAGAATTTTCACTTAATGCCACTTCTCCTGAGTTTCACCTTTATTGAATAGACCTGTATGTGTCCAAAGAAACAAAAGCATTATGGGAAAACTTGCACAGGAAGCAGAGACAGGCATGACCAGCTTAAGGTCAAACACATAAACCAAATGTAGAAAAAAAAATATTAGAAAGTTTAAAATATACACTAATATTTTTTATTGGCAAGCATAAAGTAAACTAAAATATGAAGCGAGGAATGCAAATTATGTCTCATTATGTATAGTAAGATTGAATAGAAGATAACACCATAGCAATATAATAAATCGTCGTGACTTTATTCCTACACCAACAATGCAACGTTAGCACAAAATTGATCTACCTGTTGGGAGGATGAGTTTAATGTATTATATAGATTTATAGTTACATAGTTACATAGTTATATAGGCTGAAAAAAGACATGCGTCCATCGGGTTCAGCCTCTCCCACATAACCTACTGCTGTTGATCCAAAAGAAGGCAAAAAACCCAGTCTGAATGCTTGCCAATATGCAACATACTGGGAAAAAATTCCTTCTTGACCCCAGAATGGCAGTCAGATTTCTCCTTGGATCAAGAAGCTTTTACCCACATATTAAATATTATAACCCTTAATATTCTGTGTCTGCAGGAAGTCATCCAGTCGTTTTTTAAAAGTCTGTACAGACTCTGACCCAACCACCTCAACAGGCAGAGAATTCCACAGCTTGATTGTTCTCACCGTAAAATAACCCTTCCTATGCTTTAAGCTAAATTTTCTTTCTTCCAGTCTAAATGGATGACCCCTTGTCCTGTGTATAGTCCTGTTAATGAATAGGTTATCAGACAATGGTTGATAATGGCCCCGTATATATTTATATAAGGTTATCAGATCCCCTCTAAGGCGCCTTTTCTCTAAACTAAACAGGTTTAAGCTTGTTAGTCTTTCCTCATAACTTAACCCTTCCATCCCCCTTATTAATTTAGTTGCCCGTCTCTGCACTTTTTCTAACGATATAATATCTTTTTTTAAGACAGGTGCCCAAAATTGCACGGCATATTCAAGGTGCGGCTTGACTATTTTCCTATTGTGTAATTTCTTTGCGTTTTTTTGGTGGTCACTGAGGTCCATGAGCATGACCCATGCGTAGTATTGCATTGTCTTTTAGGTGACTGTCGCTCTAGGTATGACCGAACCCCTTGCATGAGGATATATGAATTATTTAATGCTAAAAATAACAATTATAAAGAATTGGTGGAAAAATGCAAGGGAATACCAGATTTTAGGCCAAAATAGTTGTTGTGAAAGAATATCAGAATTGGAAAGAACTTTATATTCAGATACTTTTGCCCAATATGTGCAGCTCCCTGAAACTTCTAAAATATATCAACCACTTAATGAATAACTGATTAGTTAATTACGATTTAACTAAGAATATTATATAGGTTTATGTGTATAGCAATAAAGTTAGCTTAACTAACAAAGCATTTAAGGATGAAATAGCGCTTAAATAAATCCAAATCTGAACATCTGGACCTTTAGTAAAAGTTAGCAAAAATAGAAGAGCATTATCATATAGGATGATCTCAATTAATATTATAGGGGTTATTCAGAGAACACCGAAATTTTACAAACATTTCGGTGCTCTCTCGTTCCCCGCACTTCTCGGCACATCGGGGAATCAAAGTTCCCCACCCTGCGGTGAATTCAGAATTCACCACAGGGTTCCCAGAGTGCAGGGAAAACCTGTCAAAAACCTGACGAACAACCACCAAACACCTGCCGAAATCCCACCGGAAACCCACTGGAACCTCCACAAAATACACGCCGAAAACATTGGAAAAAGCAGACGAGCCGTCGAGCACAGCGCAGATCAGCCGCCGGAAACAGCCAACAAGCTGACGAACAGGGTAAAAAAAAAAAGATTTAAAAGTGTAAAAATTTAAGCGCTATTGGCAAGAAAAATACTGAATGAAAAATGCCTGGAATTTACATATAAGATTCTATGATTAATAATAAAATTCTCTTACATAAAAAAGAAAAAACACTTTTAAAACAACTGGAAAAAAATTTGACGAAAAAATCCTGAAAGCTGCCTAAAAGATCCTAAAAAATCAATAAATAAAGAGACTTTTTACTGCAGATTAAAATAATAAACAGTTTATTAAATATTGTATTAAAACGGGAATATTTTTAACATTGAAGCCTATGGGATTTGCCTGAATAAACCTGCCGAATTAAACCACCGAATAGCAGGGCACTTCGGCAACTTTTCACTGCTGTTAGTTGTTCTCTGAATAGATTAACCATTGCTTCTCTAGGGGGATTTCACTGCCTTCGAACAGTCACCGTATTTTCAGGCAGTTTGCCAAAATTTGGTGAACTGCCTGCTCTCTGAATAGCCGAATGGCCCTGAAATGTCAATGTACGGGGAAATTCACTGTTCGGTGACATTTCGGGGCCAAATCGGCTCTCTCTGAATAACCCTGAAGATATAAATAGTTAGATGTACGGTTTCAGACTCCTACAGTCGAGGACACTACTAGAAAATTTATGCCCATCCCTTTATCAAATGATTCATCATCATATATTGAGCACCTAATCTTTATATACACATCCAAAAACAGAGATACACGCCATTGAGTTAATAAAAATCTCAAAACTTTATTTCATACATTAAAAATTAAAGAGACTAAAGTTTCAAAACTATGGGGGGTGTTTATCAAGATTTTGAGGGTTGAAACTTTGATCTTTTTAAATTTTAATAGATAAAATAATGTTTTGGAATTTTAATTAACTCCATGGAGCGCATCTACATTATGGTATGCTTGGAAATTTGCTGTGTCCAATTGGCGTGTTATTAGGCTGAGAGAACACCCTGCATATCTATCTGCAAAACATAATATATTATTAATCAGAATATTTGTTATATTTGTGAGAAAAAAATCTTAGCTTTCTAATACATAAGGTTTCTGCTCTATAGGAAACATGTTTCAGGTGTTTAAATTGTATAAATGGTGCGTGGTGCTAGAAATAAAACAAAAAAAAGTTACTTTATGACTGTCTATCTGGTCACAAAATGCAAACTCTGAGTACCTGTTTATTTTTGCATTGTAAATTAAGAATTTAAAGTTTTACATGTCGTGATTTTGTATTCAGAATCACCCTTTATCCAGCGTATCTTTGCAGTGTTAGTGCAATATCAGAAATGAATATATTAATGCAAAAAATATTTTTAATATGGTGCATTGTTATAGGGATATAGTGCTATTATTGAAAAAAAATATACAAATTCAACAGATTAAGTAACTGCTGTATGGATATTTTGCACTAATAATGCAGAATATAAGATGTAAGCTCCTCTTTAATTTTATCAGACGGTATGAAAGCTACTACTTGAATTAAACCTGAAAGGCAGGAATTAACAGAACATAAATAACAGATTCTTCAAAACTTTAATTCATACCACAGTTTCATTCATACCACCATAGCTGTAATTTAGACCAGTATAACCAAGCTGGAAATCAACACAGTAATGCTGAAATTCTTTTTTTACTTGTTCCTCAATTCATCAATATATTTTGAGGTGTTGCTCCTTACCACAATTGTCAGTTTTATGAGTAGAGCTTCTAAAAATCTAAATAGAGCAGTTAAATAAACAGCATTTGTAAGGAAATATTTTGCATTTAGAAATTGATTATAAAAAATAACAAAGCGTCTTGATTTTTTTTTGTGTGATAATAAAGAGAAATGCCTCTAAAATCAATTAATTAATTTATTTATAAAGGATTTTACCAGGAAGGATACATTGAGATTTCTCTCATTTTCAAGTATGTCCTGGGTTCAGCAACATTAAATTGTTACAGTGTTACAGAAATATTACAGAAGTAATAAAATACAAAATATTAAAATATTAAATATAAAATATTAAAATAGTTCAATGAGAAAATGCATTTGTATTTAGAAAACATATGTATTTTAATATACATTACACCACCTTTCAATAATAATAAGTATGATTAATAAGTCTTGTAAGTAGTTGATGTTTCAGAGTTAAGTGCCGTCTTGCTCACTTCATTTTTAAGTAGTTACTTCAATTCAGTTCAAAGACTGCAGAATTGAAATGTGTGACTAGAGGTCATTAAAATATATGTTTTAATAAAATGAGCAAGGTGCCTTTTCTGTCCTCTGGAGAAATAAGTGACCTAGACATTATTTACAATCACACAGACCGATATACACCTAAAAAAATGATCATAATCTAATAATTTAATTATTTGATTTACACCAACAAGTCGATGGTCAGTTTTTAATGCAGATATTTTTATTCTAAATATACCAATTCTTTTGTCTTACTTGATTCATGTGGCTTCCAATGCTCTTCTTTTTCATTTTTATTTCTGCTTTGTAAATTGTTGCTCTTCTACTTCTCTATGTGATGATAAAACTTTTCTTCGTCTTATCGCTTCAACAACTTTACATCTGCTTCTCTGCAAAACAAAAAACACTTTTAAATGTTTAACGAGTGTCCATCACTTTGGTTTCTTCACATTCTCCATATTCTAGTACATGCCCAGTAATCATATTATTACTCCAATTTTCTATTATTAATGGAATATTTTGAAACAAGAATAGCAGTGTTAAAATCTGCTAATTACTATTTCAATTTTAGTCTAAGGTTGAGAAAGGCGTGCCACTTTTGCTAGCTTTTTTTCCTTCCAGGTACGCCATGCCAAAAGCTTGTGCAGACAGCATGGCGTCGGAACTGCCACTACAAAGTGGATGTTAATTACCTAAAACAATAATGGTAATAAGAAAGAAGAGAAAAAAATATGTGAATCCTCAACTGCAAAGTTATTTTGCCTTAGGGAGCTTGTAGTTAACTGGCTCAAAAATTAATAAGGATACTTAAAAATGAACGAAAGATAAAAGTTACAAGCAGCAAGGTTCTCTGGGAGATTTCTTGTATTAGATTTTGAAGTATTTGCTGTTTATAATTACCTCATTAAATAATAACAAGGGAAAGCATTGCAATATTCTCCGGGCTAAAAAGCATTTGTTTGGTTACATTTTTTTCTCACCGTTGTTATATTAATAATTTCCTGTCCATTAAGCAACAACCATAGCATAGTTTAATATTTTGTGGGAAAATTATCGAACAGGTGTTATTGATTAGCATTTTTAAATATACAGTATGTTATTGGTTGCAAGGCTTGAAAATATGCTTGATCTCATATAAATCATTTGTATATTCATATGGGAAAAGGTTAGCACTCAAAGGCCTCGGCAATGGTTAAACCGAGAAAATCTTGGTTCACGTAATTAAAAATATAAACATATCAGCTCACTCATGGAGCCTTCATAAGGGCATCCTGATGAAGTCTCCATTATAGAGCTGAAATGTCGATATTTCTAATGACATAAAATAAAATTCATTTGGATTTTTTGTTTGTCTGAGCACCAAGCAAAGAATTGGTGCAAGTTCCTAGAGTGGAGGAGGTTACTAACATATATATAAATAAATAGATGTGACGGCACTACAGGACTAGAATCCAAATATTTATAACTTCATTAAAAGTTGCTAAATGTCAACGTTTCAGCTCCTACTAGGAGCTTTCTTCAGGATTTATAGACTACAGACAGAATTAACAATATTTATAACTTAACCAGGAGACTTACTCCATGTCTCGGCCAGCGTGCTGCCACCAGCATTGCGCATGCGCCTACTCCCGTCCTTGCGCGATGATGTGTTCAGTGTTGCCATAGTAATGGAACGCTATTTTCTGTTGAAAGTGCAAGTGAAATTAAAAAGAGAACGATTTATGACAGAAATTTTATTTTATAGGACTTGTTATTAGCCCAATATTGAATATATTATATTCAAACAAGTCCTATTAATAACATGTCTGTCAGGAATCATTCTCTTTAGTTTCACTTGCCCTTGGAACAGAAAATAGCGTTCCATCACTATGGCAACACTGAACACTTCATCCCGCAAAGACGCAATATATATATATACTTTTTTAGAAAGTGTTTTACCAGGAAGGATACAATGAGATTTCTCTCATTTTCAAGTATGTCCTGCGATATTGCTAATTCTGTCTGTAGCCTATATGTCCTGAAGAAAGCTCTGGTTGGAGCTGAAATGCCAACCTTTTGCGACTTGTAATTTAGTTGTAACTATTTGGATTTTAATCCTGGGGTGCCATCACATCTATTTATTTATGTGATTTTTGAGCCAACAGGCACCGGGCACTGGGGATACACCGAAATTTCGGCCACCGAAAATATCAGTCGAAAATGGTGCTTTTGGCTTTCGGGCGATAGGGAAAATTGGCCGAAAAAAAGTTGAATATCAGTCATCTGAAACTGGGCCTGGAGAACCCAGGGGCTTGCCTGAGCCCGGAAGCCGGCCAAATTCATTGATGGTATCATGAATTGACAGATGTACTGCTCTATATTGAAAGAGAAGATGCTACCATCACTCCGTGCCCTTTTCTAACATGATAATGATCCAAAACACACATCTAAGGCCACTGTTGCATTTTTGAAGAAGAAATTGAGTGAAAGTGATTCAGTGACCAAGTATGTTTCCTGATCTGAACCCAATAGAACACCTATGGGGAAATTTGTAGAGACAAGTTGAGCCTCACTCTCCGTCCAGCATCCAGACAGCAAAAGAGATCGTTCTTGAAGAATGTAAAAAGATAGATGTTGCAAGATGCCGCCAGCTTGTGCTTTCCATGCCTCGAAGACTTGGTGCTGTCCTTTCAAATCATGGAGGTCAAACAAAATACTAGGGGCCCAATTGCATTCTTAATGCTAATGTTACCGCTCAACTGTGTGAGCAGTAATGTTAGGTTAAGTGGCCCTAACGAGGGGCGACATATTACATTTCGAACACTAACGGGTTAAAAAAAGTAGGTGATTTGGATTTTGCACTTTTCCATGAGAGCTTTACTGTACTTTGTGCTCCCTCTGCTTAATATGGGGAGCGCAAAGTGTTAATTATCATTAGGATTACAAAGTCCTAAAGCTAATTACTCACCGCTGCAGTTAACTTGAAAGTTAACCACAGCTAGAAGCTGGTGCTAATTGATTCCACTTCTGCGAAATCAGTTAGCACCAGCTAAAAAACACCAAAAATCACATAGTCACCTCTCATCCTGCATCGGCGGCTCGATCCGCTTCTTCTGGCTGCAAGAAGGGGAATAGTACCCAGTCTCCCTCAATGATCACTCCACTGAGCTGCAGGATCTCACAAGAGGCGAGATTCTGAAGGTCATGTGACTGGCAGTGGAAGCCTCAATCGAGTCCTATGGACTTCATTGAGGGGATGCTCGCAGTGGTGTCTAGTACTGCCTCGAGCATCCCGAGGCTTAGGGCTGCGTTACATGTCAAGCTGCTGGTTTAGCTGGTTTAGCGCCTGCACCATAATATCACGCTAAAACGGGGACACTAAGGAGAAACCTGCATGCGCAGGTTTTTCTCCTTAGCTTCCCCGTTTTAGTATGAAAAACGTAATAGGGCCCTAGATGTAGTAATTTTTGCTGTGGGGTGTATACATTTATGCATTAACTAATTTAAGTAAACCTGAAGATTTTTTTAATCGAAGATATATTATTAACCTTACTTTCATGTAATGACCTAAACAAATGTTCTATAAAACTCAGTTTTGTCAGAATTTTGGAAATTGTTCTTGTTTTCTTATATTGAGATATTGATTAAAATCTTACCTTTCAAAAGAGGTGTACTCATTTATGCTGATCAGTATATATAATGTGTATACATCTGTAAGTGTGAATGCAGAAGCTATGTTGTACAATACGTATGTGTGTACTCTTATACAGTAGATAGTTAAGTGATCTGTATAGGGTGAAGCAATTTAAGAAATACCCCTATTTTCATCAGGGAATCACTCCCTGCAATGTTAAGGGACAGGTGTTTCCAGGTTTTTAACAAAAGTTCAACTTGTATAGAGTTGGAAATGTTAGGTTAGTAAAGCTTATTCGTATTTTGAGGACTTTCTGTCACATTCGCTATGGTGCTCACCTAGCATTAGCGTTGTTTGTATCCTTATAGACAGATTAACCGGATACTTGACTTGATAGCAGTTACTACTACCACACCTAGCACTCCCAGCCAGGGAGGTGAGGTATATATCTAGATACAAAGGAAAGAAAAAAGACGATCGAGTCAGCGCTTCCTTCAAAGAGTGTCTTCTTTCTTTCTGTGAACCTTTAAAATAAACAAAAGACTACCATAGCGTAGTAATCTTTCTACACAGCAGGGAATAGCAGAATAAGGTAACACTCACATTCTGATGTGTCTCAATCAGACACTAGATGCTCCAGGCAGCCAGCAGTATTAGATGGGAATGCCGGATTTCCCCCAGGATTCGCAGTCTTGTCACTCCAGTAAATGCTGGACGCCAAACGTTAGTTTAAAAGGCATATTTATTTAAAAAATAAAACAAGATTATAGGTATATCACCTAAACGCGTTTCGCGAGTTGCCTCGCTTCCTCAGTAGGTTAAAAATAAAGGTTTATAAGGTTAATATAAATCTAGATACCACTTGTCACGGGATGGCCCAGCACCCTCAGCCAGGGGCAGTGCAGTGACAGTGGTGGCTATGGACACTTAGGTGCGGTGGCACGCACCTAGTTTTGCAAGTACTTTTATTTAGATGTGATTATTGTGTGGTGTAATAAAGTGTCCCCGTTGGTTTATTGCGAAATGTATTTTCCCTTTGTCTGCCTTGCCCGCCGCCATTTTCCAATCACCTTGTGGTGCAGTTCAGAATCTTCGATTCGGAAAATGGCCGATTCGAACCATCCGGTTCGAATCGTAAAATGGCCGATTCGGACCATCCGGTCCGAATCGGCGACTCCCCGAATCGTAATGGCCAATGGGTCCTGGGAGGGCGGGCAGGGATTCCCATTGTATGATAATGTGTGTAAAGTTGATAAATGCTTGAACTGTAAATAATAAAGCCAGATTTAGCAGTGCATCCAGCCTCGACTGATGTGGTTATTTCCCCGCCGTATTTTCGTATCTGAGTATCCTCCGCGGTCTCAGGGTACGGTGCTCACCCAGATCCGAACCGAACCGAGCGCTCTGTGCCTGCATCGAGGATCAGGGCAGAGGCGCAGCGGAAGGTGATTCGGTTCCCAGATTGAGAAGATCCGATCCGAAGGGCGCGGCCGTGTACCGCGCTTCGGTATTGCGAGGGATTGCGGTAAGATCCGAATCCCTCGCCGATCCCGCAAGATCCGAAGCTTCATCTGTCCCCGATCCGAAAAGTCCTCCACCGGAGATCCGAAGATTCACCCGCACCTGGATCGGAAACGTTTCCCGCAGACGATCCGAAACGTTTCCCACATAAGATCCGAAGATTCCTCCGCGGCTGGCAGATCCGATCTCCACGAACGTCCCACACCCACAAGGACAGTGAACCAGCTGCTCGGGACGCTGAGTGCCGTATGGCTCAGTGGTCGGGCTGGTTCTAGGCAGGGGTCCCCTCCACCGCCCGCTAACCCCTTCCCGGGGTCACGCCAGGCCGCACGAGACGCCGAGTGCGCGTCACTCGGTAGTCGGGCCAGCGGTAAGCGACGGGGTCACGCAGATAGAGCACACCCGCAGGCGGAACAACATCCCATTCCGTCATACTGGTGGCAGCGGTGGGATTGCTCTCTGCAGGCCCCTAGGAGACCTACGCCATGGGGGTGTACACCTACTACGACCGGGACACCCTGCGTGGGATGTTGGAAAACCGGGGAGGAACGCCGGGTAAGAAGAACCGGAAAACCCTGATCAAGGAACTGACCAGGATGGATCAGGACAGGGTGACGACGGCCGTCCCCAGCCCTGTCCACGCGGAAGTGGAGGAAGATGCTGGCCTCCGAGAGGTGCGGCGTCGGATCGCCCTGCTCGGAGATGCCCCGACGACGGCGGACCGATGTAAAGTGATTCGGGAGGTTTACCGTGAGGTTGAACAAGAAAAGGACCGCCAGCACGAGCTGCGGTTGGCAGAGCTCCGCGGAGCAGAGCCTGAATATAGTAACCCCGAACCCTACCCCGTGGAACCCTGGGACGAGGCTTGCAGCTTGACTGGAGCTTCACCTTGGGAATCTGCAACCCCCAGTGATTGCCCTTGCGGGGCTCTCAGCTCGCCTGGAGCCTGTACTGAGGACGTCACTCATCCCAGCGACCCTCGGATGGAGACTCACAGCTCGCCTGGAGCTGCATCTGAGGACGCCACATTCCCCGTTGAGGAGCGGTGCTCCTGTGCCGGCACCTTCGCTGACATGAAGGTCGTGTTGGCAAGAAGGCTGCAGGAGGGCCTGGAGCGGGACCAGAGGTCCACCGAGGAACTTTGGTACGAGGCCCTGGACCATGAGCGGGACTGCCATGGTGTGTACATTCCCTCCGACGCTGTCGTCCATCGAGTGCAGTACGATGTGCGAGCAGCGTTCCTGCAAGGTCGGGCCCCAGCGGAGTGGGAGGCCGAGCTCCGGAGTCTGGTGCAGCAGGAGATCGCACTGGACGCCGCGTACCGCGCACTGCGGTGGCTAACCGCCTCTCCGACGGTGCGCCCTATTGAAGGCAGTTCCACTGCAGGGCCTCGCTACGGAGGCACGGGGCTGCTCTACGAGGGCATGGCCGCCGACCCTGAGTTCGGAGAGGAGACCGAAGAACGGATGGAAGAGATCCTGGAGCGACGGGAACTGGAGCTCCCGTCAGACAGCAGGGACTCGGTGTTTGAGGAGCTGGAGTCCCTAGCAGAGTGAGAGTGGGAGCTCGAGGTGGCTTACCGAAGACTGTTGGACGGCGTTCCGCAGTCGAGCCTGAGCTCCCCGTGGTGGGACGGGTCGGCGGAGGAAGTCGACAGTCCCCAGGTTTGGGACCTATGGGAGGCCGAGGCGGACCCATGGGTGCCCGTGGGGGTTCCGGCAGAGGAAGTTACCCCCTTCACCCCGCAAGAGGACAGGGTGGCCGAGGCCACGGGTCCAGCGGGGGAGGAGACGGATGGTCTCCCCGGGATGGGTTGTGCGCAACCGTTGTTTGCCCCGGGGGGTGAAGTGACCATCCTTCCCCAAGGAGATCTCCAACCAGCGGAAGAGCTGGCTACGGGGCAGAGTGCCGCTGGCCTCTGCCCACCGCTTACAGTCTGCCGGGAGGAGCAGACAGATGGTCTCCCCGGGATGGGTTGTGCGCAACCATCGATTGCCCCGGGGGGTGAAGTGACCATCCTTCCCCAAGGAGATCTCCAACCAGCGGAAGAGCTGGCTATGGGGCAGAGTGCCGCTGGCCTCTGCCCACTACCCAAAATCTGCCAGGAGGAGCAGACAGATGGTTCCCCCGGGATGGGTTGTGCGCAACCATTGATTGCCCCGGGGGGGGAAGAAACCATCCTCCCGCAAGGAGGCCCTCACCCAGCTGAAGAGCTGGCCCTGGGGCAGAGCGCCGCTGGCCTCTGCCCACTACCCACGGTCTGCCAGGTGGAGCAGACAGATGGTCCCCCCGGGCTGGGTTGTGCGCAACCGCTGATGGCCCCGGGGGGGAAAGAAACCATCCTCCTGCAAGGAGATCCCCACCCAGCAGAAGAGCTGACACCAGGGCAGGGCGCCGCTGGCCTCTGCCCGTTTCTCCCAACTTGCCCCGAGGGGCAGAGCGAGGATGACCCCGTGCAACTGCTGTTGCATCCATTTGTCTCCTTCTTCGGCTGCCAGGAAGAGCAGCCAGGTTTGGCTCTATTTGTTCCCTCGGTTGCCGTGTCCGTACCTGGCCATCCAGCGGAAGAGCTGGCGACGGGGCAGAGCGCCGCTGGCCTCTGCCCATTTTGGCAACCCTTGGGCTCGGGGGCCTCACGCAGCCACGGTTCTTTCCCACGGCTGACCTGGACACCCGGGGCGTGTGCACTTAGCACCCGGTTTCCCCGGGTGAGCGATAACCCTGGAGGGGACACAGGAGGTACTCCGGCCCAGACGTATGTCCTCTCACCCAGCCGGGGTAACCCTAAGGACGTGGGGTCCCGACCAAGCTGGCACGGCCGCAAGGCCAAGTGGAGAGGCCTGGTGACCCGGCCTCCCCAGACAGACTACGGGCCTGGGAGCACCGACTTCCCCGGTATGACCCGGTGGGGTCAGACCAGGTGCGTCGAACTGGGGGAGGGGGAGGAGTGTCACGGGATGGCCCAGCACCCTCAGCCAGGGGCGGTGCAGTGACAGTGGTGGCTATGGACACTTAGGTGCGGTGGCACGCACCTAGTTTTGCAAGTACTTTTATTTAGATGTGATTATTGTGTGGTGTAATAAAGTGTCCCCGTTGGTTTATTGCGAAATGTATTTTCCCTTTGTCTGCCTTGCCCGCCGCCATTTTCCGATCACCTTGTGGCGCAGTTCAGAATCTTCGATTCGGAAAATGGCCGATTCGAACCATCCGGTTCGAATCGTAAAATGGCCGATTCGGACCATCCGGTCCGAATCGGCGACTCCCCGAATCGTAATGGCCAACGGGTCCTGGGAGGGCGGGCAGGGATTCCCATTGTATGATAATGTGTGTAAAGTTGATAAATGCTTGAACTGTAAATAATAAAGCCAGATTTAGCAGTGCATCCAGCCTCGACTGATGTGGTTATTTCCCCGCCGTATTTTCGTATCTGAGTATCCTCCGCGGTCTCAGGGTACGGTGCTCACCCAGATCCGAACCGAACCGAGCGCTCTGTGCCTGCATCGAGGATCAGGGCAGAGGCGCAGCGGAAGGTGATTCGGTTCCCAGATTGAGAAGATCCGATCCGAAGGGCGCGGCCGTGTACCGCGCTTCGGTATTGCGAGGGATTGCGGTAAGATCCGAATCCCTCGCCGATCCCGCAAGATCCGAAGCTTCATCTGTCCCCGATCCGAAAAGTCCTCCACCGGAGATCCGAAGATTCACCCGCACCTGGATCGGAAACGTTTCCCGCAGACGATCCGAAACGTTTCCCACATAAGATCCGAAGATTCCTCCGCGGCTGGCAGATCCGATCTCCACGAACGTCCCACACCCACAAGGTCAGTGAACCAGCTGCTCGGGACGCTGAGTGCCGTATGGCTCAGTGGTCGGGCTGGTTCTAGGCAGGGGTCCCCTCCACCGCCCGCTAACCCCTTCCCGGGGTCACGCCAGGCCGCACGAGACGCCGAGTGCGCGTCACTCGGTAGTCGGGCCAGCGGTAAGCGACGGGGTCACGCAGATAGAGCACACCCACAGGCGGAACAACATCCCATTCCGTCATACCACTCAGCTGCAAGTGATTTCGAGACCAAATGTCTGCAGAGTGAAGGCAAGTTAACTATACACAGATAAAGATAGTATAGTAAGACAGAAAAAGAACTTGGTTCAGAAAAGCGTAGTCAATAGTATATTCCGAGTTGGCACCATAGAGGGTAGTCGTATGATGCCCCACGTTGGGCGCCAAATTGTTTTGGATGACAAAACGTCCGCGAATGTCTGCTGCTGTCCAAATTACTGTGAGAAGATGAGCAAGTTTCGTGCGCACAGAAAGAAAGACACAGACTCTGGATTATGGTCTAGGCAGTCTTTGCAACCAAGCAACTTCTGCTTTTTAATTTAGCAAACACAAGCTTATATGCACAGATTAGCAGATAGCAGAAAACTGGGCATTAGTCATGGACTTCTCCTTTTCTACGTCATTCTTCGAGGGCGTAGATTATAACCTATGATCACATAGAAATACATATAGATATATATTTCTGGATAAGTCAGGTGTTAACATATTTCTTGTTATTGGCGTCAGTTGTTTGAAAGGTCCAGAACATCATGTCTCAACATCCTTGTTCTTCGAATCAGAAAAATGAGGAACCTTATGACCGTGGTTAGCTAGCCAGCTGTGAAACAACAAGTTAAGCAAAATATAATTTGCTGAAAAGACAGTTTTTTCTTAAAGCCATACTAACACACACTAATGAGCATTTTTCTAAGCCTTTCGATATATCATTGAAGCAGATACATATTCCTTGTCCATAACAAGAGAAATCTCAATGTATCCTTCCTGGTAAAATCCTTTCTCAAAATTAAATAAACGGTTTAATAAATAGTCAAGAAAAACAGGTATATGTCTTACATTGAAAACTATGGGATTTGCCTGATTAAACCTGCCGAATGAACCCACCAAATATCAGGGCATTTCACTGCTGTTCTGTATTATCTAAATAAATTAACCAATACTTCATTATTGGAATTTTACTGCCATCGAACAGCACCATATTTCGCTGGCAATTTGGCAATATTTGGCGTACTGCCTGCTTTTTGAATAGTCGAATAGCTCTGAAATTGCACCAAACAGGGAAATTCAACCTTCGGGGCAATTTGGAGCCAATTTGGCTCTCTTTGAATAACCCATTTAATATTTGGTGTGTAAAAAAACTCATGGACTCCAAACGCCCAAGACTCCTCACTGTACAGAGAATACCTTCAAAGAGGAATCCAAGTACCCCAAAAAAGGTGTTATGTCACGTTTTAGTCAGGAAAAGTCATGTGTTAGCTGATTGACATCTTCAGTGAGGCTGTTAATCCACAGAAACATTGAATTTCCTTGAATAACTCTTGCCTTAAATGCCTTTTGGAATAACTGGATCTCTCTTTGGGTGTTGAAAAGAAGATATATCTTTCAATGGGAGAAGGGAACATTCCAAGGACAATATGTACTAATTTGCTGTCATCCTTGGAAGGTTTCCATGTTGACCTGGCAAACCAACTACAACATTCCCAATTTTAAAATAATTTCTTTTATCTATTCAACCCTCATTAATACAGTCTAGTCTCAAATATCATGAGTCTTAGGTGAAAAAAATAGGAACCCTATACAGATAAAGAGCCAAGTTGGTATCATTAAAGGAACACTCTACTCATCCTGACCACTTTTATATTTATAAAGTGGGCAGGATCTGAGGAGTGCCGCCCTTCTCCCAGCACCCCGAACCACTGAAAACACTGTGTGAAGTGCAGGAGTTTCCTTCACCCCACTCCGCGTCACCAGCAGCTTAAATTAGCAGCTTTAATTTCCCGATTGCTGGTTAGGGAGGGGCTGCCGGTTCGATTTGAACTTGAGTTCGAACCGAACATCAGCCATTCGAAAGTTCAGCGAACTTCTAACTTTTTGCGATGTTCGCAAAAAGTTTGACCGTTAGTGAAACGCTGTTTGCAAAAAAACTGCTGAACGAAAATGTCTGGAATTTACACATAACATCCAATGAATGAATGATAATAAAAAGGACTGTTACAGAAAAATGAAAAAACGATTTAAGAAAAAAATGGAAAATAAATTTTCCAAGACAAATTCCAAAAAATGCTTAAAATATCCTAAAAAATCTAAATATAGAGAGACTTTTTACTGCAGAATACAATAATAAATGGTTTATTAGATATTGCATTAAAACGGGAATATTTTTAACATTCAAGCCTATGAGATTCACCTGAATAAACCTGCCGAATTAAACCACCAAATAGCAGGACATTTCGGCATCTTTTCACTGCTGGTTTTTGTTCTCTGAATAAACGAAGCATTGCTTCTCTATTGGGATTTCACTGCCCTCGAACAGGCACCGACCAGGCACCGTATGTGCAGGCAATTCGCCAACATTTGGCGAACTGCCTGCTCTCTGAATAGCCGAATTGCCAGGAAGGTTAACCATACACTGATTTTCAGTGTTCGGTTACCTTTCGGCCACAATTCAGATCTCTTTGAATAACCCTGTTAGATTCTTGGTGTCGTGCACTACCGACTAAGACACAATTTTTCTGCACTTGAATGTGACAGCTGCATATCATTTCAATATTTGACTGCAGGGTCCAACCCTGCACTCTTCCACAATACCTCAGAGGGGTTACGGTGTGAAGGCACTAGCTGGCACCAAAGGCCCAATATTTGGGTGCACTGACCCGTGTACAGGATGCATACAGAGCAGCCATCAGAAATGATGGGGCCCCTTACTGAACCTCACGATGGGGCCCCCCGTAAAATTCCTCAACCCGTAGCAGCTTTTCTCCCCTTTCCAAAACAAAAAAAAGGACATAACACAGTTCCACAGCAATAAAACTCATAGTAATGTGTGGAGTGTATGAGCGTATCTATCACGTCTGGGGCTCAGAACGGGGCCCCGGCACCCGGCAGTGCCATTGAGAAGCCGGGTGCCAGGAGTTGTGCTGGCTTCCGGAGCTCGCAGGGCTGGTAAGGAGGTGGGGCGTGGCATGATGACGCGCCCCGACAGGTTTAAATACAGAACATCGCCCTGTCGTGGAGTTTGCTTCCCTCAGTGCTGAGTGTCTCCTGGCGATTCACTACTTGGTTGATTTTTTAGTCTCCGTTGTTACCTGGCTTGTATGAGAATCACCCCCATGAACCAGTCCTTGGCTATTCCTTGACCACTCTAACTCTGATCGATTTTTGGCTTATATGATAGATACCCCTTGTGTACCGTTTTGGCTATCCCTGACCAGTCTAAAACTGATCGATTTGGGCTTGTGTTAGAATGCATCCTTGTATACCGTCTGGCCTATTTCAAGTATACCCTGTCCTGTGTGTTGGTCAAACATTTCCCACTCGTTGTCGGTCAAACATTTCCCACTCGTTAGTGATAAAACTTTTCCCATGAGTTTAAATTGCATTTAAACAAAAGCGGTAAAAATTAGCTCAGCGCACAGCGGTGAAATGGCTCAGCACTCAGCAGTGAAAGGGTTAAAAACTGTTTTTTTAAAACTTTTTTTCATTGTGTCCTGTCCCCCAGGGCATTACCCGGACCCCCATACAGCTTTTATGGCCAATATCGTGCATATATGCCCTCTGGAGGGCACTTTCATTCTCTGAAGTTCGACCCCCATTATGTTCAAGTTCGAATTCAAACTTTTCGGCCGTTTGGGTGTTCGAGTTCGAACCGAACACGGGGTTGTTCGGCCCCTCCCTATTACCCTATTACTTGTCACCAGATTGGATGCCAGTGGCGTTGGCACAAAGAAAGCTTGCTGACGTCACTCCCTCTGAGGCAAATCACTGTAGCGATCGGTTTCAGAGAGGCAGTTGATGAAACGGATCTTTGCTCTGATCCACCGTTCTGAGCAGACGCTACTGGACTTGCGTACGTAAATTGCCAAGTCCTGTCACGCAATTTGCATCTCCTACGCTACACAATTTGCATAGGAGCACAAATTACATTAGAATGCTTCAGGGACTTCCAGTTAAGGGAGTCTCTGAGCCAAAAAGGAGGAGCTGCGCCTGGCGTGGGAAAAAAGGTGAGTAAATAAATCTAAAAAGAGAAAAAAAACAAAAAAGTAAATGAGCAGAGGCTGTCAGCGAACTCTTACCAATTATTTAAAGGCAAAAAAAGAACTCTATTTCTTAATAAAGTGCTTCTTTAAGACATTTTGTAATTTGGCATTCATTTTAAAGCTCTGTAACCAAATATTTCCATGGAGAGCATTTTATAAACACTCTGTAACAATTAACGCCTTAGCACTTTTACAAAAGTCTGTATAAAATTTCCTGCTGCTGTTTATGTTTCTGCGCTGTTTGTGTTTAGGTCAAATTTTCTTCTTACTCGTTTATGCAACCCACACATATTATATACAGTTTTCCCCGCCATTAAATGGAATTTCTAAAGATACCATTATTTCCATCATATCGTATAATTAATGATAAGAAAAATATGATATATGATAATAAAATGAAAAAAAAAAACATTTTCAAAATTGGATCCCCAAAATCTACAACCGCCAAAAAAGACGCCAGCTAAATAGTTTAAAAATTTTATCTTGAGATTAGAAATACCCAGTTTTTACATGTGTAGCGCTCACTCCCGGAGGAGCCGCTGAAAATGAGCCACGGGTCAGTCTCCCCGCACTAGGGAATAAATATACTCCAGCACCGTTGTGGATTTTATAAAATATATTGTTTGCTAAAGTAAAAGGCATATAATGAGACACGGTGTTCGTAGATATATTTACAGTATTTCGTATCGCGGTAAACGCGCAGCGGAAAAAGAAATGCGAGACTTCGTATTTCTGAAAAATGCGCGACCGAACAGAAAAAATACAATGCTTCGTAATTCGGGAAACGCGCAGCGGAAAACAAAATAAGATGCAAATCTTTTCCCCTTCTTTAGATACTAGGGAGTGAGTCCCGAACAGGTTAAGTCCCGAACTGTAAGTGTATGTGTGTGTTATGGTACCCGGTACTATTCAACTGGCCAGTGAATCTTTTAAACGATGTCTTCGACTAGTCAAGTTGGGGCCCTGTGGGTTTCAGAAATAAACAACAGCGCACTTTCTTGACTTTGTAAAACCGGCCTTGGAGGCCTCTCACCCATCTGCTGGATCACCAAGGTTCCGCTGACCCAGGACGTCCCTCCGCTCGATGCCTTGCTAGGATACTGGCTACTGGATCTGTTGTCGGGTTCTCTTTGCTCCGACCGTGGCTTGTCCAGCTACCGCCTGCTCTCCCATCCAATGGACCTGCGGTACTCCTAACTCAGGGGTCCTCCGCTTCCTTGACAGCAGCTTGAGGAATGCCTGTGGATCACTGGGTCTCCTTCTTACAAGGCTGGGTAACCCCTCTTGGAATCCTGGTAGGCCGCACCTGCGCTCCGGCCTAGTCACTGTTCCACTCTGCAACACTGCATCCTCTCTCATGCACTCCCTGGCGCACTCTGACAGCTATCTCCACGAGGCTCAGGATGTACAGCGTCTGTGTCCCACCCACTTCCTGTGTCCGTTTGCAAAGCATGCCAGGAAACGTAGTCCCAATATCTTCTGTGTTGGTCCAGCATGCTTACCATGGTCTCTGTCTCCCTCTGGTGGCCATTTCAAATAAATGCAGCAGAACAGTCATTTTAAACACAGCGCTACACATGTTTTTGCTTTTTAACCCCTTCACTGCTGAGCCATTTCACCTCTGTGCACCGAGCTAATTTTGACCATTTTATGTTTATGTTTACATGCCAGATTAAGTCCTAGTTTATGAAACCTCGCCAGACAAAAATTTAAAAAACAAAACATTTTTTATTATTATTTTAAAATTTTGTTTTACGCCAAACCTAGTCATCTTTGATATAGAAACATAGAAACCTTTCGGCCCATCTAGTCTGCCCAATTACATGGATACTTTACCTGGATTTATCTTTTGTTTAGGATAGCCTTATGCCTATCCCATGCCTGCTTAAATTCAATTACTGTTTTGGCCTCTACCACTTCAACTGGAAGACTGTTCCATGTATCCACCACCCTCTCAGTAAAATAATGCTGTCTGATGTTACTTTTAAACCTTTGCCCCTCTAATCTAAGACTATGTCCTCTTGTTTTGCTACTTTGTTTCCTTTTCAATATACTCCCTTCCTCTACCTTGTGGATTCCATTTACGTATTTAAAGGTTTCTATCATATCTCCTCTGTCTCGTCTTTTTTCCAAGCTGTACATGTTAAGATCATTAAGCCTTTCCTGGTAACTTTTCTCCTTCAAGCCGTACACCATTTTAGTAGCCCTTCTCTGAACTCTCTCTAAGATGTCTATATCCTTCTGGAGATACGGTCTCCAGTACTGCACACAGTACTCCAAGTGAGGTCTCACCAGTGCTCTGTACAGTGGCATGAGCACTTCCCTTTTCCTACTGCTAATACCTCTCCCTACACAACCAAGCATTCTGCTAGCATTTCCTGCTGCTCTATTACATTGACTACTTACCTTTAGATCCTCTGCAATAATAACCCCTAAATCCCTTTCCTCAGATGTTGAGGTTAGGACTGTATCAAATATTCTATATTCAGCCCTTGGGTTTTTACGTCCCAGGTGCATTATCTTATCCACGTTAAAACTCAATTGCCACAGCTCCGACCATTTTTTTAGTTTACCTAAATCATTTGTCATTTGGCTGATCCCTCCAGGAACGTCAACCCTGTTGCAAATCTTTGTGTCATCAGCAAAAAGACAAACTTTTCCATTAATACCTTCTGCAATATCACTAATAAAAATATTAAATAGAATGGGTCCAAGTACTGACCCCTGAGGTACCCCACTGGTAACAAGACCTTGCGCAGAATAAACTCCATTTACCACAACCCTCTGTTGCCTGTCACTCAGCCACTGCCTAATCCATTCAACAATATTGGAATCCAAGCTCAAAGATTGCAATTTATTGATAAGCCTTCTATGCGGAACAGTATCAAAAGCCTTACTGAAATCTAAATAAGCAATGTCTACTGCACCACCTGTGTCTATTATTTTTGTTACCCAATCAAAAAAATCAATAAGATTAGTTTGGCATGATCTCCCTGAGGTAAACCCACGTTGTTTCTGATCCTGTAATCTATGTGTTTTTAGGTGGTCAACAATCCTTTCCTTTAACATGGTTTCCATTAATTTCCCCACTACTGACGTAAGACTAACTGGCCTATAGTTCCCAGATTCCTCCCTACTACCCTTCTTGTGAATGGGCACAACATTTGCTAATTTCCAGTCTTCTGGGACAACTCCCGTTAGCAAGGATTGGTTAAATAAATCTGTTAACGGTTTTGCTATTACATCACTCAGCTCTTTTAATAATTTAGGGTGGATCCCATCAGGCCCCATTGACTTATTTGTCTTAACTTTAGACAGCTGCTGTAGAACCTCCTCCTCTGTAAACTGATATGTAATTGTCTCGTTAGTGTTTCCTCCTAACTGAGGTCCCTTTCCTTCCTTTTCTTCTGCAAAGACTGAACAAAAATATTCATTGAGGCAGTCAGCGAGACTTTTATCGTCTTCTACATACCTTCCTTCCTTTGTTTTTAATCTAACTAATCCTTGATTTACTTTTCTTTTCTCGTTTATGTATCTAAAAAATGTTTTGTCCCCCTTTTTGACTGACTAAGCTATTTTCTCTTCTGCGTGTGCTTTGGAAGCTCTTATAAATTGCTTTGCCTCTTTCTACCTAATCTTATAGGTTTGCCTATCTTCTTCACTCTGAGTTGTTTTATAATTATTGAATGCTGTCTTTTTGTTCTTCACTATTTTGGCTACTTCTGCAGAGTACCACAGTGGTTTCTTCCCTTTTTTGTTTTTGCTAACAAGTCGAATGCAATTGCCTGTGGCCTTCAATAATGCTTCCTTTAAATAATCCCATTTCTCCTGGACTCCCTTTAAACTCCTCCAGTCTGATAATGACTCCTTCACACAAAGTCTCATTTTAGAAAAATCTGTTTTTTTAAAGTCTAAAACTTTTGTTTTTCTGTGGTGCGGCTCCATCCCTGTTCTTATATTAAACCATACTGACTGGTGATCACTAGATCCCAAATTTTCAGCTACAACAACGTCCGATACCAAACCTCCATTTGTGAGTATTAAATCCAATATGGCCTCTTTACGGGTCGGCTCCTCAACTACTTGTGTTAGAGATAATCCCAGTAGGGAGTTTAGAATGTTTGTACTCCTGGTGCACCCAGCTGTTTTGGTTTTCCAGTTCACATCAGGAAGATTAAAGTCCCCCATGATAATAACTTCCCCCTTCATTGCCATTTTGGCTATTTCCTCAAGCAGCAGATTATCTAGCTCTTCTACTTGTCCATGAAGGCCATGATCAGGCCTTTCCAATGATATTAAACATGACACTATATGTTCAGTGGGTGGGGGTGACCCGGAGGCTTGGCCGATTTGTCCGAATCTCAATCTGGAAATGTAGGGGTGTTACGTTCTCAGCCCCCGCAGTGCTTCCTGGGGGTCTGGGCATGGTTCTGTGTCGCTGGCTGGCCGGGTGCCAGCACTTGGTGATGGCCGATTGGTGTCTGAGGGGGCGGAGCCTGGCGTGGTCACGAGGAGCCACCGGGTTTAAAGCAGGGCGCGAGATATTGCTCAGTGCCCTGACGTGGAGTTTAGTTCCCGCATCGCCTGTTCAGTATTGTGCTTTAATTACCACTTGCCAACCCGTTTCAGTCTGAGGATCCTGTTCACGTTTTTGACCCGGCTTTCCATTCGACTATTCTATTGCTATTTCCTTATTGGTGTTCAGTATTGCGATTTGTATGTTTTCCCGCATGTATGTTGGCTGGGGTTCTGCCCACAACCTTGGTGATTACCCATCTTGCTCTTGGTCACTCTTGATTACATTATCCGTATTGTAACCATCCTGAAACCTGCACAATTCATATCAGATTATCGTTACAATGGTCTGCTTTCTGCCCAGTTTGGGGTCAGCCAAAACACTAAGTTTGCCGGTTATGTGACTGCCCTGCAGTCTGCACAATTCATCAACCGCACTGAAACTCTGCTTGTAAACCGATGTGAAAATCATTATCCTCAGTTATCCAGGTTACGTTTACAGTTAACTAAGGTTCACGTGTTTGCACTAAGCAATCTTTTGGTCTTGAAACCATTTGAGCTTAGGTGCTATTCTGGCTTGCTCTTATACTCCCTGGCTTGGGAGATCAGGTCTAACAATACGTTTTGCTCCATAACCTGGTATCAGAAAAATCTGTCCATTACGATCCCAACTACGCTACTCCAGTGTGAGCGCTATATCACCCGTTACATTACGTCAGGGCCAAATATGGATCAGACAGATTTATCTGTACTCATGTCTAGGCTGGGTGATATGATTACCAAACAAGAGGAGCAAGATCATTGCATGGACCAATTTGCTCAGGCTTTGGGCCTACTCATGAATCAATTCCAAAAACTAGGCAGGGATTCACCATCCTCTGCTCATGCGGTTCATGCGGCTTCTCAAACAGTAACTGTTTCCGCTATGAACGCTACTGAAATATCTCATGTGTGTTTAAAAACACCTACATGTTTCAGTGGGATTTCTGGTTCTTGTAGAGGGTTTATAACCCAAATTGATATAATGTTTGAATTAAATCCAGGAATGTGTCCCACAGACAGAGCTAAGGTGGGTTATGTTATCAACCACCTAACCGAGAAAGCTCTGCTATGGGCAACCCCTTTATAGGAATTGAAGAAACCAGTGGTGTTTAATTATGCAGAATTTATGAAGGACTTGAGACGTACGTTTGATCCTGCTAGGCGGGCAACTGGTGTAGCCAGAACTCTGTGGGCAACCGCCGAGTTGCAGACTATGCCATAGAATTTAAAACAGTAGCTTCTGAATTACAATGGCCCAATGATGTTCTTACTACGGCGTTTCTTTAAGGAATATCTGATGCTATCATGCACGAATTGGCTCCTATGTCACTACCCGAGGAGCTAGATAACCTTATAGACTATTGCATAGCCCTCGACGATCAGATACATGACAGGGGGTCTGGCCGTAGCAAGTCACATAAACCTTCCCATGGTGCCTGTTCTACGCCCAGGTTGGCTCACGCTGTCTCCCCTCCAAGACCTGTACCCACAGAATCAGAGCCTATACAGCTAGGCCGTTCTAGCATATCAGGAGAGGAGAGACAATATCGCTTCAGAGAATATCGCCTCAGAGAAGGTCTTTGTTTCTATTGTGCTGATAGGGGGCATTTTCATTTACAATGTTCCAAGAGACCTAAGAGATCCAATGTGTCAGGAAACGAACAAGCCTAGAATCCCCTGAGAAACAGGTTCTAGGTAATACTGTATTGTCTCTCGTGTCTAGTAAGAAAAGAAAGAAAAGATCTCGTGTAGTGATGCCTGTGTCAATTGCTTGGGAGAAAGTCAAGTTTGACACAGAGGCTCTAATTGATTCTGGGTCTGCAGGCAATTTCCTGGATTCTGGGTTTGCTGCAATTCACCAAGTGCCACTGGTGGAAAGTATCTCATTGAAAGTATTGATGGCAGGAAATTGCTGAGACCTCATTGTACACATGATACTGTGCCTATCTCTTTTGGTACTGGTGTATTGCATAAAGAAAAGATAAAATTTTAAATCATAGAATCACCTACAGTGCCTATTGCATTGGGTTATCCATGGTTGGACTACAGGGGAGTTGGATTCCTGGGGATCTAAATGCTGGTCCAGATGTCTGGGTATGAGTGCTGTGGTAGGCAGTCTGAATGTCCCCTCCACTTTCCACAGAGGTACCCAAGTGGTATAGTGACCTTAAGGAGGTATTTGATAAAGGCAAATGCGAGATCTTACGTCCTCATAAGCCTTATGATTGTGCCATAGACCTGTTGCCAGGTACCATGCTTCCCAGGGGCAATGTCTACCAACTCTCTCAAAAGGAAAATGACATCATGGAGGAATATATACAAGAAAACCTGGCTTGTGGGTTCATTCATCATTCCTCCTCTCCTGAAGGAGGAAGAGGATTTAAGACCACGCATTGCTTATAGAGGGTTAAACAGAATCACTATACGTAATGCCTATACTATTCCATTAATATCCAAATTATTTGACCATTTAAAAGGTGCCAAAATCTACACGAAGTTGGACATAAGAGGTGCTTATAATTTGGAAAGGGTCAAGAAAGACCATGAATGGAAGACTGCACTCAATACCAGGAGTGGTTAATATGAATATCTGGTTATGCCATTTGGCTTATGTAATACGCTAGCAGTCTTCCAAGACTTTATCAATGACGTCCTAAGGGACATTTTGCAAGTCTTTGTTATAGTCTATTTAGACAATATTTTGATTTACTCTCCCAATGTTGAGACACATCACGCTCACGTGAGTACAGTATTGCAAAGACTGCTGGAAAACAAACTGTACTGCAAGTTAGAGAAGTGTCTGTTCGACATAACTTCAGTTCACTTCCTGGGTTACATCATCACGTCAGAGGGCTTTGAGATGGACCCTCAGAAATTGTCTGCCATCAAAGAATGGCCACTACCCCAGGGCTTGAAAGCTATACAGAGATTTCTTGGTTTCACAAACTACTATAGGACATTCATTAAAGGTTTCTCTACTGTGGTGTCTCCCATCACTGCCATGACCAGAAATGGTGCTCAGAATCAGCTCTGGAGTGATCAAGCCATGCATGCTTTTGAGTCACTCAAGTAAGCATTCGTCACAGCACCCATCCTACGGCATCCAGAGCCAGGCTTGCCATTTCAGCTTGAAGTAGATGCTTCAGAAATAGGGATTGGTGCAGTTCTGTCAGAGAGAGAGTGTCCTGAGGGACCGTTGCATCCTTGTGGGGTTTTCTCCAGGAAAATGACACCTGCAGAGAGAAAGTATGACATTGGGAACAGAAAATTACTGGCAGTCATAGCAGCCCTCAAAGAATGGCGCTATTTGCTAGAAGATACTAAAGATCCCATAATAATAATTACAGATCACAAGAATCTTGTATACAGTCAGGTCCAGAAATATTGGGACATCGACACAATTCTAACATCTTTGGCTCTATGCACCACCACAATGGAGTTGGAATGAAACAAACACAATGTGCTTTAACTGCAGACTGTCAGCTTTAATTTGAGGGTATGTACATCCAACTCAGGTGAACGGTGTAGGACTTACAGCAGTTTGCAGATGTGCCTCCCCCACTTGTTAAGGGACCAAAAGTAATGGGACAGAATAATAATCATAAATCAAACTTTCCCTTCTTAATACTTGGTTGCAAATCCTTTGCAGTCAATCACAGCCTGAAATCTGGAATGCATAGACATCACCAGACACTGGGTTTCATCCCTGGTGATGCTCTGCCAGGCCTCTACTGCAACTGTCTTCAGTTCCTGCTTGTTCTTGGGGCATTTTCCCTTCAGTTTTGTCTTCAGCAAGTGAAATGCATGCTCAATGGGATTCAGGTCAGGTGATTGACTTGGCCATTGCATAACATTCCACTTCTGTCCCTTCAAAAACTTTTTGGTTGCTTTTGCAGTATGCTTTGGGTCATTGTCCATCTGCACTGTGAAGCGCCGTCCAATGAGTTCTGCAGCATTTGGATGAATGTGAGCAGATAATATTGCCCGAAACACTTCAGAATTCATCCTGCTGCTTTTGTCAGCAGTCACATCATCAATAAATACAAGAGAACCATTTCCATTGGCAGCCATACATGGCCACACCATGACACTACCACCACCATGCTTCACTGATGAGGTGGTATGCTTAGGATCATGAGCAGTTCCTTTCCTTCTCCATACTCTTCTCTTCCCATCACTCTGGTACAAGTTGATCTTGGTCTCATCTGTCCATAGGATCTTGTTCCAGAACTGTGAAGGCTTTGTTAGGTGCTGTTTGGCAAACTCTAATCTGGCCTTCCTGTTTTTGAGGCTCACCAATGGTTTACATCTTGTGGTGAACCCTCTGTATTCACTCTGGTGAAGTCTTCTCTTGATTGTTGACAGTGACACACATACACCTACCTCTTGGAGAGTGTTCTTGATCTGGCCAACTGTTGTGAAGGGTGTTTTCCTCACCAGGGAAAGAATTCTTCGATCATCCACCACAGTTGTTTTCCGTGGTCTCCCGGGTCTTTTGGTGTTGCTGAGCTCACCGGAGCGTTCGGTCTTTTTGAGAATGTTCCAAACAGTTGTTTTGGCCACGCCTAATGTTGTTGCTATCTCTCTGTTGGGTTTGTTTTGTTTCTTCAGCCTAATGATGGCTTGCTTCACTGATAGTGACAGCTCTTTGGATCTCACCTTGAGAGTTGACAGCAACAGATCCAAAATGCAAATAGCACACTTGAAATGAACGCTGGGCCTTTTATCTGCACATTGTAATTGGGGTAATGAGGGAATATCACACACCTGGCCATGGAACAGCTGAGAAGCCAATTGTCCCATTACCTTTGGTCCCTTAACAAGTGGGAGGCACATCTGCAAACTGCTGTAAGTCCTACACCGTTCACCTGAGTTGGATGTACATACCATCAAAATAAAGCTGACAGTCTGCAGTTAAAGCACATTGTGTTTGTTTCATTCCATCTCCATTGAGGTGGTGCATAGAGCCAAAGATGTTCGAATTGTGTCGATGTCCCAATATTTCTGGACCTGACTGGTTATGGGAGATGCAAAAGGTTTGAATGCTAGACAGGCAAGGTGGTCCCTGTTCCTGTCCAGCTTTAACTTCTTGTTGACATATCGCCCTGGTTCAGAAAACACTAAAACTGATGCTTTATCCAGGCAGTTCGAGTCTTACGAACAACATACGTTCGACCACAGTCCCATCATTCCTCAAGAGAGGATTTTGGGTACCACTGTTCTTGCTTTATCTTCTCCATTATTGGAAAGAATTCAGGCTGTCCAAGGTGTCGGTCCTTCTGAAAGGCCTCCTGGTAAAGTCTTCGTGCCTGAAGAGGAGAGAACGCAAATAATGAGGATATATCATGATTCCAAGGCCTATGGGCATATAGAAATAACAAAAACTGTAGCTACGATCGAAAAGCAGTTCTGGTGGGCAGGTATCCAAAGGGATATAAAGGACTACATAGCCACATGCAAAGTGTGCTGTAGAAGCAAAAATCCCTGGTCCTTACCTATCGGTCTGTTGCAGCCATTGTCGGTGCCTGAAAGACCATGGTCCCACCTCTCAATGGACTTCATCACTGATCTACCAATGTCTCAGGGTCATACTGTGATCCTTACTGTAGTAGATAGATTCTTGAAAATGGTGCACTTTGTGCCTCTAGCCAAGCTTCCTTCAGCCAGCGAGCTGGTACCAGTCTTCGTGCAAAACATTGTCACACTCATGGGGTCCCTCTGGGAATAGTATCCGACAGAGGGACCCAGTTTGTCTCTCGGTCCTGGAGAGGGTTTTGTGAGAACCTAGGAATTGAGTTGAGCTTCTCCTCTGCATACCACCCTCAGACGAATGGGGCTGCAGAGAGAGCCAAACAGTTGAGCAGTATCTGAGATGCTTTGTTTCTGAAAAACAAGATGAGTAGTCAGATCTTTTGACATGGGTTGAGGTTGCTTTAAACAGCACGGTCAGTGAAACCACAGGTCACTCACCCTTCCATACCGTGTATGGATATGATCCTCCCATGCTTCCCCCTGCATTCCAAGGCCCTGCATTGCCAGCTTTGGATGAACAACTGAATTCCCTAAAAGGGACATGGGAGAAAGTAAAGGAAATTATGGAAGCCAATATCAGCAAACAAAAAATAAAAGCAGACAGACGTAGAGGTCCTGCCCCTGTGTATATGGTGGGGACAAGGTATGGCTGTCTACCAGGAATATAAAACTGTTAGTGCCATCTATGAAAATGGCTCCCAGATTTATTGGCCCTTACAAGGTTCTACGTCAAATCAATCCTGTTTCTTATGCTTTGGCATTACTCCCATATCTACGTATCCACAACGTATTTCATGTCAGCCTCCTTATACCTCTTACCTGTAATAGGTACACCAGAGTCACTGCTCCCCCTCCACCTATCCGTTCCCAGGGTGAGGAAGAGTACGAGGTCTGTGCCATCCTAAGGTCCTGTGTGGTCACGGGTGTCCTTCAGTATCTGGTGGATTGGGAGGGTTATGGTCCTGAGGATCGATCTTGGCTGCCAGCCAGCGAAATCCATGTGCCTCGTCTGGTTCGCCAGTTCCATGCGGCTCATCCTTCGGTGCCTGGGGGTCGTCCTGAGGGCGACCGTAGACGGGGGTTATTTTACGTCCTCAGCCCTACCTGGGAGGTCTGGGTATGGTTCTGTGTCGCTGGCTGGCTGGGTGCCAGCACTTCGTGATGTCCGATCGGCGTCTGAGGGGGCGGGCCTGGCGTGGTCACGAGGAGCCGCCGGGTTTAAAGCAGGGTGCGAGATATTGCTCAGTGGAGTCTAGTTGGAGTCTGATGTGGAGTCTAGTTCCCGCATCGCCTGTTCAGTATTGTGCTTTAATTACCAATTGCCAACCCGTTTCAGTCTGAGGATCTTGCTCACGTTTTTGACCCGGCTTTCCATTCGACTATTCTATTGCTATTTCCTTATTGGTGTTCAGTATTGCGATTTGTATGTTTTCCCGCATGTGTGTTGGCTGGGGTTCTGCCCACCACCTTGGTGATTACCCATCTCGCTCTTGGTCACTCTTGGTTACATTATTCGGTTTAAGTCCTAATCACAAGGCATCCGATCATGTCATATTCTGCCGGGCTGCGTAGTTATTGGAAAATAATAGCGGTTTGTTTTCTGCTCTGTTCGGTCACTTCATATACGCAAACTGTACCAAAGTTGTAACCATCCTGAAACCTGCACGATTCATATCAGAATATCGTTACAACGGTCTGCTTTCTGCCCGGTTTGGGGTCAGCCAAAACACTAAGTTTGCCGGTTATGTGACTACCCTGCAGTCTGCACAATTCATCAACTGCAACAAAACTCTCCTTGTAAACCGATGTGAAAATCATTATCCTCAGGTATCCAGGTTATGTTTACAGTTAACTAAGGTTCATGTATTTGCACTAAGTGATCTTTTGGTCTTGAAACCATTTGAGCTTAGGTGTTACTCTGGCTTGTTCATATACTCCCTGGCTTGGGAGATCAGGTCTAGTAATATGTTTTGCTCTGTAACCTGGTATCAGAAAAATCTGCCCATTACGATCCTGTCACGGTGGGTCAGGGGATGGGGCGCCTGGCAGCAGCTTCCTCGCTGCTCGCTGGCCAGGCGCCGAATGTAAACGCTTCCGGGTGCGCTCACGTGGGACGCCGAGGGGCGGGGCCTGGCGTTGTGACGCGGACCCGCCGGGTTTAAAACCCAGTCTCACCATTACACCGGTGCCCTGACGTGGTATTCACCTCCCGCAGAGCTCTTGTGATATTTGGCTAACGAATCCTCCTGTGTATAACCCTTGGCATTGGCAAACGAACCCTCCTGTGTATGATCCTTGGCATTGGCAAACGAACCCTCCTGTGTATGATCCTTGGCATTGGCAAACGAACCCTCCTGTGTATGACCCTTGGCATTGGCAAACGAACCCTCCTGTGTATGACCCTTGGCATTGGCAAACGAACCCTCCTGTGTATGACTCCTGGCATTGGCAAACGAACCCTCCTGTGTATGACCCCTGGTATTGGCATTTACTCTGCTCTAGGTTCTGCCCTTAACGTTGGTACCGAGGTCAGTCTATGTGGCACCCTAAGCACGCATCAGATTACCTCTGCTATTACTAAAGTCCTAGGGAGGACTTGTGATCTGGTCTGTACCCCTGTCTGGTGTTTCCCTTTCTTTATCTGTTACCTGCTTCATTGTCTATATAGCTTTGTCGACCATTCAAGGATCGGAAGAGTAGAAAGGGAGCTACATAAAGAGATCAATATCTTGGTAGTCAGAAGGATTCGTGACAATACTCTATTCAATACCTCTGTCTGGTGTTACCCCTTGTTTATATATTGTCTGGTTAATTGTCTTTCTAGTTTTGCCGACCATTCAAGGATCGGAAGGGTAGAGAGCGGTCTGCGTAAAGGGACCACACTTTGGGTAATCAGAGGGATCCGTGACATTACGTCAGGGCCAATGGATCCCGCAGACCTCTCTAACCAGCTGGCACGTATCGCAGCCAGACAAGAGGAACAGGACCATAGGATGGACCAGATTTCTCTCGCTCTGCAAACCCTGTTAAATCGGTCCAATACAGGTACCACAAACCCTCCAGATCCAGTGTTACCTAGGGTCAGTTCCGTCCCCCTGAAGGACATAGGCTTAGTATGAAGGCACCCCTACGCTATGATGGTACACCAAGCCTATGTCGGGGGTTTTTGACTCAACTCGAGATCGTGTTTGAGAACAATCCAGGTTCTTGTATGTCTGATAAAGCCAAAGTAGGATATCTGATTAATCATTTAACAGAAAAAGCTTTATTGTGGGCTACGCCGTTGTGGGAAAATAAGAAACCCATCATTTATGACTATGAGGGTTTTACCTCTGAGTTAAGACGTACCTTTGATCCCTCTAGAAGGGCTACCAATGCGGGTAGGTCCTTTTTCACATCAAACAAGGTAATAAGAGGGTCGCCGATTATGCCATAGAGTTTAAAACTTTGACTTCTGAGGTACTTTGGCCGAACGACGTTTTAACCTTGGCCTTTACCGAAGGCTTGAACGAGGCTTTTATGTTTGAGCTGGCTCCCTTAAAATTACCAGAAAGTCTGGACCACCTGATAGATTTCTGTATAGCCATGGACGATCAAATCAGGGAAAGGAGACACCCCAGAGATAGACCCAGAAGGGTCTTGCCTCCTTTACCCTCGTTACCCAGACACACCAGTACGTCAGGTGGTTCGGAGAATGTGAAAACAGATTTACCAGTCGTTGAACCCATGCAAATAGGGAAGACAGGTATTTCAGAAGCAGAAAGAGCACACAGAAGAGAAAAGGGGCTCTGCTTCTATTGTGCAGGGGCAGATCACTTTCGCCTTCGATGTCCTCAGAGACCCAGGGTTGGCAGGGTTGAACATAGCAGAGTGGGATTCAGAACAGGAGACACCCAGGTTGTCGGTTCTCTGTGTGCCTCCTTTGTGGATAATGAGAAAAAAAAATCCAGGATTCTGTTACCGATCTCCCTAACCTGGGAGGGGGTTCACCTCAAGACTGAGGCGTTCTTAGATTCTGGGGCCTCAGGCAATTTTATGGATAAGAATTTTGCTGCCAAAAACCTCATACCTCTGGTTCTCAAGGAAAGACCTCTAAGGGGGAGGCCATAGATGGTAAACCCCTGTCATGTCCACATATCACTCACGACACAGTCGATGTATATATGAAAACAGGAGTTTTGCACCAGGAAACAATAAGATTTCAAATTATTGAATCACCCTCATGTCCTGTCGTTCTTGGGTTTCCATGGCTAACAGAGCACAACCCAGTTGTCGATTGGGTCCAGAGAGACATAAAATGTTGGGGTCAGAGTTGTCAGTCTAAGTGCCTAGGCACAGTTAATGTGATTGGTAGCCTCAATATTGCCACAGCCCCTCCTTTGTCCACAGAGGTTCCTGAATGTTACCTGGCATTAAAGGAGGTGTTCTCTAAAGCCAGGACTGAGGTCCTACCACCACATCGTCCATATGACTGTGCCATTGATTTACTCCCGGTACGATGCCTCCTAGGGGTCACGTATACCCTTTATCACAAAGAGAGAACGACATTATGGAGGAATACATAAGGGAGAATCTGGAACGAGGATTCATTAGACGGTCCTCCTCTCCAGCAGGAGCAGGTTTCTTTTTTGTTTCCAAGAAAGAGGGAGATCTGCGACCTTGCATCGATTATAGGGGTTTGAATAGGATCACTATAAGAAATGCATATCCCATACCTCTCATAACAGAATTGTTCGACCGATTAAAAGGGGCTCGTGTCTATACGAAGCTTGATTTACGCGGAGCGTACAACCTGGTCAGGGTTAAAAAGGGAGACGAATGGAAAACGGCTTTTAATACACGTAGCGGGCATTATGAATACCTGGTGATGCCTTTTGGGTTGTGTAATGCGCCAGCCGTCTTCCAGGACCTTATAAACGACACTCTAAGGGAATTTCTGCAAGAATTCGTCATAGTATATCTGGATGATATCCTGATATACTCTCCTGATGTGGACACTCATCATGTCCACGTGAAACAAGTGTTGAAAAAACTATTGAAGGCTGGATTGTACTGTAAGCTAGAAAAATGTCTATTCGACATAGTAACTGTGCAATTCCTTGGTTATATAATAACTCCGGGGGTTTTCAAATGGATCCTAAGAAGCTCTCAGCTATTCTTGACTGGCCCCTACCCCAAGGACTTAAAGCCATTCAGAGGTTTCTGGGGTTTACGAACTATTACCGAAGGTTCATTAAAGATTTTTCGGCCTTGGTGGCCCCCCTCACGGCTATGACAAAGAAAGGGGTGGGAAATCAGAAATGGACACCTCAAGCCACTCAAGCCTTTGAGGCACTAAAGCAAGCTTTTACTACTGCCCCTGTTCTCCGACATCCAGATCCGGCTCTGCCTTTCCAAGTAGAAGTTGACGCCTCCGAACTAGGTCTTGGTGCAGTCTTGTCCCAAAGGGAGGCTCCTGACAAACCCTTGCATCCATGCGGCTTCTATTCTCGGAAGTTGTCCCCGGCAGAGAAGAACTATGACATTGGAAATAGAGAATTGTTAGCAGTCATCGCGGCCTTGGCCGAATGGAGATACTTATTAGAGGGGTCTAAGGACCCCATCGTTATCATAACCGACCATAAGAATCTCACGTACATTGGAGATGCCAAACGTTTGAATTCCAGACAAGCGAGATGGTCATTGTTTCTTTCAAGTTTTAATTTCGTGCTTACCTATAGACCTGGGTCCAGAAACATTAAAGCAGACGCATTGTCGAGACAGTATGAGTCTTATGAACATAATATCCAAGATCAGCATCCCATTGTACCCCAGGAAAGGATTATAGCCGCTACCACGATCAGTGTCTCGTCTCCTCTAATGAAAAGGTTGCAGACCGTCCAGGGCGCGGCTCCTGGGGGAAAACCTCCTGCGAGACTCTTTGTACCTGAGAACGAAAGAGAGGAAGTACTTAACATCTATCATGATAATAAAACTTCCGGGCATATGGGTATCACCAAGACTGTGTCTAGTATCAGTAAACTCCTCTGGTGGCCCACGTTGCGCCGAGATGTCAAAGATTACATTGCCGTGTGCGAAGTGTGCACAAGGCAGAAAAGTCCCAAAACGGCACCCATTGGCTTACTCCAGCCTTTGCCGATCCCCGAACGACCCTGGTCACATGTAGCCATGGATTTTATAGTAGAGTTACCTGAGTCAAGAGGGAATACAGTGATACTTACGATCATAGACCGATTTTCCAAGATGGGCCACTATGTTCCTCTTCGGAAACTACCTTCGGCAGCTGAACTGGTGCCCATATTCATTGCCAACGTGGTCCGCATACACGGTGTCCCTCTGGAGATTGTCTCTGATAGGGGGACCCAATTCATCTCCGGATTCTGGAGAGGGTTTTGTAAGAACGTAGGGATAGACCTCTCTTTCTCTTCGGCTTATCACCCCCAGACCAACGGAGCAGCAGAACGAGCAAACCAAAATATAGAGAAATATCTCAGGTGCTTTATCTCAGAACAACAAGATAACTGGTCAGACCTGCTACCATGGGCAGAATATGCTTTGAACAGCGCAGTGAGTGAATCCACAGGGCATTCTCCTTTCTTCGCTGTTTATGGTTTTGATCCTCCCGTGCTCCCCGCCACGTTTCCTGATACCACGATTCCTGCTTTAGATGAGCAACTGGCATCATTGAAAGAGACTTGGGGGAGAGTGAGACGGGCACTGGAGGAGAGTAGTGCCATCCAGAAAACAAAGGCCGACAGACACAGGAGGCAGGCACCCGTGTATCAAGTTGGGGACAGGGTTTGGCTGTCTTCACGTAACATCAAGCTCTTAGTGCCTTCCATGAAGTTGGCTCCTAGGTATATCGGCCCCTATAAGATTCTACGGCGACTCAACCCTGTCTCCTATGCTTTGGCGTTACCCCCCATTTTAAGATACACAATGTATTCCATGTAAGCCTTTTGAAGCCGTTGTTATGTAACCGGTACACCAAAGTCCATGCTCCACCGCCTCCTGTCTCTGTGGAGGGCGAGGAGGAATTCGAAGTTAAGGCCATTCTGGGTGCCAGGATGTCTAGGGGGTCTTTGCAGTACTTGGTCGATTGGGTGGGTTACGGTCCGGAGGATCGTTCTTGGGTACCGGCTGCGGAAGTCCATGCTCCTAGGCTAGTGAAGGCCTTCTATTCGGCGCACCCCCGTGCCCCTGGGGGTCGTCCAGTGGCCGCCCCTGGAGGGGGGGGTTCTGTCACGGTGGGTCAGGGGATGGGGCGCCTGGCAGCAGCTTCCTCGCTGCTCGCTGGCCAGGCGCCGAATGTAAACGCTTCCGGGTGCGCTCACGTGGGACGCCGAGGGGCGGGGCCTGGCATTGTGACGCGGACCCGCCGGGTTTAAAACCCAGTCTCACCATTACACCGGTGCCCTGACGTGGTATTCACCTCCCGCAGAGCTCTTGTGATATTTGGCTAACGAATCCTCCTGTGTATACCCTTGGCATTGGCAAACGAACCCTCCTGTGTATGATCCTTGGCATTGGCAAACGAACCCTCCTGTGTATGATCCTTGGCATTGGCAAACGAACCCTCCTGTGTATGACCCTTGGCATTGGCAAACGAACCCTCCTGTGTATGACCCTTGGCATTGGCAAACGAACCCTCCTGTGTATGACTCCTGGCATTGGCAAACGAACCCTCCTGTGTATGACCCCTGGTATTGGCATTTACTCTGCTCTAGGTTCTGCCCTTAACGTTGGTACCGAGGTCAGTCTATGTGGCACCCTAAGCACGCATCAGATTACCTCTGCTATTACTAAAGTCCTAGGGAGGACTTGTGATCTGGTCTGTACCCCTGTCTGGTGTTTCCCTTTCTTTATCTGTTACCTGCTTCATTGTCTATATAGCTTTGCCGACCATTCAAGGATCGGAAGAGTAGAAAGGGAGCTACATAAAGAGATCAATATCTTGGTAGTCAGAAGGATTCGTGACAATACTCTATTCAATACCTCTGTCTGGTGTTACCCCTTGTTTATATATTGTCTGGTTAATTGTCTTTCTAGTTTTGCCGACCATTCAAGGATCGGAAGGGTAGAGAGCGGTCTGCGTAAAGGGACCACACTTTTGGTAATCAGAGGGATCCGTGACAGATCCCAATTATGCTACTCCAGTGTGAGCACTATAGCGCAGGTACAAGGGGTTAATGACAGATACTGCTGAAAAGGGAAGACTCTCCCCTTTCCAGCTGTGTTTTTTTGTAGGTGGAGTGGTTTGGGAGAAAGAGGGCTCCAAATGAGGGCTTTCCTGTTTTTCCCTCCAGGCACCAGGGGGCGCCTGGCGATGACATCATCACGGACATTGATGACATCATCGCGCCTGCCAAGCCCCCTAAAAAGGGGTGGCAGACTTCTAGTCTGCCAGACTGCCGAGGTAACCCAGACAGAGAGGTGAGTATAGAGAGGGATAGAGGTTAGGAGACTCTGATGTACATAGTACGTCCGCGGCCGTTAAGGGGATTTCCCTACAGGATGTACTATGTACGTCAGCGGTCGGGAAGGGGTTAATAAGCTGAATATAAAATTGCAATTTCAGTTTTTCTATGTGGTTTCAGGTTTGTATTTGTACTTTCTACAAGAAGTATGCGGACATATTTTAATCATAAAAGTTGTGTGTTTAATAAAATTTAATTCGGAAAAATGTTCTATATCGCTGAACATGTTTAATTCAAAATCAATATTTACTGTTTCTTTATTGTAAAACACCTTGATATTACTAGACGCTATTATTATTTATTGCATCATTATTGTAAAATACTTTTATGTTTCATTTTCAAATATTATTATTTAACAGATATGCATCATATTTTTATTGGGAATATACAGGTTGCCTTCTTAATGCCAACAATAAAGTATTAAAGCATAATGAATGCATTTAAACACTTTAGATGTACCTTCTATAACACAATGACCATTGTTCATCTCATCATCAACATAAAACAAAGTCTGACCCAAGGAATAGCACATCATGACATGACATTGTCAGTTATTCAATGGAAGTAAATAAATGATGGTTTCATCAATAAGAATGAAACATTAAAAAAATATTTTGAACTTGCTACCTAAAGAAATTATATGTATTAAAATGATATACACAGCTATCAGTATTGCTACAAACTTATTTATTTAATACTGTACACTGATGGCATATTTGGTAATAAACAAAACAAAGGTACCCATATAATCACATCTGATATTATTATTATTATTCTTTATTTAGAAAGCGCTAGCATATTCTGCAGCGCTATATAACGGACAATGATATGCTCACAACAGAGAAAGGATGAAGTGCCCCCCAGAAATATATGTATAATCTGCTCGCTGAATGTTGTGAATGGAGGTTCCTCTATATACCTACAAAAATGTAACATAAATAACAAAACAACACAGCGCCTATAGACTAGGGATGAGCCGAACACCCCTGTGTTCGGTTCGTATTCGAACAGCCGAACGGCAGAAATGTTCGAATACAAACTCGAACACAATGTTAATCAATGGGGGCCAAACACGCAAAATGTGTTCACAGTTATCCTAAATGTACCGGCGGCTGCCGGTACATTTAGGAGACCTGTGGCTGCGGCCCCTGGCCCCCATAACTCACCTGTCCTGCAGCTGTCCCGACCTCCTGTTCCCCGGTCCGTCAGCTCCTCCTGTCCATCTGGCCACGGATCCTCTGCCCCACGTCTTCATGCTGAATGATCTGATTGGGCAAAGTCCTGCGCCTGACCTGGACTTTGCGCGCATAAATCAGTGAGCGCAATGTAATTTTTAACACGAGTCCGTCAGAGTCCATCATTTTTGATGAGAGTCCGTAATTTTTTGACACAAGGCCATCATTTTTGACGCAAGTCTGTCATTTTTGTGCGGACTGCGCACAACAGACGTACGTTTTGACAGAAGACACGGTAGTGGCTGTCATTTTTGACGAATCTAGTAAAAAACGTGCCCAACGACGTTCTCCGTTGCGAATCCGCAGTTTGGTATGGTCAGGTTGATACAATTTGCCATTACCACCAGCTTTTCAAAGACGTTAAAATTATGCGCGCAAACGTTGTCTGTTAAATTTTGCGCTAAGATTGTAATACCATGCGCGTACCATCGCACAAACGCATTTGCGCTCACAATCTTAAGAATAGGACGCGCACAGTTCATTATGCTCTCGCAGGTCCATCCGCGTTAAACGTTAACTCGCATTTTTTGCTCGGACATTGTAATGCGACGTTCAGCGCAAAGGGTTTTGCCCCTCGGGTTAACGCGTCTTTGCGCCCGTGCAAAATTGTACTCGAGGAATGTAATAGGGCCCATAATGTGTATAATTCTGCTTACCGGTGGGCTGAGGTCTATAGGAGCTATGTTGTTTTGTCATTAATGATATGCTCACAACCTGTAGCAAACTAAATAAATCCTATCTGCTCACCTTAATCAAGGGGAGCAATCAAATTCACAAATTCAGATAAGTAAAACATAACTTTTATGTGACCAAGTTTGTGATATGCACAGTACTGCACCAGAGCACTCCTGACGAGACAGGTTTTGCGAAACGCGTGTCAGGTGTGTTTATCTAGGGACCATGTCGTAGAAATTTATATATAGTAGCATCCGTTAGCTCTTGGGTTAATATTCCATTTACCGGAGACTATTACTATTTTCCGCAGTTATTTACACTTGATTTTATTGCTTGGATATACTTAAGCTTTGGTATACTTGAGCCCGTATTGAGCTCTGGTGCTTGACGGCTTATACCTGGATGCTCAATAGCCCATGCCCCCCAATTAAACACACTGACACATGTATTGATGGGAAAGGGCATAGGCCACAGCTTTATTAACTTCATACAATTAACACCACCATACATAACACAACGCCCGGCCAGCCTTATTTATTCTGACCCTGCTGCCAACAACCGACAGCAGGCAGTTATACCATAAACCAGAGCTTGTTGCTCCTCCTGCTTTAGCCAGGAATAGAGCACATCTCTCCAAGCACCCACCATACTTGGTGGCTTATCCACTCACCCCTTCGCTGGCCAGGGATACCGCCAACGCATAGGGGCAACAATTCTCACTGGTTGCCCCTGCGCCCCCAGCAGCCAGCGCCTTCTCCACACCATCCCGCAGACCCTCCAAAAATATGTCCAACCCGATATCGGATAGATGAACCCCATACGAACGCATCAACACCAGGTTATCCCCTTCCAATTCGTGATGCCGAACCGAAAATCCCCCAATACTAACGAGAAACCGTGACACCTCCCTATTAACACACCTCCGAGCCCACTCCAATGCCTTAGGTGATGCAATAGCATTCCAAGTAGGCCTGGAAACAATCTCGGACCAGACAAGGGAGGCATCCTTAAAAAGCGCAAAGCAGCGAGCAAGGTCCTGTTTAATCAAATGGGTCAAATCCACAGAGCGAATTTGACCCAAGTCATTACCTCCCGCATGTATGAACAACAGGACCCGGAACCGTACGAGATAACCGACAACACTCCCGATATATGTGAACCCAACGCAACCCTCTAATGCCTAACCAGCGAACCCTTGCTACATCCAATGGAAATCCCAAATTTCTTTTGTTGAAATTACGCATTGTTCAGTCCGCCGAGCCTCCCAATGGATGTAGGAATGGCCCAAAATCCAAATGGCTGTTGGTGAACCTGGAAAATAAACTATAATAAATGTGGATGAAGATACACACGATACCGCCCTGAAGACCACCGACCCAAACACTGAACCATAGACTCGGAAGCCCCCGCCTCTGCTGCTTCCATAGCTGCGCCAATCCTAAAGGAATGTGGTGCAAATTCTGATGGATTCAAACCCAACTGAGAAACGCAGCGCCGAAAAATGGCAGCAAGCTGAAAGCAGGTAAGTGTGCTGCCCGATGCATGAACCAAAAAGGGGTATTCCCCACAGGTCTCTGCAACAAATAGGCACTAGCGAGTGCAAACGGACAACAAGCCCCTCCAATGCCAACTAAATGAACATATACCCCCCTGCCCGCCTGATCGGTCTTCGATCGTGAAATAAATAAACGCACCCTACCATCACCCACAACTACATGACCAAACAGAAGATCAGAAGGACAACGAGCACTAGGCGAAACCAATTCACCTAAACGTAACGCCCCAAAAAAACAAAACGAAAAAGCTACCCTAAATAACAAAACCTCAAAATCGTCAAAACAAACGGCCTGCAAAATCGCCAGCAAATCTCGTAAAAGCACTATGGAGATCGGCCGACGATGATCCGGAAACAAAGTTTTCCGCCAACCTGCCACCACTCGTCTCAACAAAGCATCCTTTGATAAATCTACCCACCCAACAACTGACACAAAAGGGAAAGTGCCGACAAAACCTTAGCTGCAAATGCCGCAGAACAACCATCCCTTGCCAAGTCCTCCAGCAGGAACCAGGTAGATCGACTGTGATCAGTCGCCGACAGCCAACCCGGCCCAGAGTGGGCCACCACCTCCCACGCATGCCACACCTGTAAATACGACGTCCATGTCGAGCTCGCCAAAGAATGAAACAAGTGTAGGGCCACTCCGCTGAAGCCAGGGTCCACAGCCAGTGAGGAAAAGGAGTGCCCTTCTGATCCGCCCCCGGAGCCACCTGCCAGAAACGGTCCCACTGGAACCTGGAGAGAGAGTCAGCAATGATATTGTCCACACTCGGCACATGTCGCGCTTTAAACAAGATATTATAATCAAGACAGCGCAGCACAGAATGACGCAATAGTGACAGAACAGGCGGGGAACTGGACGAAGAGCGGTTCAAAACATGAACCACGCTCAAATTATCGGTCCAGAAGATCACCCTCCTATTTGCTAGACTCTCCCCCCACAGTTCCAGTGCCGTAACCATAGGAAAAAATTCCAAGAAAGTCAAATTAGCCAGCAACTGAGAATGATGCCAAGCAGCAGGCCACGGCTCCGCACACCAATGCCCCCTAAAGTATGCCCCAAAACCACCAGAGCCCGCTGCATCAGTGAACCATTCCAAGGTCACATTATCAACCTCGGCCTCCTGTCAATACGCCGAAGCTTTTAAGAAGTCAGAGCACGCGCTAATACCACCCCCAAGGCATCAAGTTTTTACTGAGGCAGACGAAAAACCCTCTCCTGCGTATCAATCTCGATGCCAAGGAAGGAAAGACGGCAGCAAGGGCCTTCCGTCTTTTCCCCAGCCAGAGGAACACCAAATTCCAAAGCCACCTCCCAAAAAGAACGCAACAGCTCGGAACAGAGCTCCGAAGCTGCTGGGCCGACAAAAAGAAAGTCGTCTAAATAGTGCACCACTGATGATACACCTGCCCCTGTGCACACAATCCACTCCAAAAAAGTAGCGAACACCTCAAAATAAGAACAGGAAATGGAGCACCCCATCGGGAGACACCTGTTAAAACTGATCCCTAAATGAACATCCCAACAGGTGGTAGCAATCGGGATGTATTGGCAACAACCGAAATGCAGATTCTACATCCGCCTTCGCCAACAAACAACCCCCGCTAGCTTCCTGAACCAAAACAAGGGCTGCATCAGATGAAGAGTAACGGACTCTGCAGTCCTCTGGACGGATGCCATCATTAACGGAAGAACCTGCCGGAAATGACAAAAGGTGAATCATACGATACCTGCCCGGTTCCTTCTTGGGCACAATACCCAATGGTGAAACAATGTAAATTGGCAATGGGCAAGGCATCAAACGGACCTGCCATGCATCCCAGCTGAACCTCTTGACTTAACTTGGCTGCAACTACCTCCTCATGCTGCCGAGCGGAAACTAAATTGCCCGAAAACAAGGGAACATCAGAATGTGCAAACGGTATCTGAAATCCAAATGAAAACCCATCCCGCAATAAACACGCAGCACCCTTATTGTGGTAGCGCTCGAGCCAAGGAAGCAGCCTTAGGAAGTTCACCGGGGTGAAATCGTAGACCGGACTCCTCTTTATTCCCTCCACGTCCTCCAGACCCCCCACCTCGCCGAAAACATCTGAAGGCCGGCTGCACACCCCCACATTGAGAGCATTCGTGACGGAACCGACACGCACCGGCCCAACAGCAGTGCGACTCATTGTATACCCAACACAGTCCCCTCTTGGCAACCGTTGACGAACCTGGGGAAGGAACGCCAATGGACCTGAGAAAGGGAGGGGCCACAGGCCGGGTGGGCGTCATGAGGAGCAGCCACAGATTGGCATCCTGCTCATTGAACCTCATGGTAGGACGTACCGCCATTTTCTGCCGAAACTGTTGGTCGTAGCGGAACCAACATTGACCCCCATAGATTTTGTAGGCACCCCAAATGAGATAAAGGTAAGTGAATAAAGCCACACTACGGTCAGGGAAGCGTTCACAAAGGATGGCACTGAAAACCAAGAAACCCTGGAGCCAGTTACCGAACGTAGGAGGCAAAACCTTCAATTTTTCATTGTCTTTTCCCTTTTCTCCATCCAAATTAGCCCGTTTAGGACGATCAACCGTCTCACGATCAATAGAGACTAATGTAAGTATATCCACATAAACACCGGTCCAAATTTTCTCTCGAATGTCACTGGCACGGTGCATCCCCAAAGGGGACAAGACACAGGCAGACAAAATCCGCGAGTCAGAGACCTGTGATGACAACCCAGCAGAGGCTCCCTGGGCCGCACGAACACCTAACGGTCCCCCAGGGGAGACCGGCAAAGGTGCCAAAACCCCCCCAGCCACAGAAGACCCTGCCGCCTGTGCTGGAGACCCCAAACCCGACGATTCCCTCCATTGCTACAGCGCAGTCGCCAGAACCGACAGAAAATCAGTTCGCTCGCCAGCCCCGCTCGCAACAGACTGCGCCATCCCACGGTCGCCTGCAGCAGAAAGTAAATACAACTCAAGTGCAGCGATAAGGAGCGAGGAATCCACTGGGCGCCGACCGTGATCAACATCTTCCACCTGACCTGCAGCAGATGAAGGCACAGCTGGGCACACTGGATGAGCAACCAAGGGTCAATCATAGACGATCCAGAGACCCCTGGAGGATTCAGTCCCCGATGTAACTCAGGAGCGAGGTTGCTAGACAAGGCAGGAACCGCCAATGGATCCACCTGAGGAAAGGTAGGCACACCCATCACCTGCCCTCCAGCAGGAGACAACCCCCATCCAGTAGCAGCAGCCCTGCACCGCACCGTATCCCGGGCTGGCAAAGTGAGGGCAATGTTGAGGCTCCGACCGCCATTTTGGACACTGGCAGCCTGGCCCCCACGTGACTCCGCACGAAGATGCGTATTAGAGCGCGAGGGGCAGAGCCGGAGCCACGTGGATGTACAGTCGCCGCCTGAGGAGCAGAAGCCAGGCGGGCAGACACTCGCAGGCTGCAAGAATGCCCAGCCCCACAAGCCGCACGAGCTGCAGGAGCAGATGCCGAGGGACGATGCGCCTGCCGGGAGGCAACCGAACACCTACCCGGCGGCATTCCAGAGACAAGGGACAACTCCGAAACTGGGGAAGAAGGGCCAACATCCAAAGGCCCTAGGGGACCCCCGCCAACTGAGCAGAGCGGGTCTGCGGTAAAACAGGGGACGAACGCACTGGGGGCTGAACAGGTCGCTCCCTCCTCCACCCCAGGACTGTTCAGTCTCACCCTCCGGGGAACTTTCACTCTACCGCCTCCGGCGCCAAGCGGAGCAAAGCATCCATGGGAACTCCCGACTCCTCAGCATAGGCCCGCAGACCTGAAAACAGCAGTGCAACATCTTTGGTAACAGCCACAGCCATAACGGTCCTCTCTTTGTCCAATGTCTCCACAGAAAGAAGATAGCCATTAGCCACGAAGAAACCAGAGAGACGATGCACAGCTCCTCTCCAACGTAATTACTCCTTGCAGCCTCGTGATTAACGAGCCAGGTGAGTCACCTGCTGTATATATATAGTGTCCTGCTAATTAGCATACTTTTGCCATAACCAATCATCTCACACACCTTGATTGATTGCCCCAGGCCAACAGTCATACCCCCCTTCCAGAATGTTCCAGGGGGCTGCTGTACTGTGCATATCACAAACTTGGTCACCTAATTTGACTATTTAGTTATATAATCCTTTGTGTTTGGTTAGAATTCTCAACAATATAGATAAGAAAATATTACTAATTATACCATATTATTTTAAGAGAATTAGGGTACGCTGTAAAGAATTATAATGCATTAACCATATAGAATAATTAATCTTTTTATTATGTTGTGTATAAGGTTTTTGAATAAGATCATGGTATAGATTTAATTATGGTTAACAAAAGTTATGTTTTAGTTATCTGAACTGGGAACGTTTTGTTGCTCCCCTTGATTAAAGTGAGCAGATTGGATTTATTTGGGCTAAATATGTGTTCATTTTAAACATATTGATAAATTGCAGAAACTACCTTTTTAATTCCTCCATTACCAAGTTATTTTCCAAAAAAATACTTGCCAGGATCCAGTGGATTTGTGGAAAACAACACTACATTGCAAACAAGCATTTGCGATGTTTCAAAGGCTTGAAAAAAGCTGCTCCCAACATTGGAGTTTCCTTAATAAACATTCCTTCTTTTAACTGTTTTTTAATCGGTTAGCGTTCGGATTATAATATGGTTAGCCCGCGCACAGGTGAGTAGGGATGAGCTGTTCGGTTCGATCAGTTCGGAGTTCGATTCGAACTTTGGCCGTTCACAAGTTTGCGAACTTCGAACTTTTTGGCGCGTTCGGTTGGAGTTCGATTTTTTTTTTTTGAAAAAAGTGTAAAAAATGCTTAAAAAATACCAAAAAATCTAGAAATAAAGAGACTCTTTACTGCAGAATATTATAAGCAACGGTTTATTAGATATTGAATTAAAAAATAATGTCTAGGTGCAAAGATTCTCACCTCTAAATGACGTGTGCTCTCAAACAGCGTAAACAACAGGTGTTTAATTAGTGTTTGGAAATAACATGTGCTTCTAATTAGTCTGTCTCATGAATTTGATACATTGTATGCAGACTGGAGGTGCCAGGTGTCGTGTGTGGGTCTGTGCTGTGATGGCAATGTTTCCATACATCCTACAAATCCGCCACTTCACGGGCAGGTTATGGGGACCTTCTAGGCACGATATTTGAAGGAATTTTTCGTTTTTATTTTTAACCCTTATTTTATGGAAAACTCACTGTTCCTTTAACCCTCTCACTGCTGAGGCATTTCACCGCTGTGTGCTGAGCTAATTTTTACCACTTTCGCTCATAATGTTTAAACGCGATTTGAAGCCACATTTTATTGTACGACCCAGACATATTATATATCGTTCTTTCCGGCAGACTCGGCAGATTCATAATATATCATTTTTATAAGTATACTTCATGTTCTGCCTGTATATTATAACAAAAAATGCAATAAAACTTGAATTTTTAATCATCTGCAGCGTGTAAAGTGTTTTTTTTTCACCTTTTATCACATGAACAATTGCGGTTATATTTTCTATGGGGTGCGCTTGTACAAAAATTTGAAATGGGGACTTATTAAATTTTTGGGGGGAAATTATGTGATTTTTAGCAAACGCACACCATAGAAAAAAATCATTAGTGCAGCATCATTGTTCACATTATAATTGAAATGTGAACAATATTGCTGCATTAATAAAAATAACACACAAAAAAATACATGTTTTTATTTTTCTACTTTATACCAGGTCATGTTGGGTATCATTCGAAAGGCCATGCTCAGGTCTTTCGATTGACACCCTCCATGACCCCCTAGCTGCCACGGTTTTGGAGATATCGGAGTTCAAATGAACCCCCTATTCCACCTATGTGTGAGGATGTCAGGCAGTGAGGGGGGACATCCAAGATGGCGGCCCCCACCGGAGCTAGGCCGCACTTTGGCGCCGCAAGGCACTGAAGTGCGACCCGGTGCCTAAGGGGTTAAAGCCAGGCACTGCTTAACCCTTTCGCTGCTGAGGCTTTTCCCGCCCCTGTGCTGAGGTCATTTTTACTGGTTTTGCTCATCATGTTTAAACGCGTTTTGAAGGCTTATTTTAGTATATGACCCAGACATATTATATATCGTTCTTTCCGTCAGACTCGGCAGATTCATAATATGTCATTATTATATGTATACGTCATGACCTGTCTGTATATTATAACAAAAAATGCAATAAAATATGATTTTTCAATAATTTGCAATGTGTAAAGTTTCATATTTTAAGATGCGAGCAATTGCGGTTATATTTTGTATGGGGTGTGCTTGTTAAAAAAATTAGAGATGGGGTCTCGCTACATTTTTTTTTGGGGAAAATTAAACGATTTTTAACAAACGCACCGCATACAAAAATCGTTAGTGCAGCATCATTGTTTACATTATAATTGAAATGGGAACAATATTGCTGCATTAACAAACCAAAAAAAAGAAAAAAAACTTGTTTATTTTTTTTTATAATTTTTTTTTTTTTTTTTAAATTTTTTTTTTTTTTACTAACTTTTTTCACTTTCGAGTTTGGTATCGTTGGAATGGCCATGCTCTGGCCGACCCAACAATACCAAACTTTAACCCCTAGCTGCCACGGATCGGGAGATAGGGAGTTCATTGGAACTCCCTATCTCCACCATTGGTGGCAGCTAGGGGTTAACTCCAGGACTGGCGTCATCGTGCTATGCACGATGACGCCAGTCCTCAGGGGGAGTTCCCGGAGGCTTGGCCAACATCCAAGATGTTGGCCAGCTCCAGGAAAGGATCACGAACCGGCGCTTTTCAGCGCCGATTCGTGATCCGGCTCCCCAGGGGTTAATGCCAGGTACCATTTGGAAGGGAAGGCTGTGCCCTTCCAAATGGTGCCTGGGTTAACCCCCACAACGCCACCGATCGGGAGGGAGAGAGGTCCGAAGGACCTCCCCCCCTCCCTTTCAGGCGCCTCCTCCGCACATGCGGGGGGGGGCGCCTGAATTAGGTGTCATCGCGCCGCCGCGATGACACCTAATTAGCCCGGCGGTGGTTCCGGATGCTGGGCTGACATCGAGGATGTCAGCCCGCACCGGGGGGGCCAGCGATCGGCCGGAACCCGGCCGAACGCTGACCCCAAAGGCTGGACGCGCTGAGCGCGTCCTCCGCACGCAACGTGACATGCGGTTGGACGCGCTGAGCGCGTCCACCACAGTGAAAGGGTTAAAAGGGGAGACTCTCCCCTTTTAAGCGGTGCCTGGCTTTTTTTGTGGGACCTCCGATCGGGAGGGAGAGGGATTCGAACGGATCCCCCTCCCTTCCTGGCAATCTCCCGGCATTGCCGGGGGCAGGGCCAGCACTAGCGTAAGGCGTCACAGGCGGCCGCCTTACTATCTGGCAAATGGCAAATATATCCATGAGTTGGGGCAAATATATCCATGAGTTGAGGGCATATATATATATATATCCATGAGCTGGGGGGACAAATATATCCATGAGCTGGGGGCAAATATATCCACGAGCTGGGGGCAAATATATCCATGAGTTGGGGGCAAATATATCCATGAGTTGAGGGGAAATATATCCATGAGTTGGGGGCAAATATATATATATCCATGAGCTGGGGGCAAATATATCCATGAGTTGGGGGCAAATATATATATATATCCATGAGCTGGGGGCAAATATATCCATGAGCTGGGGGCAAATATATCCATGAGCTGGGGGCAAATATATCCATGAGTTGAGGGGAAATATATCCATGAGTTGGGGGCAAATATATATATATCCATGAGCTGGGGGCAAATATATCCATGAGTTGGGGGCAAATATATCCATGAGTTGGGGGCAAATATATATATATCCATGAGCTGGGGGGCAAATATATCCATGAGCTGGGGCAAATATATCCATGAGTTGGGGGCAAATATATCCATGAGTTGGGGCAAATATATATATATATATCCATGAGCAAGGGGGGAAATATACCCATATGAGCTTGGGCAAATATTTCCATATGAGCTGGGGCAAATATCTCTATATGAGCTGGGGCAATATATACCCATGTAATCTGGAGGCAAATATATCTACATGTGATCTGGGGGCAAATATATCCACATGTGATCTGGGGGCAAATATACCCATATGAGCTGGGGCAAATATACTTATATGAGCTGGGGGCAAATATACTTATATGAGCAACCCTAGTGTGTGTATATATATGTGTATATATAGAGATTATCATGGCACCTCTATCCTGCTTGGCTTGACATGACACGGATGGGGGGGCACCAAAATGCACCTTCGCCTGACTAGATAAAAATGCTTGCACCGGCCCTGGCTGGGGGTCACCTGGAAATGACATCGGGAGGAGCTTGACTTCAGCGTCTGAGGACGCTGAAGTCAGAACGCCGTGGGACCCCGGACAGAGAGGTGAGAATCTCCGCCAGGGGCCCCGCAAAGTTGATGATGTGTGGGACACATCCTCCTCAGCATACAGCGGGAGTAACTGAGGACGTGTCCCACACGTCGTCATCAGTGAAGGGGTTAAAAACTTCTTTTTTTAATTTTTTTTTCCTTGTTTCCTGTCCCCCAGGGCACTACCAGGACCCGGACATTGTTTTTAAATGTTTCTATACATCCTACAAATCCGCCACTTCACGGGCAGGTTATGAGGACCTCCTAGGCACAATATTTGAAGGAATTTTTCGTTTTTATTTTTAACCCTTATTTCATGGAAAACTCACTGTCCCTTTAAAAACGTTTTTCTTTTTACTTTTTGTCCTTGTTTCCTGTCCCCCAGGGCACTACCCGGACCCCCATACACATTTTATGGCAAATATCTAGCATATATGCCCTCTTGGAGGGCACTCTAAAAATCGAACTTTGAGTCCCATTGACTTGTATTGAGTTCGTGATCGAGTTCGAATTCGAACTTTTGAAAAGTTCGAGTTCGAATGCAAACCGAACTCGGGGGTGTTCGGCTCATCCCTACAGGTGAGTGCTAACGTTAGTGTTATCAATGCAATAGGGCCCAGAGTATTCCTTCAATATGATTGTCTGTGTTCTGGCTTTGACAGATTGCCAGTAAACCAGAAAACGCTCTTATCTCAGATGTTCTTGTTTCTAATAGAAAGGGACTCACATACTGAAAATCATTTTAATAGTATTTCATGTGATGTATAATAGCGCTATAGTTTTAAACTCCAAGCTATTTAAATTGAAGGCAATCTATGAATGCAAGCCATAAACTAAATGTGTACATTTGGCTATAAAATAATTATTAATAAAGGAAATCCTGTTTATTTTTCCTGGGTGGGAAACGCCTGAGAAATATGATTTTCCAAATCAAATTAAATGTACTTTAATCCGTGTTAATTACTTTTCATAGGCAAGTTTCTCACAATTGTGTCATGGTGCACTAAATTTAACACAGAAACTTAATTATTTCCACAAGGTATTTTTAATTAGAACTATTACCTACATCATACAAAAAAGAAGAAAATCCCACGGTGAAACAAGTTCAAAACGTCATGGTTTTTTAGAATGGTACAGCCATATATGTCCTCATTTAATAACGCACATAGACATGTACACACATACACGCGCACTCTTTTATTTCATATTTCCATTCTTTTTATTTTGTTTTGTATAGTTGACTAATATCTTGGATCTTTATTATTTAGTTGGACAGTACATGCAGAACTGTACCGGAAAATATGCATACGTTCGTTTAAGAGCTTTTCTGGAAAGCTACCACCCTACCTGAATAGGCTTCTTCCCCCAGCAGTTCCCTCCTCCTATAACCTCCGATCCAGGACCTGAACCTTACCTGCACTACCCCACTACAAAAAGAAAGTGGCTCAATCCTCATTTTCTTTCAGAGCACCACAATTATAGAATAACCTCCCAGACGCCTTCAAATCTTCCCCCAGTCTAAAGTCACTTAAGAGATCCCTATAAATATACCTCGATACAGAATGCACCTGTAAACATGTAACAAAGTGACTATATTTCCTACATATTTATTTCCTGTTAATCTGTATATTTGTGTTGTTTATTTAATGTCTTGCATTTTATTACTTTGAATTGTTACAGTAGGTACAGAAATATAATGTTCTTAAACCCAGGACATACTTGAAAACAAGATAAATCTCAATGTATCCTTCCTGGTAAAATACTATAAAAAATAAGTAGAATAAATAAATAAATGAAATTTTAAATAATGTATATGTATGGAATTCTATGTATAGATTAGTGATGGGCCGAACACCCCCGTGTTCGGTTCACATTCGAACATTTGAAAAAATTCAAATTCGAGCGCGAACACGATTTGAACTCAATGCAAGTCAATGTGACTCGAACGTTCGATTTTTAAAGTGCCCTCCAAGAGGGCATATATGCAAGATATTTGCCATAAAAGGTGTATGGGGGTCCAGGTAGTGCCCTGGGGGACAGAAAGCAAGGACAAAAAGTAAAATAAAAAGGTTTTTAAAGGAACAGCGATTTTTCCATGACATAAAGATTAAGAATAAAAATAAAAAATTCCTTCAAATATTGTGCCTAGGAGGTCCCCATAACCTGCCTGTTAAGTGGCAGATTTGTAGGATGTACAGAAACATTTAAAAATAAAAAAATGACATTTCAAATGACGGTAAATAGTTTTCCTTTAATCTATTCATAAGCAACTGCTTGGGGCGGCAGCCTGTATGAAAAGAGGAGACGTTTTAGGACATGCAGAACAAGTTTAGTGATTTTTGGGCTAAATTATGGTGAAATTTATGCAGGCTTTGGATGAAAGTAACAACAGGTGCATTAAAATTGGACCTTTGGTGCCAGCTAATGCCTTCAGACCGTAACCCCTCTGAGGTATTGTGGAAGAGTGCAGGGGTGGACCCTGCCATCAAATATTAAAATTATATGAATCTGGTACACGCGTCAGTGCACCCAAATATTGGGCCTTTGGTGCCAGCTAGTGCCTTCACAACGTAACCCCTCTGAGGTATTGTGGAAGAGTGCAGTGGTGGAGATTTTGGGAATGCAGAAGAGATCCCCGATCTATTCAGTTACATCAGCATCATGGGAGTGATAGCTGCTGATCCAGGACTGATTCATTTTTATAAATGTCAGCCGGTCTACAGAGTCGGTGGACAGACGCACTCTTTTGTCTGTGACAAAAACTCCAGCGGCACTGAACGTCCTTTCCGAAAGCACGCTGGATGAAGTGCAACCTAGTAGCTGCATAGCATATTGGCTAAGTTCTGGCCAGTGATCCAATCTCAACACCCAGTAAGCCAGTGGATCATCTGCTGTAAAGGTATCCAGGTCTGCCCTTGCCCCTAGGTAGTCCTGCACCATATGGTGAAGACGCTGGCAATGGGTGCCTACATTTGACGTCCCTGGGCGTCGTGGACTAAAAAAAATTGCAAAAGGCATCAGTCAAGCGGCCCCCTTCACCGCTCTTGATAAACCGCAGCCTCAGAAGCACCTGTGTCATCACTTGGTAACCTACCAGTGCCTGGAAAGGTGTTACACAAGTGTTGCTTTAGAGCGTCCTCAAGTTGTTTCATCCTGTCCTCCCTCTGTGAGGGCAGGATGAGCTCTGCAACCTTACCCTTGTATCGTGGATCAAGAAGGGTTGCCAACCAGTAATTATCCCTCTCCTTGATAGCACAAATTCTGGGGTCCCTTAGCAGGCTTTGCAGGATAAGCGAGCCCATGCAGCGTAGGTTGGAGGTGGCATTAGCTTCCGAGTGTTCTTGGTCACTGAGGATGACCGTATCGTGCACTACCTCCTCCCAGCCACATACTAGTCCTTGGGTTTCTGGTGAAACAAAACCCTCCCTTAAGGAATCCCCACCTTCAATGCCCCCACTACTTAAATATTCCTCCTCGTCCTCCTCATCCTCCTCCTGTCTGATCGGAGGACCCGCAGGAATGCTATCTGCATAAATACTGGGGCCATGAGAGCTAGGGAAGTCCTCCTCTTCCTCCTGCTGCTCTGCCTCTAGAGCCACATCTATAATTCCCCGCAGAGTGCGCTCCAGCAGGAACACTAAAGGAATTGTGTCACTGATGCATGCACTGTCCCTGCTCACCATCCTCGTTGCCTCCTCAAATGGTGACAGTACAGTGCATGCATCCTTGATCATCAGCCACTGCAGTGGGAAAAAAAAACAAGTTGACCTGAACCTGTCCTTGTGCCATACTCACACAGGTACTCATTGATGGCCCTCTGCTGCTTGTGCAGATGCTGCAGCATTGCCAATGTCGAGTTCCACCTGGTGGGCATGTCACAGATCAGACGGTTTGTGGAAAGGTGGAATTCTCTTTGAATTTCTGCCAGGCGAACACTTGCTGGGAATGAGTCATGACCGTCTGAAGTGGCTGCAGACTTTTCTGGTCTGGCTGAGAAGCTCTGCCAGCCCTGGGTACCTGGTTAAGAAACGCTGTACCACCAGATTTAGGGCGTGTGCTAGTCATGGTACATGCGTCAACGTAGGCGGAGAGAAGGTTGCTGCCATTATCACAGATGACCATTCCCAGCTCAAGCTGGCATGGTGTTAACCATCTCTGCGCCTACCCCTGCAGAGCTGACAGAATTTCTGGCCCGGTGTGGCTCCTGTCCCCTAAACAAACCAGCTCAAGCACAATATGGCATCTTTTTGCTTGAGCCATTGCGTAGCCCCTGCCACGCATCGGTTTAACTGCCACTTCGCCAGAGACAGAGAAGGAGGAGGAGAAGGAAGAGGAAGAGGTGGTGGAGCAGGCAGACCTCATATAAGCAGCTTTCTGGAAGCATGGTGGATGAGCAAGCTCCAGCACAGAGCCCCATCCTGGATCCCTCCCAGCTGCAAGCAGAGTTACCCAGTGTGCTGTAAAGGAAATTTAACGGCCCTGTCCATGCTTGCTGGACCACGTGTCTAACGTAATATGCACCTTGCTACTGTTGTGGACAGAAATGTATATATTCGCTTTTTATAATATTCAAAGGCTTAGAAAGAGGCCTAGAAAAATGCTCATTTAAGTAGTGTAAGTGGTTAATCAGGATTTTAGAATCAAATGCATATTATTGTTTAACACGCTATCTTAGCCGATTGTTTTGTACGCACATGTAGTTTCTTTTTCCAAGTATCAAGAAGAGAATGTTTTGGAACATCTTGGAACGTCCTGTAACAATGTCCTTGACGGCTAAAGGGACAACCGGAGAAGCTGATGTTCTATTTTCTTAACTGTTATTAAACAAAAGTCTGTCATTTCACAATATTAATGACGAATAGATTGTTGGGCAACAGCCTGTTTTCGTTAAGTGCGAAGTAGCATAAAAAGCCTTGTAAATTGTCAATAAAGGTCAGAGGAATCAGTGGCGTTGAATGAAGCCACATAGACTGGCATCCTTGTCTGTGTGATTTCTTTATGCGCGCATATATCTGATTTCTGCACCGAATTAGAACAGAAACTGGCATCCGAGGAAGGACTCCATTGTCCAACGTGGGGCCCTGGGTTACGCTTTATCCAGTGTGTCACCGACGAGGATTTCCTAGCTGGACCACACCAGAACCGGAGCCTGATCAACTTCGTAACCTCACAGGTAAGATACCTTTTGATATCTTATCGATGACGTGTTCTGGTTTGTGGTCCTACCCCGGGAAACCCCAGTGTGACACTTGGGAAAGGCATCAAAAGTGGGGTTTTATTTAACTTTGCCCAGGTGCCCGTTATACTGACCCACGAACCGCATGCCAGTTGTCTGCTTGTTTGTACGTGTCTGTTCACGGTTCTTTGTATTGACAGCATATTTTCTGATAGAATTTGTATTTTGGTTGGTAATCAGAGAGATTATCGTGAACCTATGGAAACAAGTGGGGTGTACCTGGTTAGCTATCTCCAGACGGTAACAGGTGATGTGATGCAATAGGCGCATACCTGGTATTAGGACTTTCCTAACAGTAACAGGTGAACACAAGCTTGGTGGTAGGACGCGATATATCTCTAATTGAATGATAGTTTGATTGACAGTCAGAGGAGTTTTTTGTGGGTACTGGGATAGATGATGCATTAGGCGTATCTATTAGGAACTCACAAGAATATATATATCTAGTAGGAACAGGTGACGCGGTAAAGGAAGCACCTGTAGGATATATATGCTGCGATAGAGAGGTGCTAGCTACACCTTTTTAGCAGGGTCCTATATTTGGAATATAGGGGAGGACGAGACGCTTTATTGTCGTGGTAACAAATAGGCCACGATAGATATAGGTCTATCCTCATTTCTGACTGTTGATAAACTACGCGAATTGAAGAGTGACCAGGAAAACAAAGCTAACAATCGAGAATGGGAAATGAACAGAGCAGTCATACTGGTTGGTTGTCACCATGCAAGTTAGTTGAGGAAAAGGACAGGCAAAAGAAATGTGACAAACCTAAAGATTTTAGGCAAGATTTGCGAATTAGATAATCCCAGATTACAGGTAGAAGAATGGAAACATGTGTTGAAGAATAAGAAAGGAATGTTGATTGATAATGGTTTATGGAATGTTGCACAGGCTTGGTATAGGGTTGCAAAAGAAATTGAGAACGAAGGGTGGATAGAAACATTACATAAGACGAAAGGAAAGGAAAAATGAATTACTATTATCTCACTCCAAGTTCTGAGCCTCCTTCCTATAGTAAGGTATCCAAAAAGAAAATAATAACCCCAACCCAAACGACAACTGCCCAAAAACAGCCGACAGGTCTCTACCCTGTTTTAAGTATCGATGGGTCGTACTACACCACTCGTCCTGTCATGTCCTCATTAACAGCCACAAGCCAGGTACCGACAATATACCCTATAATGCCTCATTTGCCCAGATTAGATAACACTCTCCACACGATAGACCGTACCGGTGACCCGGGTCAACCATGGTTGGGAATGCGGACACCTTCCTCCGGTCATTCTTATGACTCAGTAAATCGTACTGATGATTCCCTAACGTCCCACATAGGGTTACCTGCAACCACACCCCAGGTCACCCGTAGCCAGCCCACACTTTTTCCACCCCAGCACCAAGATCTTATCACCTGTCCACCCCAGCAAATCGACACCACGTACCCTTTCTACCGAAACACCCATGACATCCCTACAACTCCCAAAAACAATGTAGCCTGGACACAGCAGCCAACTCCAGGAATGACGGCAGACACCATGGAAGGGGAGCCTGGTGGGGAGGGGGGCGTCCACCAAGAACCTGTTTTACTTGTGGAGAGTCTGGCCATTTCAAACAGGATTGTAAAGCACCCCGCAGGCGACGGCCCCCACCCAAAGCCCAGATGCCACCAATGGCCTTTAACAGGATACTGCCATTGTATCTGATAATTTCCCACGACCCACAATCTCTGGCTTAAGCCTTTCCACCAAGATGATGTCTGGCCATTGAACCAATATATATATATATTTGTGTATATAGTGTGTGTTTTTGTTTATATGGATGTATATGTGTATATGTATAGAGTATGAGTCAATAAAAAGGTATAGATTTAATCGGCGGTTGGACAGGGACGCCTGTTCCGACTGGTGTAAATGGATGCAAACAAAATGATGAATTTTTTATGAGTGGGGATGAAAGTTATTTTAAACCAGAATCTGATAATCTATAAGATGCGGATGATAGTTTATGAGTCAATGTGAGAAGAGGTTAGGAAAGCCTATCCTAGATATGGCAACTATAGGTTGCTTGCCAGTAAAGAGCAATAAGAAGGACATGTATGTATGTATGTCATAGATGTAAAGCACGGTATGCCAAAAGCAGAATAGACAGGTGAGACAAGACACCTGCTTTGTTTATGACATGATTCCATGGATGGTTGTTTGCCAAGAGACTATGCGTTGTTTACTGTTGTTGTGTATATGTGAAGTAGAAGACGTACGTATGCGGAATTATTATACTTGTAGATAGAATTATTTGTGTATATTAATGGAGTACCGCCCTATTGGTTTATTATTTTAATTAAAAATAGTTTTTGTACGAAATATTCTCGGGAGAGAGAGGCTACGTATTCTATCAGTATTGCTCTGCAGGTCAGAGTGCTACGGAGCCGGGTAGAATTAAATGTTAAGGAAAAAAATGTGAGCTTTAAAATATCCCGTATTATGTTTTTTTATGTGGAGGAAAGAAAAAAAAAAGAGGAATATTCAACTCTATGCAGTTTAAACATTAAGCGGGTTTTTCCCTGCTGCATTAGCTTATTTTACTTTAAAATAGATATGGTATACTGTCAGTATCAGCAGATTGCAGGTATCTGTTTCCTTGTTAATTTAGAGGATTTTCTAGTTAATAACGACCCCACAGACGGAGTGTATCCCAGCTAAGTACATGATAAAGCTACAAATGCACATGGAAAGTTTAGTACACCAGAAGCTGATATTAAATCACACAGGAAAAGGAACTCGAGCAGCTAGTCACGCTACTAGTAACCCAGAACTAAGAAATAAAGTGTGCTTACCTAAGGCACTCTATCCGGCTGTAGTACAATAGGCACATGGGCCCTAACATCTCTCAAATACAATGATGAATGCTCTCATCGGTTTACACAATCTGTCACCTTTCAGAATACTGTTTCCCTCAACAATTGCAATTACAATCTGACAGCCTAGTAACGAATGTCGCAAGTGTTTCAAAAATATTAACTGATATCTATGGTCAGGTGTTCTCTTGCATTCCAGACCCTGAGAGTATCAACGACACTCATCAAATGGTCCCGGGAGACTGGGTACTAGTGAAGAAGTTTCTTCGAAAGAATCCACTTGAGCCCAGATACGACGGTCCCTTCCAGGTCCTCCTCACAACTGCAACTTCAGTAAAATTGGAAGGGAAAGCCACCTGGATCCACGCCTCCCACTGTAAAAAGACCTGTACACCAGAAGCGGACCAGACAACAAAACAACCATCATTGTGTATATCCTTCTCATTTGGGGGGTGGGAATCCAGGGGCACAATGTAGCTATTATACTGGGACAGGCAGCTGATGATATGGTACATGCGGTTATGAGCGCCCAGGTGGAAGCTGCCCTGGGACAACTGACGGACAATGCCCATGTCATGGGCCACGCAATGAATACTACTGCCGCAGAAAACAAACTAACCACTTTCTGGTATAATTCATCTAACACTCGCGTGGTTACATACACCTTTAACTATTGTGATATACTCCCATGCCCAGGCCCCCGCTTGCAATGTATCTGGAGAAATGGGATTCCACATGATTATGACATATATATGTGCGTTACCAATTGCTATTGGGGACAGGAATGCGGTAGTTGGGCATCGGTGGGATGGAATACGGGAGTTCCCTGGGGACATAAACCACAGATCGCCTTAAATAAGAAAGATGAAAATGGTAAATCACTTCACGCTCGTATGACACTGACAATGGCCCCAAACACCTGCCCCAAGTACGAATTACAGGAGTGATGGGGAGGTGTGGTTTAGAACAGGGGCAACAGCACTAAAACTAATTCTAACCCTAGAAAATCCAGGACCCGGGGATTCAGGTATCTATGTTCTGGGTTTGTGGGTAAAGGGGGGTTCAGAGAATCCACAGACCCTGGGTAAATTCCACCTACAAGATATGTACCTTGCCCCTGACTGGGTCCCTCCGCACCCACAGCCCAAACCTCTTAATCACCACATGATGCTCTCTTCCAATGGTATAGTGGCCATCGCTGATCCCTCTATCTGCCCATCCATCCCTCTGTCCGTCTCCATCCATCCATCCCTCCCTCTCACCCTCTGTCTGTCCATCCCTCCCTCTGTCCTTCTATCCCTCTGTCCTTCTATCCCTCTGTCCATCCATCCTTCCTTCCATCCATCTATCCTTCCTTCCATCCCTCTGTCGGTCCTTCCATCCAGCCCACATCCCTCCATCCCTCTATCATCCCTCTGTCTATCCATCTATCCCTCCCTCTGTCTATCCATCCCTCTATCGCTGATCCCACGTTCAAGGATATTATGGCCATTGAAACAGGATACTCAGATATGAATGTTTGGTTAGAATGGATGCAATATACCGCTCAGTCCCACAACAGAACCAATTGCTATGTGTGTGGTACTGCTAGGCCTCATCTAGGTACGGTACCCCTCAATATCCCCGAGGATGTCGAGGAATGCTTTCTCAGTTTGTTTACCAACACCACTCTAAGTCACGATGCTTGTAAAGAATGGAAGTCCAAATACCCCCTCCAGAAACAAAACCCCAGACTCTCAGAGAGTATCACCATCTACCCCGGGAACTACACCTGTCACTCCTCTTGGCGAACCGGTGGCCGGGTAGTTGGAAACTTCACAGAAGGTTATTGTGCGCAGTACAGCGCTGTGGAGAAGGTGCAAAACAAGGTGATCTCCCTGGGAGATGTCTATTGGATCTGCGGTGACATGAGAGTCCGCTCCTGCTTGGTAAGTGCGTGGGACGGTGAGCGTGCTCTGGCTAAAGCCATCATGCCCCTCCACATCCTGCCCTTTGATGATGACCTGCCAACAGCCCACACCCCCGGACTCACTAGACAAAGGAGACAGGCGAATTCTGTACCTGGCAGTTTCGATCCCCACGTCTACCTTGATGTCATAGGAGTCCCAAGGGGGGTGCCTAATGAGTTCAAAGCTAGAGACCAGGTAAAGGCGGGATTTGAATCTTTAATCCCCATGGTGACCATCAACAAGAATGTTGATTTGATTAACTACATCTATTACAACCAACAGAGGTTTGTTAACTGTACCCGAGATGCCCTCCAGGGTTTGGCCGACCAGCTAGGCCCGACCTCTGCAATGACCTTCCAGAACCAAATGGCCCTCGATATGCTACTGGCAGAGAGGGGTGGGGTCTGTACGATGCTGAAAGGTACTGGTGGCTCCTGTTGCACCTTTATCCCGGATAACACAGGCCCCACCGGTAAGGTCACTAAAGCCATTAAACGATTGGAAGACCTGTCTGAAGAACTGAAGAAAAACTCTGGCATTACTGATCCATGGGATCAGTATTTTAGTTGGATGAGTGCCTGGCAGAAGATCCTCACACAAATAGGGATAGTTATCCTGGTAATGATGGTTCTGTTGACGGTGATTGGATGTTGTGTTTTACCCTGCATTAAAAAGGTTATCGTAAGAACTGTGGAATCCACTACACCTGTTCTGCTTAGTCAAGTGTGTGGGGACACTGGGGAGAATATTGGCACTTCCTATACTAGTCTAGAATTTCTAGGGGTTCCTGTGAATGAGAGGTATGACGAACTCCGCCCTCCTGTGACAAGTCAACCACAGAATTATGAGTCCATGCGTCCCCTATCTCGAGAACACCGTCTATGATTTGGCTTTAAGCCAAGGTTAGTGACCCATTGCAAGACGAGTTGAGGCCCGACTCTTGACCCACCAGTCTCGACCATGCTCAGAAGCCCGGACTACACAGGGGTTTTATTCAATAGGAATTTCTCATCTCAACCTCCGGCGAAGATTTGGGATGGCTGGCGAGACTATTAGGGGAACGGATGAAGGCACGGCTCGTCTCCAGGGGTACACTTGGGAAATGTGCATTTTTAGGGGGGACTGTTGTGGACAGAAATGTATATATTCGCTTTTTATAATATTCAAAGGCTTAGAAAGAGGCCTAGAAAAATGCTCATTTAAGTAGTGTAAGTGGTTAATCAGGATTTTAGAATCAAATGCATATTATTGTTTAACACGCTATCTTAGCCGATTGTTTTGTACGCACATGTAGTTTCTTTGTCCAAGTCTCAAGAAGAGAATGTTTTGGAACATCTTGGAACGTCCTGTAACAATGTCCTTGACGGCTAAAGGGACAACCGGAGAAGCTGATGTTTTATTTCCTTAACTGTTATTAAACAAAAGTCTGTAATTTCACAATATTAATGACGAATAGAATGTTGGGCAACAGCCTGTTTTCGTTACGTGCGAAGTAGCATAAAAAGCCTTGTGAATTGTCAATAAAGGTCAGAGGAATCAGTGGCGTTGAATGAAGCCACATAGACTGGCATCCTTGTCTGTGTGATTTCTTTATGCGCGCATATACCGAATTAGAACAGAAACTGGCATCCGAGGAAGGACTACATTGTCCACTGCACTGCTGACTGCCTTTCCCAATGACTCCATAACATTGCCTTCCACAGGTCAGTTGCAAGACAGGTGCAAGACTATGCCAATCATGGCTCAGAGTCCTGATTGGGCAAATTTTGCCCAATCATGGGCTCACAGAGCTAAATCCCGCAGCACACTATGTATGGCTTCACACAGCACCCAGCACGTGTTTTTTGAGAGGAGATTGTTCTGTTAGTGTGTGTTCTCACTGCCAGCAGCTATTGTGGGGGTCTCACTTCTACAAGATATCTGGGAATTGTTATAATCTGTGTGTTCTCACTGCCAGCAGCTATTGTGGGGGTCTCACTTCTACAAGATATCTGGGAATTGTTGTAATCAGTGTGTTCTCACTGCCAGCAGCTATTGTGGGGGTCTCACGTATACAAAATATCTGGGAATTGTTCTAATCTGTGTGTTCTCACTGCCAGCAGCTATTGTGGGGGTCTCACTTCTACAAGATATCTGGGAATTCTTGTAATCTGTGTGTTCTCGCTGCAAGCAGCTATTGGGGGGGTCTCACTTCTACAAGATATCTGGGAATTGCAATCTGTGGCTTGTCACTGCCACCCATCTGGGGGTCTCACTGATTTATAGGAAGTTCCTGGGAATTGTAATTTGAGTCTTGTCACTGCCACCCATCAGGGGGTCTCACTGATTTATAGGAGGTTTCTGGGAATTGTAATCTGTGTCTTCTCACTGCCAGCTATCAGGGGGGTCCCACATACTTCTAGCAGATTTCTGCAAATTTTAATCTGTGTCTTGTCACTGCCACCCATCAAGGGGTCTCACTGATTTATAGGAGGTTCCTGGGAATTGTAATCGGTGTCTTGTCACTGCCACCCATCAGGGGGTCTCACGGATTTGTAGTAGATATCTGGGAATTGTAATCTGTGTCTTGTCAATGTTGCCATCTATCAGGGGGTCCTATCAGGGGGTCTCACTGATTTATAAGTGATTTCTTGGAATTGTAATCTGTGTCTTATCACTGCCACCCATCAGGGGGTCTCACTGATTTATAGGAGGTTTCTGGGAATTGTAATCTGTGTCTTCTCACTGCCAGCTATCAGGGGGGTCCCACATACTTCTAGCAGATTTCTGCAAATTTTAATCTGTGTCTTGTCACTTTCACCCATCAAGGGGTCTCACTGATTTATAGGAGGTTCCTGGGAATTGTAATCAGTGTCTTGTCACTGCCACCCATCAGGGGGTCTCACAGATTTGTAGCAGATATCTGGGAATTGTAATCTGTGTCTTGTCAATGTTGCCATCTATCAGGGGGTCCTATCAGGGGGTCTCACTGATTTATAAGTGATTTCTTGGAATTGTAATCTGTGTCTTGTCACTGCCACCCATCAGGGGGTCTCAGTGATTTATAGGAGGTTTCTGGGAATTTTAATCTGTGTCTTGTCACTGCCACCCATCAGGGGGGTCTCACTGATTTATAGGAGGTTCCTGAGAATTGTAATTTGTGTCTTGTCACTGCCACCCATCAGGGGGTCTCACTGATTTATAGGAGGTTTCTGGGAATTGTAATTTGAGTCTTGTCACTGCCACCCATCAGGGGGTCTCAGTGATTTATAGGAGGTTTCTGGGAATTTTAATCTGTGTCTTGTCACTGCCACCCATCAGGGGTCTCACTGATTTATGGGAGGTTTCTGGGAATTGTAATCTGTGTCTTCTCACTGCCAGCTATCAGGGGGTCTCACAGACTTGTAGCAGATATCTAGGAATTATAACCTGTGTCTTGTCACTGCCACCCATCAGGGGGTCTCAATGAGTTATAGGTGGTTTCTGGTAATTTTAATCTGTGTCTTGTCACTGGCTTTCAGCTATCAGGGTGTCTCACTGAGTTATACCACAGTTCTGGAAATCTTTAATCTAGATAACACATTTAAATCAGAGTTATGCATATCGCCAATTTTTTATAACAGAGTTGAATCAGAGTTCTGTATATCTTTAATCTATATATCACTCACCATGTCAGAAAGACCAAAAAGGACAGGCAGACGCTCCCAGACACAGATAAGAGGGCAAACAGCCTCTGTGTCGGGAGGCTGTGCCTCTGGTCATCGTGGACGTGCTGCATCCTCTGCAGGGGCACGCTTGTCCTTTCTAACTGGTGCTGGCCGTCTTAAGCAGCAGCAACATACAGAGGATTTGGTGGATTGGCTAACCAGGCCATCCTCATCCTCCGAGTCCTCTGCCAGCCAGGCTTGTAGTGGTTTACAGTCCACCTCAACTGCCAAAATATCTAATTCAGCCTCCATGTCCACAGCTACTCCTGCCGTAGCCTCACTATCACACAAGGAGGAGTCAGCTGAATTGTTTGACTACAATGACAGTGACATGCTGCTTGAGGATGCGCAGCAACTACAGTGCTCTGATACAAACTCTGAGGTTGAGGAAGGGAGTATACTCAACCTAGAGGAAGGGGGTGCCAGTGACACACAAATAACTGGCACTCATGTTGCCCCAGCAGCTGCAGCATACTGCCAAGTTGGCTCCAGTGACGAGGAGATAGGGGGCAATGACGATGATGAGTTCACTGACTCCACCTGGGTGCCTGATCGAACAGAGGAGTCAAGTGAGGAGGAGGCACAACAAACACGAGGCACAACATCCTCTATGACAAACCGCAGCCAGTCCAAGCATCAGATGTGAGAGCTGCTCAGGTACAGAGCGCTGTTGTCTCGCAGCACACGTCCAGGATCTCTGCTGTCTGGGAGTTCTTTAAGAAATGTGCAGCTGAACGCACCGTTGCTATTTGTAATTAGGGATGAGCTTTTCGGTTCGATCAGTTCGGAGTTCGAACCGAACTTTGGTCATTCGAAAGTTCACGAACTTCGAACTTTTTGGGTGTGTTCGGTTCGAGTTCACAAAAAAAGAAATTTTGAAAAAAGTATAGAAAATGCTTAAAAAAATACTAAAAAATCTAGAAATAAAGAGACTCTTTACTGTAGAATATTATAAGCAATGGTTTATTAGATATTGAATTAAAAACTAATGTGTACGTGCAAAGATTCTCAACTCTAAATGACCTATGTTTTTCAAATGGCATAACAGGTGTTTTTAGTCTGGTCTAATCAATTTGATACATTGTAGACTATACTGAGGGGGTGGGGTGGTGTCTGCTTCTGATTGAGATTTGAGAAGTTTAATTTCCCTCCTAAAACTTCTAAAATGCTGTATTTCACCGCTGTGTGCTCAGCTCATTTTTACCGCTTTCGCTCATCATGTTTAAACGCGATTTTGAAGCCACATTTTGTTAAATGACCGACATGTTAGATATCGTTCTTTCCGGCAGACTCCGCAGATGCATAATATATAATTTTTATATGTATAATTAGTGTCCTGGCTGTATATTATGAAAAAAAATGCAATATTTTTTTTTTTTTAATCATCTGCAGTGTGTAAAGTGTTGTTTTTTTCACATTTTTGCACATGAGCGTTTGCGGTTATGTTTTAAATGGGGTGCGCTTGTACAAAAATTAGAAATGGTGGCTTGTTACATTTTGTGGGTGGAATTACGTGATTTATAGCAAATGCACCCCATAGAAAAAAATCATTAGTGCATCATCGTTCACATTATAATTGCAATGTGAACAATATTGCTGCATTAATAAAAATAACACAAAAAAAATATTTTTTTTGTTTTGCTTTCTATTTTTTTTACTTTATACCTGGTTATGTTGGGTATCATTGAGCATGGCCTTTCGATTGACACCCTCCATGACCCACTAGATGCCTGGAGATATCGGGGTTCAAATGAACCCCCTATCTCCACCAGGGTATTGGCCTGGGCAATATACAGTGGCAAGAAAAAGTATGTGAACCCTTTGGGATTACGTGGAGTTTTGCATGAATTAGTCATAAAATGTGCTCTGATCTTCATCTAAGTCACAACAATTTGAAAAACACAGTCTGCTTAAAATAATACAACACAAACATTATATGTTTCATGTGTTTATTGAACATAACATGTAAACATTCACAGTGCAGGGTGGAAAAAGTATGTGAACCCCTAGCTTATTGACTTCTCCAAGAGCTAATTGGAGCCAGGAGTGAGCCAACCTTGAGTCCAATCAGTGTGATATTATTGGATGTGTTGCTGAAAGCTGTCCTGCCCTTTAAAAACACACACCAGTTTTGGGTTTACTGGTTTCAAGAAGCACTGCCTAATGTGAACCATGCCTCGCAGAAAAGAGCTCTCAGAAGACCTACGATCAAGAATTGTTGACTTTCATGAAGCTGGAAAGGGTTACAAAACTATCTCCAAAAGCCTTGATGTTCATGTGTCCACGGTAAGACAGACTGTCTACAAATGGAGAAAGTTCAGCAGTGTTGCTACTCTCCCTAGGCGTGGTCGTCCTGTAAAGATGACTGCAGGAGCACAGCGCAGAATGCTTAATGAGGTAAAGAAGAATCCTAGAGTGTCAGCTAAAGACTTACAGAAATCTCTGGCACATGCTAACATTTTTGTTGACACATCTACAATAAGGAAAACATTAAACAAGAATGGAGTACATGGGAGGACACCACGGAGGAAGCCATTGCTGTCCAAAAAGAATATTGCAGCACGTTTGAAGTTTGCAAAAGAGCACCTGGATGTTCCACAGCACTACTGGAAAAATATTCTGTGGACAGATGAAACCAAAATGGAGTTGTTTGGAAAAAACACACAACACTATGTGTGTAGAAAAAACGGCATAGCACACCAACATCAAAACCTCATCCCCACTGTAAAACATGGCAGAGGGAGCATCATGGTTTGGGGCTGCTTTGCTGCCTCAGGGCCTGGACGGATTGTTGTCATTGATGCAAAAATGAATTCCAGAGTTTATTAAGACATTTTGCAAGAAAACGTAAGACCATCTGTCCACCAACTGAAGCTCCGCAGAGGATGGGTGATGCAACAGGACAATGACCCAAAGCATACAAGTTTAACAACAAAAGAATGGCTTCAACAAAACAAAATACGCCTTCTGGAGTGGCCCAGTCAGAGTCCTGACCTCAACCCGATTGAAATGCTGTGGCATGACCTTAAGAGAGCGATTCCCACCAGACATCCCAAGAATATTACTACACTGAAACAGTTTGGTGAAGAGGAGTGGTCCAAAATTACTTGTGCAGGTCTGATCTGCAACTACAGGAAACGTTTGGTTGAGGTTATTGCTGCCAAAGGAGGGTCAACCAGTTATTAAGTCCAAAGGTTCACATACTTTTTCCACCCTGCACTGTGAATGTTTACATGTTATGTTCAATAAAAACATGAAAACATATAATGTTTGTGTTGTATTATTTTAAGCAGACTGTGTTTTTCAAATTGTTGTGACTTAGATGAAGATCAGAGCACATTTTATGACCAATTCATGCAAAACTCCATGTAATCCCAAAGGGTTCACATACTTTTTCTTGCCACTGTATATACGCATGATGTGAGCTGGCCTGGGCAATATATATATACGCATGATGAAAATTTGCAAAGGATAAGGCACGCAAAGTGAAATTTTGATGTGTCTGAAATTGAAACTTACGTGACAACTCTTATTTTTTTTTCGTTAATTTATACTTGTTCAATACAGTTAATTTTAATTTGTTTAATAGAGTTAATTTAAAATGGTTTAATACAGTTTATTTATATTTATTTTACCTTTATTATTGGTGCTTTTCAAACTTGATTCTTAAGTAAAAAGAAATTTAGCAATTCCATGTTGTGTGTTTTTTTTTTGGGGGGGGGTGCAAGTAGCTGGTCTTGCCTAGGGCGCAAAATAGTCTAGCACCGACCCTGACCGCATGGTCCACCCCTGCACTCTTCCACAATACCACAGAGGGGTTACTGTATGATGGCACTTGCTGGCCTCGCACCAATGGCACAATATTTGGCTGCACTGCCACTGACGCCTGTATCAGATTCATATCCTCAGAGGGGTGAGACTGTGTGACGGCACTGTTGCCGACGCTAAAGGTCCAATTTTAGGCTAGGGTCAAAGGAACGCATTTTTCACAGCGAACGTCAAAAAGTGCGTCCGAACGCATTGAGGTGTTTTTTCACGGAAAGCGCTTAAACGGTCATACGATGTGCATTTTTGTGCGTGATTTTTTACGGATCCAAACCAGGAAACTTTGGGTGTCTGGACTTTATGTTGGCCGGACATGAGCAGCGTCTGACGTCTCCTAATCACGCACACACGCCGCTATGCGGACGCAGCGCACTCTGTACGTCAGTACTAGCGGTCCAGCGTTCTCGAAAAAATGCGTTCATTTTCCACTTGCGTTGCGCGGTCGTACTTTCGTGCGGCCGTACTTCATATATTGTCTGTCATTGCGTGTCATTTGCTGCTAGTACGGTCGTGATTAAGTGCGCCTAAACGCACGTTAAAAGTGTGCTAGTCTGACCCCAGCCTTAAAGCACCTATTGTTACTTTCATCCAAAGCCTGCATAAGTTTCACAATAATTTAGCCAAAAAATCACAAAACTTTTTCTGCGTGTCCGAAAATGTCTCCTCTTTTCATACAGACTGCCGCCCCAAGCAGTTGTTTATGGATAGATTAAAGGAAAACCATTTACCCTCATTTAAAACCTCATTTTTTTTATTTTAAATGTTTCTATACATCCTACAAATCCGCCACTTCACAGGCAGGTTATGGGGACCTCCTAGGCACGATATTTGAAGGAATTTTTCGTTTTTATTTTTAACCCTTATTTCATGGAAAACTCACTGTCCCTTTAAAAATGCTTTTTTTTTAACTTTTTGTCCATGTTTCCTGTCCCCCAGGGCACTACCTGGACCCCCATACACCTTTTATGGCAAATATCTAGCATATATGCCCTCTTGGAGGGCACTCTAAAAAACGAATTTTCAGTCCCATTGACTTGTATTGAGTTCGAGTTCGGGTTCGGATTCGGATTCGAATGTTTGGAAAGTTCAGGTTCGGATCCGAACTGAACTCGGGGGGTGTTCGGCTCATCCCTATTTGTAATCTATGTCAGATGTGGGAAAGACATCCCACGCTTGGTCACCACATGCTTGAGGCGACATATGACCACCTGCCACGCATCCCGTTGACACAACACTTTGCATAGGTCCTCCTCCTCATCTGTCTATACCCCGACTATATGTCCTGCCATGTCATTGCCTACAACCTCCACTGACAGGGATGATGCTACAGAAATGGGGGTACCAGGTCCTTCCTGAGAATGTGAGAGCATCCCATCAGCTGAAGATTTACGCAGTCAGATTACGTTGCCCCAGCTGCTGCAGAGTAAAAAAAATATAGTCCCAACCAACCCCAAGCACAGCGTCTAAATGCCAGCTTAGCAAAATTACTTGCATTACAGCTGCTGCCTTTCCAGCTGGTGGACTCTGCTTCCTTTCCGTGAATTTTCTGAATGTGCTGTACCACAGTGGCAGGTTCCAAAACGCCATTTCTTTTCACGGAAGGACATTCCAGCACTATACCAGCACGTGGAACACAATGTTATCGAGTCATTGGGAAAGGCAGTCAGCAGCAAGGTGCACATGACTTTAGACACGTGGTCCAGCAAGCATGGACAGGGCCGTTACATTTCCTTCACGGCACACTGGGTAACTCTGATTGCAGCTGGGAGGGATCCAAGACGGGGCTCTGTGCTGGAGCTTGTTCATCCACCATGCCTCCAGAAAGCTGCTTGTATGAGGTCTGTCTGCTCCACCACCTCTTCCTCCTCCTCCTTCTCTGTCTCTGGTGAAGTGGCAGTTAAACTGACGCGTGGCAGGGGCTACGCAATGGCTCAAGCAAAAAGATGCCATACTGTGCTTGAGCTGGTTTGTTTAGGGGACAGGAGCCACACCGGGCTAGAAATTCTGTCAGCTCTGCAGGGGCAGGTGCAGAGATGGTTAACACCACGCCAGCTTCAGCTGGGAATTGTCATCTGTGATAATGGCAGCAACCTTCTCTTCGCCCTATGCCAGGGTAAGTTGACGCATGTACCATGCCTAGCACACATCCTAAATCTGGTGGTACAGCGTTTCCTAACCAGGTACCCAGGGCTGGCAGAGCTTCTAAGTCTGCAGCCACTTCAGACGGTCATTCCCAGCAAGTGTTCGCCTGGCAGAAATTCAAAGAGAATTCCACCTTCCCACAAACCGTTTGATCTGTGACATGCCCTTGCCCACCAGGTGGAACTCGACATTAGCAATGCTGCAGCGTCTGCACAAGCAGCAGAGGGCCATCAATGAGTACCTGTGTGAGTATGGCACGAGGACAGGATCAGGTCAACTTGTTTCCCCCCCGCAGTGGCTGATGATCAAGGATGCATGCACTGTACTGTCACCATTTGAGGAGGCAACGAGGATGGTGAGCAGTTACAGTGCATGCATCAGTGACACAATTCCTTTAGTGTTCCTGCTGGAGCACACTCTGCGGGGAATTATAGATGTGGCACTAGAGGCAGAGCAGCGGGAGGAAGAGGAGGCCTTCCCTAGCTCTCAAGGCCCCAGTCTTTATGCAGACAGCATTCCTGCGGGTCCTCAGATCAGACAGGAAGAGGATGAGGAGGATGAGGATGAGGATGAATATTTAAGTAGTGTTAAGTAGTGTTAAGTAATATTTAAGGTGGGGATTCCTCAAGGGGGGTTTTGTGTGACCAGAAACCCAATGACTAGTACGTGGCTGGGAGGAGGAAGTGCACGATGGGGTCATCCTCATTGACCAGGAACACTCGGAAGCTAATGCTACCTCCAACCTACGCTGAATGGGCTCCCTTATCCTGCAAAGCCTGCTAAAGGACCCCAGGATTCGTGCTATCAAGGAGAGGGATCATTACTGGTTGGCAACCTTTCTTGATCCACGATACAAGGGTAAAGTTGCAGAGCTCATCCTGCCCACACAGAGGGAGCACAGGATGAAACTACTTGAGGACGCTCTAAAGCGACACTTGTGTAACACCTTTCCAGGCACTGGTAGGTTACCAAGTGATGACACAGGTGCTTCTGAGGCTGCGGATAATCAGAGGAAGAGCGGTGAAGGCCGGGGCTGCTTGATTAATGCCTTTTTTAATTTTTTAAGCCCACGACGCCCAGGGACGTCAAATGTAAGCACCCATTGCCAGCGTCTTCACCATATAGTGCAGGACTACCTAGGGGCAAGGGCAGACCTGGATACCTTTACAGCATATGATCCACTGGCTTACTGGGTGTTGAGATTGGATCACCGGCCAGAACTTAGCCAATATGCTATGCAGCTACTAGGTTGTCCTTCATCCAATGTGCTTTCTGAAAGGAATTTCAGTGCCGCTGGAGGTTTTGTCACAGACAAAAGAGTGCGTCTGTCCACCGACTCTGTAGACCGGCTGACATTTATAAACATGAATCAGTCCTGGATCAGCAGCTATCAATCCCCTGATGCTGACATAACTGAATAGATCAGGGATCTCTTCTGCATTCCCAAAACCTCCACCACTGCACTCTTCCACAATACCACAGAGGGGTTACTTACGGTGTGAAGGCACTTGTTGCCACCAAAGGCACAATATTTGGGTGCACTGACGCCTGTACCAGATTCATATTATTTTATTATTGGACTGCAGGGTCCAACGCTGCACTCTTCCACAATACCACAAAGGGGTTACGGTGTGAAGGCACTTGCTGCCACCAAAGGCACAATATTTGGGGGCAACGCCACTGACGCCTATATTACCAGATTCATATCATTTTAATATTGGACCGCAGGGTCCAACACTGCACTCTTCCACAATACCACAGAGGGGTTACTTAAAGTGTGAAGGCACTTACTGCCACCAAAGGCACAATATTTGGGTGCACTGCCACTGACGCCTATACCAGATTCATATCATTTTAATATTGGACCGCAGGGTCCAACCCTGCTCTCTTCCACAATACCACAGAGGGGTTACTTACGGTGTGAAGGCACTTGCTGCCACCAAAGGCACAATATTTGGGTGCACTGCCACTGATGCCTATATTACTAGATTCATATCATTTTAATATTGGACCACAGGGTCCAACGCTGCACTCTTCCACAATACCACAGAGGGGTTACGATGTGAAGGCACTTGCTGCCACCAAATGCACAATTTTTGGGTGCACTGCCACTGACGCCAATACCAGATTCATATAATTTTAATATTGGACGGCAGGGTCCAACCCTACACTCTTCCACAATACTACAGAGGGGTTACATTGTGAAGGCTCTTGCTGCCACCAAAGGCACAATATTTGGGTGCACTGCCACTGACGCCTATACCAGATTCATTTCATTTTAATATTGGACCGCAGGGTCCAACCCTGCACTCTTCCACAATACCACAAAGGGGTTACGGTTAGGGATGTGCATTTCGGGTTTCGGAATTTTGGAACTTTCACGAAATGTCCCGATTCGTGTCTTCGGATTCGGCCAAATTTCGAATCGGGTCATATCCGAAAACGGCAGATCCGAACAGTTTTCCGAGCCAAAACGAAGAATTTTCAGAATTTTCGAATGGACTTGAAAATTGAAACGTGTCAAATCGAAATTTATTTTCGCTCTATTCGTGATTTCGGTTCCATTCGGTTCCAATCGTATTTATCGGTTATATCGCTGATTCTGTAAATTTTGTATCATTTCCAATGATCCGATAATTCTGTCGATACGGTAATTCTGCCCATTCTATCGTTTTTTTTATTAAATAAAGATCCTTTTTTTCTTATGAATATGCATTGCACAACTTTACTTAATCATATTAAAATGGTATGAAAAGAACAAAAATTAACAAAACGATTTTAAAAAACGCAAATCTGACCCAAATGGTCTGACTTTAAAAATAAAAACCAGAATAAAAGGTTTTAAAATGGAAAAAAAGCTGAACAAAGTTACAAAATTATCAGAAACGAAAAAAAAAAAACCCAGAAAAAATAAATTGATTTAAAACTAAAAAAATAAATAAAAATAATGCAGCATATGAATACGCACACTGCGGGGAACAAGCGCCTCTCTGCGCGGTATTAATGCAGCATATGAATATGCACACTGCGGGGAACAAGCGCCTCTCTGCTTGGTATAATTATTGCAGCATATGAATCCACACACTGCTGGGAAGCGCCTCTCTGCAGTATAATTAATGCAGCATGTGAATCCACACACACACTTTTTCACATTTTAACATGCGAGCGTTTACGGTTATAAATATATTTTCTATGAGTTGCGCTAGTTAAAAAAATTAGAGATGGGGGACTTATACATTTTTTTTGGGTGAAAATTACACAATTTTTAACAAATGCAACCCATACAAAAATCATTAGTTCAGCATCATTGTTCACATTATAATTGAAATGTGAACAATATTGCTGCATTAGCAAAACAAAAAACTATTTTTTTTTTTTTTTTATAATTCTTTATTTTTCCATTTTTCCAAGACAAAAAGGGCATCATATCACAAAAACACAGTTTTAAAGACTGCTACTGGTTAGCCCTGAGGAGCCCCTGCCAGAAGACCGCAGGGAAGGGACCCCGAAGAGGGGAGAGAAGAAGAGATAATAAGAAGAGAAGAAACACAAACATAGAGGGAAGAAAAAGAGGAAGAGACCTCCTGAGAAGGGGAGGAGGGGGAAGGGGATAGGGTGCCACCCCAAAGGAGTAAAAAACCCAGATATCACAACCCGCCAGAAAGTCCAACAATCCATCCCTCAACCCACATCAAACTCCAACCATGGGTTCCAGATCTTGCTATGTTGGGGCATGGTGTCTTGTATAAGAGCCGATAAACGGTCCATGTCCATATTATCTCTAATCCGAAGGTGCACTTGCGCCATAGACGGAAGGGACATAGATCTCCAGCCTTGGGCCACCGCTCTTTTAGCTGCCAAGACCATTTTATGCAACAGCTTATTCTCTGGTCTCGATAGGGCTTCCTGGGTGCGTTGAAGAAGAAATGTCCATGGGTCGAGAGCCACTCCACACTGCAGGACCTCTTGGATGAGGGCATGAATCTGAAGCCAAAAGCGACGTATCAGGGGGCATGTCCACCACATGTGGTAAAACGAGCCCTTAATGCTGCAACCTCTCCAGCATAAGTCAGAGGAAGACCCGTCCATGTGAGAAAGCTGTGAGGGGGTAACATACCAGCGAAACAACATCTTGTAAGCCTGCTCCTGGTGGGCCACATTGATGGAACAGTGTGCCACATTGTCCCAAATATCCTCCCATTCCTCACTGGGCAGGGCATCCCCCACATCTCTCTCCCAGCGTGCAACATAAGTTGGGTCCCCCCATATCGGAGAGCCTGAACAGAGGGAGACATAAAGCGAGGAGATCATCGATTTCGTGATGCGAGCGTCATTACAGCGAGCCTCAAACGCCGTCAAGGAAGACGTGGCGGCCGTACGGACTTCTGGCGTCCGCACATAGTACATGACCTGCAAGTAGCGAAAGAAGTCCGCCGGTCCAACCGGACCTCTGTGTTGAATGTCCGCAAACTGAAGCAGTGCACCCGCTGAGTAGAGGTGGTGGATCCTCTGAAGGCCCAAGTCCTCCAGATTCGCAAAAGGGCGAGGGCATAGGCCCGGTGGAAACTTCCGGTTGCGCAGAAAAGGCATCATAGCTGAATGTTCTTTAGCAAAAGTGAAGCGACGGTTCACAGTGTCCCAAATTTGTAGAGAGTTAATGGTGGCAGTGCAGGTGGAGCGAAGGATTGGTCGATAGGTTGTGGGAAGCCAAAAATAGAATTGCGGAAAGTCAGGAGCAAAAAGATGAGACTCCAAGTCCGCCCAACGGTGCGTACCAGGTGGTGCATGAAAGGTAACAAACTGTGCTAGTTGGGCAGCATGGTAATATTGTAACAAACTCGGAACTCCCAAACCTCCCACCGCCCTCGGTCTATGTAACACCCTTCTAGCCACCCTGTGTCGTTTATTATGCCAGATGAACCGGTCCACATGGGATTGTAGATGCGCCAACGAGGCCGGAGGGACAGGCACCAGGAGGGTTTGGAACAGGTATAGGATTCGGGGGAGTAGATTCATTTTTACGCTAGCAATACGACCCACCCAGGAGACATTAAAGGCATCCCACGTGTCCATATCAGCTATAAGACGTTGGATCAGTACATCATAGTTAGCTCTAATCATTGCTGCGGGATCACTGGTCAGCTTCACTCCCAGATATGTGAGAGAAGAGGTGGAGAAGTGAAACCCCGTGAGGATACGCAACCGTTCGACCTCCGTTTTCGGTGTGCCTACTGGCAAAGCGCGAGATTTATCAATATTGATCTTAAACCCGGAAACGTTCGAGAAATCACGAAGAAGGGAAAGCAAATGGGGCACAGATTGGACCGGGTCCGTGATGGTCAGGAGAAGGTCGTCCGCATACGCTGACACCAGGAATTCCTCCCCTCCAACCTGTAAACCCGTGATGGACGTGGAGGACCGTAATTTATCCAGCAGGGGCTCAAGGGCCAGAGCGAAGAGCATGTGTGACAGGGGGCAACCCTGCCGCGTTCCGTTACCTATGGGGAAGGATTCCGGGGAGGCCACCGTTGTGATTATTTTCGTAAGGGGGAGTCATAAAGGACCCAGATAGCTGCGCAAAAGCCAGGGGGAAATCCCCAATGCTCCAGTAGGTGAAATAAGTAAGGCCAGCCCACCCTATCGAACGCCTTCTCCGCATCCAGAGAGAGGAGCAGAGAAGGCGTCCCCGTCTCGCGAGCTCTCTCAATCAGGACCACGTTTCTCCTTGTATTTTCGTATGCCTGCCTCGTGGGAATGAACCCGACCTGGTCCGGGTGAATAATGGAGGGGAGAATTACTCCCAGTCTGTTTTCGTAAATATCTTATAATCAACATTCAATAGAGAGATTGGTCTATTGTTGTGGGGGTAGGAAGGGTCTTTGCCCTCTTTAGGAATCAAAATCACATCGGATCGGAGGAAATCCGGAGGCACCGACTGTCCCTCCAAAATTCCATTATACAGTTTAACTAGATATTTTCTCCAGTGGGGAGAGAACTTTTTATAGTAAAAAGCTGTGAAACCGTCCGGGCCAGGGGCCTTATGGGGTTTCATTTGTTTAATCACTGATGCCACTTCGGCCTCTGAGACCTCTGACCCCAGCCCCTCCAGCAAGAGGGGGGGAGCTCCGGGCCCTTCCATGTGGCCAGGAATTCCCGCACCTCCCGCACATGGTCTGGATTTCGGAGGGAGTGATCCGGGGAGTGGTTATATAATTGCTCAAAGTATTCAGTAAAGATCTGGTTTACCTCGCTGGGGATAGTAGTGATCAAACCCTGGGGCGTATGGGCTGAAGTCACCAATTTGGATCTAGTTTGGTTCCTTAGTTTGCGCGCTAACATGGTGTGTGCCTTGTCCGAGTATTCATAAAAGGTCCGCCTGGTCCAAGCTAAGGACCGGGCCACATCCGTCAATAGGGCAGACCGGAGTTCCTGGCGTACTGTTGCAAGGGCATCAAAATCAGCCTGAGAGTGAGAGGACTTGTGCACTGTTTCCCGGTCAGCCAGCCTCTCCTGGAGTTCCACCAGCAGACGTGTCCTCTCCCTCTTTAGCCTGCTACCAATCTGAATCAGGTGGCCTCGTATGACTGCCTTATGGGCCAGCCACAAGGAGTCAGGTCCAATATCGTCTAGGTCGTTCTCCTCAAAGTATCTGTCCAGATGGGCAGACACTTTTTCCATCACTGCAGCCGATTGTAAGATGGAAGAGTTGAGGCGCCAGGACCAACCTGAGCGAGTTCCCGGTAGTCTCACCCATACAGACACGGGCGCATGGTCAGACCAACTAATTGAGCCGATCGCCGTGCGGGTAGTCAATGGGATCGTCCTGGCTGGCAACAAGAACAGGTCTATCCTCGAGTATGAGGAGTGAGGGTGGGAATAAAAGGAGAAATCGTGGTCCCCTGGGTGATGGAGTCGCCAAACGTTGAGCAGCTGCGCGTTGCGTATAAACCGAGCTAGCAACGCATCCTGAGGAGATACCGTAATTCTGGTACCTAGCGCTCCGGATTTCCTGTCAATTTCTGGCGCAGGGGCCGCGTTAAAGTCCCCCCCATGATCAGAAAGGAACCTTCCGGTAGCTGTAGGAGCGTCGTAAGGTGGGCCCAGAAAGAATCTTCCGGGGTGTTGGGGGCATAGACATTCAGCAAAGAGATAGCCACATTATTAACAGTCCCCCGGATCAGGATATACCTGCCCTCATCATCTCTATCCACATGTTGAACCGTCATCTGGCACGATTTATGCAGTAAAATCGCAACCCCCGGCGTTTACCGGTGCAGGAAGCGAAAAAGGAGCATGGGAAGGTACGGTCTGTGAGGCTGAACTGGCGTGCCCGGGCAAAATGCGTTTCCTGCAGGAATTCTATCTGACATTGTGCGCGTTTTAGTTCACGGAGGACCAATCTCCTCTTCGTAGGGGAATTCAGTCCCTTAACATTTTGGGACAATATTTGGCATTCAGGAATCATGAGTGGAGTGGAGGGGAACGCCACGGGCAGGCCAGATCAGGTACACAGGACAGGGCGGCACCCCTGAGGACCTAGTGGGGGGGGAAGGAGGATAGAGGGACCAAGGGGATAAGAGACTGGGAGGTGAGGAAGGGGAGGAAAAGAGGAAAGAAAAGAAGAAGACACATAAAAGAAAAAATGAGAGAAAAAACTTCCGGACTTATCCATTGCCGGAACGACCATGGGGATGGTCAGAAAGGAGACGCGACCCTGGTTGAAGACCAGTAGGATCGCAGAACGGACGTCACCGAGCAAGCAATGGAGCATGAGAAAACGACCTAAAAACAATGTTACGACACTTTACATCAACGACAGTATCCCCACCATTATCATGAACATTGATAGCCTAACATTACGGGGTTATATGGCAATTGGTGAACATTCACAACTCAACTAATGCATCCACCTGATACCGTGTGGGCAAGAAAAAGAAAAATATCAATATCACCGCCGGGGTCTCCCCATCTTCTCAGCCCGGATCCCTGTCCCCCTCCTCTCGAATCCGAGAGGGGACCTTCTCCCAGCGTGATGTGAGCTGAGGTGCCGGGGAGGGGGACGAGAGCAGGTTACCAGCGTCCGGTAAAGGAGGGCAATCCAGGTGGGTGAAGAATTGCTGCGGGTCAGATTGTAGGGTTAGAGTTGAGGTTTTACCGCCAGCGAAGGCCAAGAGCTTGAACGGGAAGCCCCAGGCATAGCGGATGTTATGACGGCCCAGGTGGGCTGTGATGGGGCGCCAGGCCCTTCGACGCTGTAGGGTCTCCGGTGCCAGATCCTGAAACAGGGCGAGCTTTACTTCTTCATACACCAGATCCACTTCTCTGCTTTTATGCATGACTTCCTCCTTAACTGTGTAATAATGAAGTTGAAATATGACATCACGAGGTTGTTGGGAGTCAGCCCGGGGAGCTCTCAGGGCTCTGTGAATCCTGTACATGAGTAACCTGGCCGGGGGCACCTCTGGAACCAAGCGTTTAAGAAGGCCCAACACCGTCTCGTGTAGCTCACGTGGTTGTATAGACTCGGGTAATCCCCACAGGCGTATGTTGTTGCGGCGGGATCTATTGGCGACATCCTCAAGGGCAAGTTCCAAACGGTCCATGCGGTGAGATAATGTGCCAGTCGTGCGCGCCAGCGTATTGTGAGCATCCACGAGGTCCCCTGTGCCTTCCTCCAGTTCCCCAATGCGCAGGCCCAAGGCCCCCACTTCGCACGTACCTCCGTGGCTATTTTGGCTATGTCCATCGCCAGACTCGCCTGCATGTCACCCATCCTGGCCAAAATTTGAGAGATATCAGCTCTAGATGCGCTGGTTGGGACCCTCCTTAGTCCGAGTCCATGCCTGTCTCCACGCTGCGGTTCCGGCCGCCATCTTGGCTATCTTCCAGGCCGCGGCGCTGGAAAATTGGCGCCACTACTGTGGTCGATGGATCCTGTTTTTTGCCACCTCGGGTGGTCCCCGGCATGCTCCCGGTAAGGGGGGGTTGAAATGGTGGGTCAAATTGATCTGTGTGCTGCTGCTATGCTTCGTTTTGATGGCTAGGTGCGGGAGCTCCTACACCATGTGTCTGGCTCGGTCGGCGTCCAGACTCCGCCCCCTCACTATTTTGTTTTAAAATTTATTTATTTTTTAATATTTTTTTATTTAATTTTTTATTTTTAATATTTTTAATTAACTTTTACCATGATCATGTTTTGGTATGGTTGGAAAGGCTATGCTCTGGCCGATCCAACAATACCAAACATTAACCCCTAGGTGCCACGGCACAGATTGGGAGATAGGAGGTTCATTGGAACCCCCTACCTCCACCATTGGTGGCTGGCAACTAGGTTGTTAACTCCAGAAATACTCTATCCGACATCCCGATGTCAAACATTGGGACTTTGGATAGATTTCGACTATTTTATTTTTTTAACTTTTGGATAGTCGAAATCTATCCAAAGTCCTGATGTTTCACATCTGAACTTTGGATAGAGTAAGTCTGTGTGGCCGTTAAACATATATACATTACAATTTTCTAACCATCAGCACGCTGGATAGCACTGTTGCTGTCCAGCGTCCTGATCCTGACCGTTAGAAAATCTGACTGCCTATATGTTATTTCCAATGATCCGATATTTCTGTCAATACGATAATTCTGTCGATACGATAATTCTGTCGTAGTCGGATCATTTACGTCCGCGGTTCACGCATGATGGGATATGTCTATGATGGGATACGTGTGTATGTCCGTCTCCATTACGGCCTGTTGTAAACTTTACGGAGCCATTGTAAGGTTTGAGAATTTTTTGGACAGACCAAAAAAAAAAACATCCCATCATGGCTCAAACTCAAAGAGAGTCCTTCGGACACGTCATCCCCTTCCACCCCAGAGACACCCAGGAAGAAGCGGGCCAGCAACATGGCATTTGAGGAGATGGTGGAGCTGGTTCGCATCTTCGACAAGCGTGACTATGACTGCCGTAAGGGCCCTTACGGCAGGAAGAACAATGTCCGCAAGGACCGTATCCTTGCAAAGGTGTGCACCACCCTCCTGGAAATGTTTGATAAGGACTGAAGTAACGACCAGCTGCAGAAGCGCTGGTCTGACCTTAAGACGCGCGAGGAGGAGCAATTGAGGCACATCTGGCGCGTCATAGCCAAACGTAAGTGTTATGTTATATTGTAAAGCGCTGCGCAAACTGTTGGCGCTATAAAAATCCTGTAAAATAATAAGGTGCTTGCATGTGCTAATGTGCACAGAAATACGTTGATTGATCTAGTCCTTTTTCCATGCAATGTGTATAGCTTTGCATTTTCAGGACTCATACATGCATTTTTGCCATAGCTCTTCTTTTTTGTGATTTTACGTATTCGTGAAAATTGTGATATTTGATGTATGAAGATGAATATGTTAATTTTTTTAACAAGCACAACTCATATAAAATATAACCGCAAACGCTTGCATGTTAAAGTGTGAAAAAAAAACACTTTACAGCAGGAAGAACAATGTACGCAAGGACCGTATCCTTGCAAAGGTCCGCACCACCCTCCTGGAACTGTTTGACACGGACCGAAGTAACGACCAGCTGCGGAAGCGCTGGTCTGACCTCAAGACGCGCGAGGAGGAGTAATTGAGGCACATCTGGCGCGTCATAGCCAAACGTAAGTGTTATGTTATATTGTAAAGCGCTGCGCAAACTGTTGGCGCTATAAAAATCCTGTATAATAATAAGGTGCTTGCATGTGCTAATGTGCACAGAAATACGTTGATTGATCTAGCCCTTTTTCCATGCAATGTGTATAGCTTTGCATTTTCAGGACTCATACATGCATTTTTGCCATAGCTCTTCTTTTTTATGATTTTACGTATTCGTGAAAATTGTGATATTTGATGTATGAAGATGAATATGTTAATTTTTTTAACAAGCACAACTCATATAAAATATAACCGCAAACGCTTGCATGTTAAAGTGTGAAAAAAAAAACACTTTACAGCAGGAAGAACAATGTACGCAAGGACCGTATCCTTGCAAAGGTCCGCACCACCCTCCTGGAACTGTTTGACACGGACCGAAGTAACGACCAGCTGCGGAAGCGCTGGTCTGACCTCAAGACGCGCGAGGAGGAGTAATTGAGGCACATCTAGCGTGTCATAGCCAAACGTAAGTGTTATGTTATATTGTAAAGCGCTGCGCAAACTGTTGGTGCTATATAAATCCTGTATAATAATAATAATAATGTGCTTGCATGTGCTAATGTGCACAGAAATACGTTGATTGATTTGCGTTTTCAGGACTCATACATGCATTTTGGCATAGCTCTTCTTTTTTGTGATTTTACGTATACGTGAAAATTCTGATATTTGATGTATGAATATGAAATTACAATGCTGGATTTGTGTTTTTGGCACTGTGTGTACCAGGGGAGCAACTAGAAATCACAGGGACCCATTTCAAAATGTTGTATGGGCCCCCTCCCCCGCCTGCAACCTAACACTCGCATGCCCCCCAAAAAATGAACACACGACCACTACACTCATGCATGTAGCACACTGTACCCAAGCAACAGCTTATAATAATTAATTTGTCCCCCCAGCATACCAATTAATTAGGTACTGGCTGGGTGGAGTAGAGGTAACATCCCTGCTCTGCGTGGAGAGAGAGCCTTGAGGAGTGGGACTGGAGACATGGGTTCGATCCCGGCAAGAGCACCTCTCCGTCTCCAGTAAGTGTCCCGTCCTTGGGCAAGACACCTAATGGTACATTACTCGCCACTCAGGACATACAGAAAACCAGAGACATCTCAATGTTATGTATCCTTCATGTAAAAATGAGAAATCTCAATGTATCCTTCGTGTAAAACATGAGAAATCTCAATGTATCCTTCTCGTAAAACATGAGAAAACTCAATGTATCCTTGTAAAACTGAGAAATCTCAATGTACCCTTCGTGTTAAAACATGAGAAATCTCAATGTACCCTTCGTGTAAAACATGAGAAATCTTAGGCTGGGGTCAGACGAGCGCATTTTTAACGTGCGTTCTGGCGCACATAATTACGGCCGCACTAGCAGCAAATGACGGGCAATGACAGCCAATATACGAAGTACGGTCGCACGAAAGTCCGGCCGCGCAACGCAAGTGGAAAATGAACGCATTTTTTCGAGAACGCAGAACCCCTAGTACGGACGTACAGAGTGCGCTGCGCCCGCTAGCGGTGTGTGTGTGTGATTTGGAGACGTCAGACCATGCTCGTGTCCGGCCAACATAACGTCCAGACGCAAAAAGTTTCCTGGTTTGGATTCGTAAAACATACGCACGAAAATGCGCATCGTATGACCGTTTTCGTATATTCCGTGAAAAAATACATCAATGCATTCGGACGCACTTTTTTACGTTCGCGTGTAAAAATACTTTTGTCTGACCCTAGCCTTAATGTATCCTTCTCGTAAAACATGAGAAATCTCAATGTATCCTTCTCGTAAAACATGAGAAATCTCAATGTATCCTCCCCGGGAGGCAGGGTTTGGTTGTTTACTTTGACAATAGCTGGTTGGGAGTGGACAGGGGGCAATTGTATGTTACTTTTGACAAGCTGAATGAATGTACAAACAAGGAAGGTCCTCTCTCGTTGACTTTTTTTGAAAAACGCCACTATGCAGAGGTGACAGGTCCAACAGTTAGAATTTGCATAGCAAATGGTGAACATGTCATGTACCTCCTAAAACTATTGCATTATGTCAGATATTCACAATAAACATCCTTTGGCCTTGAGCTCAAACACCATTTACATAATCTATTGAAAAGGGAATCAGATAGTGTGTGGCTGAGACTAGTAGACAATGGTGACTCACACAACCTTAGACATGTAAACTGATAACAGATAGACAAAGAAAATAAGAAATCTCTTTAGCATAATCCACAAATTAATTACTCGTCTCAAAACTATTTATTATCCTATACGAAAGAAAGCATTTGACAATAGTCGCACTCGCAGCCAGGTTGCTCGTATCTTTAAAAAAAAGTCACATTTTACCTAAAGAAATAACGTATATATTTAAAACTAAAGCTAAGCAATTTAGTTACACTAAACTAATTTAAACTAAAACCAAGCAATGTACAATATATTTAAAATCACACCACACAATATAATTGAATATAAAGTCTTTCCCAAGGCAAATGTCTATACTTTGGTGTTTTTCGCCATGGGAAATAAAAGTCTTGGGGTTTGAAGCGTGGAGCGCTACGTCAGTTCCATGACACTATCCGTCTTTGAAATGAAAACCAGAGAAATCTCAATGTATCCTTCCTGGGAAAACAGAGAAATATCAATTTATTTCTCACCAATATCAATTAATACCCCCATCCCCAATATCAAATCAATTTATCCCCCCAAATATCAATTCATCCCCCCATATCAATTTATCCCAAAGGCACCGGCTGCCCCCTGGTTGTTGTGACTTATCCTCACTGGGCCCCACTCGGCTGCGAGCCTCATAGCACCCGCGTGGGTCACTATGGCGGTAGTTCCGCCAGTGCTGTGTACTGTAGTGTGTTGGGTGGGTTGTTGTGATTGAGTGATGCATGCGAGATGACCCGCAGCTTATCCAATATTGGCTCCCACCTGCGCATCAAAAAAAATATCTGAGCCTCTGCTAAGTAAGTGGTAGGATGGGACATGTAGTTCTTCTGAAAGTGCATCCAAACAGAGCCGCGTTCAATTAGTACCTCAGCAGCTGCTGAATTGATGCTGTGCAGCAATTCAGTTTGCTGCAGCAGTGTCATTGAACGCTTTGGATGCGAATTTCAAAACAAAATGACCGATTATTGTTGTTTCTGCTATATCCACGGTTAAGACTGAGCCCATCTTTGAAAAAGCTAAAAGCAGTCAGCACAATTCCGTTTTGTATGCACGCAACACAAATAATAGTTTTTATTGAATAAACGTAATGTTTGGTGCAGGAGGGGTGGGGTCGCGCCTATTCCCCGAAGGGTTGGCTGCAACCACCAAATGCATCCAGCCCAACAACATGTGTAGAACATAACAAAGAACAAAAATGTCATCTGTGCTTACTCCAATTATACCGTGTGAAACTAAACACAATTAGAGGTTTGGTTTCTTATCAATGGCCATTATAAGACTAGCTCGCCCGCCAATGTCACGGCACCTCTAAAAGGGGCGAGTCCTAACCAAAATGAAACCACAGGCTGCTACATAGCAAACCATACCTGCTCATGCTGCTTGTCAAACATGAGGTAGACTGGTGGGCCTTTATTTATGCTCCCCCAGAAACAAAATCCACTTTGGGATCAAAACAAAGACATGGAGCGGAGTCTTGCTGCAGGGATGACCTGGCTGGAAGTACATTGAAACATACATGGTGCAGGAGGGGTGGGGTCGTGCTTATTCCCCGAAGGGTTGGCTGCAACCACCAATTTTTTTTTAATTGAACCGTAATATATGTCTATGTGCAGGGGTAAATAATAAATAAATATTTTGTGACTTTAGAACTATGAGATGGGAGTAGTAGTGGTGGGTCAAGCTGGTAGTGGGGTAGTGGAGGGGTGTCGCAATACGTTCGGCAATATAGTGTATAGATATACCATTTTTTCCAGTCTGCATTATTTATGTGTTATTTTTTGGATTTGGCAGAAAACAAAAAGGCATCTCATGCCCCGGCGGCGGCGGGGACCAACACCTCCAGTGCCCCACAGCCTGGCACAATGGAGGAGGAGGGGGACCAACGGGCAACCACCAGCTCTGGTAAATACTGTTTACGTTCAAGCTGGTAGGGGGTAGTGGAGGCGTGTCGCAATACTTTCGGCAATATAGTGTATAGATATACCATTTTTTCCAGTCTGCATTATTTACGTGTTATTTTTTGGATTTGGCAGAAAAAAGAAAGGCATCTCATGCCCCGGCGCCGGAGGCGGCGGGAACCAGCACCTCCAGTGCACCAGTAGAGGAGGAGAGGGAGCCACGGGCAACCACCAGCTCTGGTATATACTGTTATATTTTGCAACGACTTTTGGTCAAAAACAGAAACCTTTTTTGTTAACTGTATTTTCATTTCATTTTATTATATATAGCACAAGAGGTACAGGAGGAGGAGCAGGAGGAGGAGGATGAGAGGGAGACGGAGACGGAGCTGTAGGAGGCCGCCAGTTCAGGTTTTTTACTGTTGTATTTTGCAACGACTTTTGGTCAAAAACAAACCAGTTTTGTTGTTTACTGTATTTTTTTATTTCTTTAATTTCTTAGATATAGCACCAGAAGAGGTGCTGACGGTGGTTGTAGGGGAGGAGGAGGACGGGGACGGGGAGTCGGAGCCTCAGGAGCCCGCCAGCTCGGGTATATACTGTTAGAATTTTTAATGACTTTCAGTCAAAAATAGAAACCTGTTTTACTTACTGTATTTTTCTTCTTTCATTAATTGGATATATAGCAGGAGAAGGCAGACCGAACAGGTCCAGCGTCCGGATGGCCATTGGGGAGCTGCGCCTGGCTGGCAACAAAATTCACACCATCCAGGAGTTGCTCCAGGAGGTACGGGAGCATGTGGACAATGCCGTGGATGTCCTGGAACACTTCTAGAGAGACCAGCCTCCTCCTCCCCATGTTTTGCCCAGTTGGGCAGTTTGCCTATGTGGCATTGTTTATAAATAAATGTTATATTTTTTCACTATCTTCCTGTCTGTGTGTGTTGCTTTTCCTTACTTAATATGTATTGTTTGGTTTCCTCACTGTTAAAATTATATGTACATAAATTTATTGACATTTCTATGGACCCTTTGTCATAAATTTGTCATCATATTTGTGGCCATGAATGTGACTGAACATTCTACACTGCCTGCTTGGCCAAAAAATGTCACACACTTTAACACAACCTTGTTGTACTGCCTTGAGATTTCATTACCGTGGCATGGTTTTGGTAAGCTTAGGCGATGTCACAACATGGATTTTTGTCCATAGTCACATTCATTGTATAATGAAGAATTTATAAAAAAATATTGATGGCAGCACTGCGGGAAGTCTTCTCCGACGTAACCCAAAGATTCTCAGTGCGGCTCAGGTCTAGTTTATTTGCCCCTGTTCGCGGCTTCACGCAACTCCTCCTCCCAGCTATGAGCTCTCTCCCACCGCTGCCCGGCGACACTGCAGAGAGAGGCGCTTCTCCGCAGTGTGTGTGTGGATTCATATCCTGCATTAATTATACTGCAGAGAGAGGCGCTTCCCAGCAGTGTGTGGATTCATATGCTGCATTAATTATACCGCAAAGAGAGGCGCTTCCCCACAGTGTGTGGATTCTTATGCTGCATTAATTATACTGCAGAGAGGCGCTTCCCTGCAGTGTGCGTATTCATATGCTGCATTATTTATACCACAGAGAGGCGCTTCCGCGGCCCCGCAGTGTGCGGATTCATATGCTGCATTAACCACTTGGCTGCTAAGGACGCGCACAGCGCCTCCTGCATGCCAACTTACCAAGTGTTCCTCCTGTGCTATGGATGCGCTGAGCGCGTCCTTAGCACAGGAGGCAGGCAGCAATCAGCCGGGATTCCTGCCGATTGCTGCGCCCCCAGGTGGGGGCCAGATCCTGATTCGGCACAGAAAGGCATCAGGTCATGATCCTCTCCTGGAGCTGGCTGACATCTTGGATGTCGGCCAAGCTTCTGGGATCTCCACCTGACGACTGGCGTCATCGTGCATAGCGCAATGACGTCAGTTCTGGAGTTAACCCCTAACTGTGACCAATGTTGGAGATAGGGGGTTCCAATGAACCCCCTATCTCCCGATCCGCGGCAGCTATCGGTTAATGTTTGGTATCGTTGGATCTATCCATAAACAACTGCTTGAGGCGGCAGTCTGTATGAAAAGAGGAGACATTTTCGGACACACAGAAAAAGTTTACTGATTTTTTGGTGGTGAAAAGCAGGAGAATGACTGGAGAATGTAAAATTCTAGACCAAATAGCCGATTTGGAAAGTGAGATAAATGGGAGAATTTTTCTGGTTTGGCTATTTTGACCTAGAATTTTCCATTCTCCAGTCATTCTCCTGAGTTTCACCTTTCTCTGAATAACCCTGTCAGGGTTATTCAGAGAGCGGTGAAGAGCAGGAGAATGACTGGAGAAGGGAAAATTCTAGGTCAAAATAGCCAAACCAGAAAAATTCTCCCATTTAGGCTAGGGTCAGATGAGCGAATTTTTAACGTGCGTTTAGGCGCAATTAATCACGGACGCACTAGCAGCAAATGACGGGCAATGACGGCCAATATACGAAGTACGGTCGCACGAAAGTCCGGCTGCGCAACGCAAGTGGAAAATGAACGCATTTTTTCGAGAACGCAGAACCGTTAGTACGGACGTACAGAGTGCGCTGCGTCCACTAGCGGCGTGCGTGCGTGATTTGGAGACGTCAGACCCTGCTCATGTCTGGCCAACATAACGTCCAGACACCCAAAGTTTCCTGGTTTGGATCCATAAAAAATCACGCACAAAAATGCGCATTGTATGACCGTTTTCGCGCAATCCGTGAAAAAATACGTCAATGCATTCGGACGCACTTTTTGACGGTCGCTGCGAAAAATGCGTTAGTCTGACCCTAGCCTTATCTCACTTTCCAAATCGGCTATTTGGTCCAGATTGTTCTCTTTTCCTGCCATTCTCCTGGTTTTCACCTTTCTCTGAACAACCCTGAGAGAGAGGTGAAAGCCAGGAGAACTGGCAGGAGAAGAGAACAATCTAGACCAAATAGCCAATTTGGAAAGTGAGTTAAATGGGAGAATTTTTCTGGTTTGGCTATTTTGACCTAGAATTTTCACTTCTCCAGTTATTCTCCTGCTTTTCACCGCTCTCTGAATAACCCTGTGAATGTTTAATCCCGAGGTGAAAAATAACATTGCTTTAGATTTTTTTCAAACACCAGATAACCACTTGGCTGCTATGGACGCGCTCCGCGCGTCCAGCCAAGTGGTTCTCCTGTGCTATGGACGCGCTGAGCGCGCCCATGCACAGGAGGCAGCAATGCGCCGGATTCCGGTGGATTGCTGCGCCCCCCGAAGCGGGCTGACATCTTGGATGTCAGCCCAGTACTCCGGGACCCCGGCAGAGCAATTAGATGTCATCGCGGCGGTGCAATGACATCTAATTCAGGCCCCCCCCCCTGCATGTGCGGAGGAAGCGCCTGAAAAGGAGGGGGGAGGTCCTTCGGACCTCTCTCCCTCCCGATTGCCAGGGGGCAGAGGGTTAATCCAGGCACCATTTGGAAGGGCACAGCCTGCCCTTCCAAACGGTGGCTGTGATTAACCCCTGGGTTGACGGATCACGAATCGGCGCTGAAAAGCGCCGGATCGTGATCCTCTCCTGGAGCTGGCTGACATCTTGGATGTCGGCCAAGCCTCCAGGAACTCCCCCTGAGGACTGGCGTCATCATGCATAGCACGATGACGCCAGTCCTGGAGTTAACCCCTAGCTGCCACCAATGGTGGAGATAGGGGGTTCCAATGAACCCCCTTTCTCCCGATCCGTGGAAGCTAGGGGTTAATGTTTGATATCGTTGGATCGGCCAGAGCATGGACTTTCCAAGGATACTAAACATGAGCATGAAAAATGTTTTTTTTAAAAAAATAAAAATAAAAATAAAAAAATATTTTAAAAAAAATTCTAAAAAAAATAAACAAATTTTTTGGTTTGTTTTTGTTTTGTTAATGCAGCAATATTGTTCCCATTTCAATTATAATGTGAACAATAATGCTGCACTAACGATTTTTGTATGCGGTGCGTTTGTTAAAAAAAAGCAAAATTTTCCCCCCAAAAAAATGTAACGAGACCCCATTTCTAATTTTTTTAACAAGCGCACCCCATACAAAATATAACCGCAAATGATCTCATGTTAAAATGTGAAAAAAAACACTTTACACATAATAAATTATTGAAAATTCTAATTTTATTGCATTTTTTGCTTTAATATACAGACATGACATAACATATACATATAATAATGACATATTATGAATCTGCCAAGTCTGCCGGAAAGAACGATATATAATATGTCTGGGTCATATCAAAATATGGCTACAAAACACGGTTAAACATGATGAGCGAAAGCGGTAGAAATGACCTCAGCACAGAGGTGTGAAAAGCCTCAGCAGCGAAAGGGTTAAATGCAGCATATTAGGATGTTTTAGGGAAATTTATTCTCAAATCTCAATCAGAAGCAGACACCACCCCACCCCCTCACTATATTGTACAATGTATCAAATTGATTACCAGACTAAAAACACCTGGTGTTATGCCCATTTGTGAACAGAGGTCATTTAGAGTTGATAATCTTTCCACGTACACATTAGTTTTTAATTCAATATCTAATAAACTGTTGCTTATAATATTCTGCAGTAAAGAGTCTCTTTATTTCTAGATTTTTTAGTATTTTTTTAAGCATTTTCTATACATTTTTCAAAATTTCTTTTTTTTTTCGAACTCGAACCGAACACGCCCAAAAAGTTCGAAATTCGCAAACTTTCGAACTGCCAAAGTTCGGGTCGAACTCCGAACCATCCAAACCCGAACAGCTCATCCCTAATAAGGACTACCTGAGTGTGTTTTAGCGACATTCCATAATATCATATCAGCGCTGCTCAATTTTTGGTTGTATATTTCCATGATTCTTTGACCATCTATTGCACTCAAACATTTTTGGGAAATATAGACTATCAACATCTAGTGGGCCTGAATTTGACACCCCTGCCTTACAGCTTTCTTTTTTCTAACTCAGCATAACATTCACTGATGGACAGATTGACCTTTACGATAACCCAGTTTAATCCATTTCAGTCCAAACATACTGCATACTGTTTGCAAATGCTAAACCAGCTCAGAGTACTATAGCAACTAATTCCATTATTAAGTACTCATTTGCTTTAGTGCTGAAGAATAATAGGGTAGGTGATTTAACCCCTTGACTACCATGATCAAGTATACCTGATCTTCAAAAGCTCCTGCAGGTACCCCGTGATCGAGTATACTCGATCTAGTCTTATCCTTGAGCAGTGCAAAGGAATTTCATTTGTTGAAAACAAAATTCCCATGCATATGGTTTCCAAAACATGTTCTTAAAGTTAAAGCATACCGGACATTACAAACGATGTGCTACAGCTCGGGTAACTGCTCTCTGGTCTGCAGCAGAGAAATGTAACCAGCAAGGGTATCCATCTGTCTGCCAGGAGCTCACTGTATTGTAAAAATGTATGTATAGACATTACATGCAGTATTACAGTTTGGGTAAAGGAAGTTTTCCATTAACCCACTTATTTCTGAAAGGAATGTTTTGGAAACCCACCTTGCAGTGTACAGTGGGGCAAAAGAGTATTTAGTCAGCCACCAATTGTGCAGGTTCTCCCACTTAAAATGATGAGAGAGGCCTGTAATTGTCATCATAGGTACACTTCAAGTATGAGAGACAAAATGTGAAAAAAAATCCAGAAAATCACATTGTCTGATTTTTAAAGAATTTATTTGCAAATTATGGTGGAAAATAAGTATTTGGTCACCTACAGTACAGTACAAACAAGCAAGATTTCTGGCTCTCACAGACCTGTAACGTCTTCTTTGAGAGGCTCCTCTGTCCTCCACTCGTTACCTGTATGAATGGCACCTGTTTGAACTTGTTATCAGTATAAAAGACACCTGTCCACAACCTCAAACAGACACACTCCAAACTCCACTATGGTCAAGACCAAAGAGCTGTCGAAGGACACCAGAAACCAAACTATAGACCTGCACCAGGCTGGGAAGACTGAATCTGCAATAGGCAAGCAGCTTGGTGTGAAGAAATCAACTGTGGGAGCAATCATTAGAAAATGGAAGACCTACAAGACCACTGATAATCTCCATCGATCTGGGGCTCCACGCAAGATCTCACTCCTTGGGGTCAAAATGATAACAAGAACAGTGAGCAAAAATCCCAGAACCACACGGGGGGACCTAGTGAATGACCTGCAGAGAGCTGGGACCAAAGTAACAAAGGCTACCATCAGTATCACACTACGCCGCCAGGGACTCAAATCCTGCAGTGCCAGACGTGTCCCCCTGCTTAAGCCAGTACATGTACGGGCCCATCTGAAGTTTGCTAGAGAGCATTTGGATGATCTAGAAGAGGATTGGGAGAATGTCATATGGTCAGATGAAACCAAAGTAGAACTTTTTTTGGTAAAAACTCACCTCATCGTGTTTGGAGGAGAGAGAATGCTGAGTTGCATCCAAAGAACACCATACCTACTGTGAAGCATGGTGGTGGAAACATCATGCTTTGGGGCTGTTTTTCTGCAAAAGGACCAGGACGACTGATCCGTGTAAAGGGAAGAATGAATGGGGCCATGTATCGTGAGATTTTGAGTGAAAACCTCCTTCCATCAGCAAGGGCATTGAAGATGAAACGTGGCTGGGTCTTTCAGCAGGACAATGATCCCAAACACACTGCCCCGGCAATGAAGGAGTGGCTTCGTAAGAAGCATATCAATGTCCTGGAGTGGCCTAGCCAGTCTCCAGATCTCAACCCCTTTAGAAAACCTTTGGAGGGAGATGAAGGTCCGTGTTGCCCAGGGACAGCCCCAAAACATCACTGCTCTAGAGGAGATCTGCATGGAGGAATGGGCAAAAATACCAGCAACAGTGTGTAAAAACCTTGTGAAGACTTACAGAAAACGTTTGACCTCTGTCATTGCCAACAAAGGATATATAACAAAGTATTGAGATGGACTTTTGATATTGACCAAATACTTATTTTCCACAATAATTTGCAAATAAATTCTTTAAAAATCAGACAATATGATTTTCTGGATTTTTGTTTCACATTTTGTCTCTCATAGTTGAAGTGTACCTAAGATGACAATTACAGTATTCTCTCATCTTTTTAAGTGGGAGAACCTGCACAATTGGTAGCTGACTAAATATTTTTTTTGCCCCACTGTAGGTGTTAAAATGTGAATATAGATAACTAGCAAAGGGTAATAAGATAGATAGACAGACACATGGATTTTACATACAGGTCTATTCAGTAAAGGTGAAACTCAGGAGAATTGGCAAAAGCATCAATTCTAGGTCAAAATAGCCAAACCAGAAAGAATCTTCCATTTATCTCACTTTCCAAATCAGCTATTTGGTCTAGATTGTTCTCTTCTCCTGCCAGTTCTCCTGAGTTTCCCCTTTAGTGAATAGACCTGATAGTATTTCAGTGGTTTACATTTTCATGTTGTTTCAACAGAAGGCATTTGGTAATAAATAGCTTTCAGTCATTTTATTCTCCAAAAACTTTACATACTGGTCAGTATATACTGTTTTCTTACTTATAATAAAAAGGTAAACCATGAATGATCTGTAAGCTGTGACCGACATATCTATGTTTAAGTCACACAGACCTCTTTTATGCTGCAGGAACACCTTTTAAAAGGAAAAAAAAAGGAAGAGGATTAGGAGGAGTTTAAAGCTGGCATGCTATCACAGCAAAAACGTCAACTCTCTTATGCTTGGGTTCATGGATATTAAATATTTTTTCCCTGATGGCAGGCTTAGTTAAATAAACATGGCATTTACAAATGCAAAGCTTTTTATAAACATGTTTTAAAGGGGGAAATTAGCAGGTTGAAAAACTCTTTTAATCAGGCCTATTCAGTCGAATCAGCTCATATGGCGCTGTTTAAATACCAGAAGTAACAGATTACCAGTATATAGCCAACTTTCCTCTGCGGTTAACAGCATTGTTTACGCAAAACTGTTTTCTAATACTCTACAGCCATTCATTTCTACGGCTCCATTTGGCACTGGCACGAAAATACAATTTCCTCTATGTTTCTGTCAGACGATTTGGATATCGTTTTTTCTTTGCTTTACCTGGCTAAGTCGAAAATGCGCCCCATTATAAATCTGCATTTTTCTAACTCACCAATTGCTCAATAATAAATCTCAATAAAGTAGTGCTTGTTTTAAAAGACGTTTAGGGCACAGGGACTCCAAGAGGACTTTGTTAGCATTTAATTTTCAAAATGGTTAAAATCTTTAAAATGTATGTAGTCTTTAGGCTCTTTTAAACGCTACAAGCATAAAAGATAGGTTTAGCAGTTTATTTGTTTTTAAAGTTGTAACCCCTTAACCTCTCATTGTATTAACCCTTTCATTACCAAGTAATTTAAAAATGGAAAAAAAAACACCATTGTTTTCAAAATAAATCATTTTTAATTAATTATGCAGTAAATAAAATTGTAATATATTTCTTAATGTAAAAACTTATTTGGCTGGCAGATGTCAGCGATGTTGTCAATGGCAGATGTCACTATGCTCTGAAACTAAAACTTTGGGGGCATCTTCTGGAGGTCAAATGCAAACAATTTGTTTTTGAGAGAAATTAATTTAATTTCTAATGATACAGCATAGCTCCAGATTGTGTTAACAGGATCTCGGGCTGCTGTGTCTGCTCCTGCTGATCGTGTATACAAAATCACAGCAATTTGGTGAACTGCCTGCTCTCTGAATAGCTGAATGGCCCCGAAATGTCCCCGTTCGCTGAAATTCAGTGTCCGGTTACGTTTCGGCCACATTTTGGATCTCTCCGAATAACCCCCTTAGATTACCACTGTGATGACGCAATAAATAATGTCATTTTATACACTAAAATCCAATAACAACATTGTATAGATACGTGATAAGCATTTTGCAACTGATACAGTATGTAAAAATTCATGAGTTGTGTCTAATTATATGATAATAGTACTTTGAATAAATTTTGTTGAGTTATATCTTATGTCTACACTATCCGTTGGCAAGCTGCTCAATCAACTTGCATTGTATCACTACAGTGAATCAGTTTACTATCACTAGGATGTCTAAAAAATGATGCAGTAAAAACTTCCGTCTTTAACAAACATGCTCCAGTTTGGCCATAGAGCATTCGATTTGACCATGGCTGAATTTGGAGCATCAAAATTGGATAGACTTCCAATTAAACTGGACGAATTTGATCGGTTTTCTTAAAGACTTGACTCTTTTACCGCGTCCTATCGATAGTACTCCCATTGGACTCTCAGAAACCTTGTGTTTTTGCCCATTCTCAGGGTCCTCACAAACTTCGGTTTTGCTCACTCTAACTGTACAAGGCAATCCAGACGGGGCCCTTGCTTGAGGTGCCTAGAGGGGTATCAGTTATACCTTCCTTTTGAGGCCTTACAAAGCTGAAGCAATCATGGGGTGTTGCTGTATCTCTTGGGCAGAGAGATTTTCTTGGCTTTTAAGTTCTAGCAACTTTCTGGGTGATAGCAGATTGATTACATATAGCTCAGCCCTCTTTGCACAGACACCATTGAGCTAAAAACTTGTGAGACCTGAGTAGGGATCCACCGCTTAGGGCAGGCTACTTATGCTGCGGCCCATTCTCAGTAAACTCATACATCTTGTGCTCAGGGCCGGCGCTAATGTAAGGCGGCACAGGCGGCCGCCTTACTGTCCTGGCCTGCTGCCAGTTTGAGGGGCGGAAAAATCTGATTTGCGGCGGCGCTGCAGTGTGTGTGCCTGTCTCAGTCCCATCCCACGTTCTTAACACGAGCAGGCACACTGTGTAATTTGGCGCCGCCCCCACACGTGATCCACATAGCCCAGGAAAACAACTGCAGGAGGAGCCACCAGCCCGCGTGCTTTCACTCTGCTGTGATGGAGGACCGAGGCAGAGAGGAGATTTATTACCAGGTGTGAATAAACTAATGGGAGGGGGTGTAGATTAATATACTGGGGGGGGCTTTAAATTGCTGCACTGGGTCTGGGGGCTGTAAATTGCTATACTGGGGGGCTGTAAATTGCTATACTGGGGGGGCTGTAAATTGCTATACTGGGTCTGGGGGCTGTAAATGGATATACTGGGGGGGGCTGTAAATTGCTATACTGGGTCTGGGGGCTGTAAATGGATATACTGGGTCTGGGGCTGTAAATAGATATACTGGGGGGGCTGTAAATTGCTATACTGGGTCTGGGGGCTGTAAATGGATATACTGGGTCTGGGGGCTGTAAATAGATATACTGGGGGGGCTGTAAATGGATATACTGGGTCTGGGGGCTGTAAATAGATATACTGGGGGGGCTGTAAATGGATATACTGGGTCTGGGGGCTGTAAATAGATATACTGGGGGGGGCTGTAAATTGCTATACTGGGTCTGGGGGCTGTAAATGGATATACTGGGTCTGGGGGCTGTAAATAGATATACTGGGGGGGCTGTAAATGGATATACTGGGTCGGGGGGCTGTAAATAGATATACTGGGGGGCTGTAAATGGATATACTGGGTCTGGGGGCTGTAAATAGATATACTGGGGGGGCTGTAAATTGCTATACTGGGTCTGGGGGCTGTAAATGGATATACGGGTCTGGGGCTGTAAATAGATATACTGGGGGGGGGCTGTAAATTGCTATACTGGCTCTGGGGGCTGTAAATTGATATACTGGGTCTGGGGGCTGTAAATGGATATACTGGGTCTGGGGGCTGTAAATAGATATACTGGGTCTGGGGGCTGTAAATAGATATACTGGGGGCTGTAAATGGATATACTGGGTCTGGGGCTGTAAATAGATATACTGGGGGGGCTGTAAATTGCTCTATACTGGGTCTGGGGGCTGTAAATGGATATACTGGGTCTGGGGCTGTAAATAGATATACTGGGGGGGCTGTAAATTGCTATACTGGGTCTGGGGGCTGTAAATGGATATACTGGGTCTGGGGGCTGTAAATAGAATATACTGGGGGGCTGTAAATTGAAATACTGGGTCTGGGGGCTGTAAATAGATATACTGGGGGGCTGTAAATTGAAATACTGGGTCTGGGGGCTGTAAATAGATATACTGGGGGGCTGTAAATTGAAATACTGGGTCTGGGGGCTGTAAATAGATATACTGGGTCTGGGGGCTGTAAATAGATACTGTGGGGCTGTAAATAGATATACTGGGGGGCTGTAAATTGAAATACTGGGTCTGGGGGCTGTAAATTGATATACTGGGTCTGGGGGCTGTAAATAGATTTACTGGGGGGGCTGTAAATAGATATACTGGGGGGCTGTAAATTGATATATACTGGGTCTGGGGGCTGTAAATTGATATACTGGGTCTGGGGGCTGTAAATAGATATACTGGGTCTGGGGGCCGTAAATAGATATACTGGGGGCTGTAAATTGCTATACTGGGGGGCTGTAAATTGATATACTGGGTCTGGGGCTGTAAATTGATATACTGGGTCTGGGGGCCGTAAATAGATATACTGGGGGGCTGTAAATTGATATACTGGGTCTGGGGCTGTAAACTGATTTACTGGGGGTGTAAATTGCTATGCTGGTGGGTGTAAAATCATGTACTGGGGGTGTAAAATGATATGCAGGGGGTTTGAATAAACTGATATTGGTACATTACCTTTTTTATTGCTGTGGAGCTCTGTTATACACTCATTCACACTGCACATTACTGTGAGTTTTATTGCTGTGGATTCTGTGATACGCTCATACACACTGCACATTACTATGAGTTTTATTGTTGTGGAGCTCTGTGATACGCTCATGCACACTGCACATTACTGTGAGTTTTATTGCTGTGGAGCTCTGTTATACACTCATTCACACTGCACATTACTGTGAGTTTTATTGCTGTGGATTCTGTGATACGCTCATACACACCGCACATTACTGTGAGTTTTATTACTGTGGAGCTCTGTGATACGCTTTTACACACTGCACATTACTATGAGTTTTATTGCTGTGGAGCTCTGTGATACGCTTTTACACACTGCACATTACTGGAAGGTTTATTGAAGTGAGCTCTGTAATTTGCAGTGTGTATAAGTACATCAATAAGGTAGACGTATCTTATAAACCTGAATTGCTCCTGGTGAGGGTGTAAATAAAACCCACCAGTTTCTCTCATGGCTGAGAAGCCGCATGAGGACATGTGGTTGCTTAGAAAGCAGCTTTTGGTTTCATTAGGAAGGACTAGCCTGACCCAGAGGTGTCGTGATGCGGCAGAAGAGCTTACACTTTAATGACCATTCAAATAAACCAAAACCTCTGTGTTTTGTTTAACATGGAGCTACAGGGGTGAGCAGGGCTGGACTGGGACAGAAAATCAGCCCTGGATGTCATCCAGACCGGCCCAATTTAATTATGCAAATACGCACAAAAATAGTATATAATCCAACTGGATCGCTCAACCAATCGCTCTACAGATACTGGAGTTGCTGCAGAGCGATTGGGTAAAGCACCGCAGTGGCACTGAGGTCAAGTGTGCACCATGCCTTAAGGTGAGGCGGATGCGCAGAGGGTCTCACCGGCACGGTGGCCGCAATATGAGACTGCGTCTGTTTTGCAGTGTGGAAGTTCTCACCTCACCCATTAAGGGCAGCGCGAGCCACGCAGTGAACCAGCATTCACACTGGCCCACAGAGCCATCGGAATCTCCCTGTAGTCCCTATGGCCAGTACATGCCTGGGGGTGAGCGCAAATGACAACTTATTTTCTTGGTATGTTTTAGAGATTATTATGCATCTCAATGCTGATTGACATGGCATGGTAGGGATGGGGGGGGCACCAAAACACACCTTCGCCTGAGTAGACAAAAATGCTTGCACCGGCCCTGCTTGTGCTGCTGCCTGGTCTCAGGGCCCTCACAAACTTTTGTTATGCTTACCCATTGAACCCAACGTGACCAGAGCTCTTCCACCTCCTTCCTTCCCTTCACTACCTGTAAGCCTGTAAGAATTAGAAGTTTGCTTGCTGAAAGCTTCCCTTGTGTTTAAGGCTGGCCATCCACTGGGTCCGTATATGTGCGACGGTGCGATCATCCGATATCGTCTGAAGTCTTCCGAGCGATCCCACACCATGCAGGTGAATCGTTCATGGGACGGCTTCAGATGATTTTTTGTGACTAAAACAGATTAGCGATCCTTCCAATTTTCTGGGTATTTGTTCAGATGAAATCGGACAATCTTGTACAATTTACATTAAAGAAAGATGAATTGTATAGTTAAACCGCCATGCCGCAGCAGGGAAATTGCCCCATAGAGAAGTGATTCAGTTAGACAGCCCATAGGATTCAATGTAAAAAACATTTTCCTTTTTATTCATTTCTTTTATTCAACTGTTTATTATTTTCATCCACAGTCTTTTTAGTTGTTGATTTTTAGAATTTTTTAGGTATTTTGCTGGATTTTTAAAAAAAAAAAATACAAGGCTTTTTTTCTTCAGGCTGGCTGCATTCAGCGTTGCTGTCCTTGCTGCTGAAAACTATTTCAGCACCAGGCACAGGGGGTTTCATTCCCCTGCAGCCTTCGGCGAGGTTTCTTTTTTTCCTGCTTCGGCTGCGCTGGACAGGGCTGTCCTTGGTGCTGAAATGGAGTTTCAGCACCAAAGACAGTTTTTTTTCTCCCCACAGCGGGGGGGGGGGGGGGGTTATTCAGCGTCCTATCTGTCGGCCGACCTGGGTCACCCACAGATGCTTCCTGATCGGCTGGCGGCATTATCCGTAGGTGGACGATCAAGTCGGTCGTCTGAGTACGGTTCCAGTGGATGGCCAGCCTAAGTCTGTCTATTGATCTATCCATCTGAATAGTCTGTTTTCTGTTTGTCTGTCTATCCTTTCTGTCTTCACATTTTTCTATTTGTCCTAGTATTGGTCTATCAACACACTTCCTTATCTTGTATCCATATACTGTATATTCAGAACAGAAAATGTGCGCACATTTGAAACCTTAGTGCCAACATTCCAGGGGAAAAAGTTCCTCTTTTGGTGAAAAATTTGCATGCTTAGGATTTTTCTATTTTATTAAACTTCCAAACTATTTCCACATTTCTAGTGTAAATGTCATGCTGTACTTAAATAGACTCAACGCAAAGAAAAAAGAGGGAAGAAAAAAAATCCCTATAATTTTAAGTGCAATCGTGTGTTCCCACATCTGGTGACGATTATCACCTACACAATGTATATAAAACCGTTTGATCTCTAAAAGAGTTATGTCATTTTCTGTTTACAAAGATCACTGCTAAATTCAGCTACTGTAAAACTCCTAGATAAAAATCATTAAATTATTCCACAATCTTTTTTAACATATCAATATGATGAAAGCATTTTCTTATTTCTTATGGCAGGCAAATATCTGCTGCTAAACCTAAGTACATTCTTTCTATACACATAAAACACATTTCTTTCTCCTTAATGTAACTTTCTCACTTTATCCACACGAGGGAAGCCATTGCTTTGTAAGCTTGCAAGAATTAACATCTCTCCATATGTTTTTTTTTATTTATAATAACTTAGTGTGATGTGCTTAATATTTGCAAGTAAATAGGTCATATATTAAATTTGTAATTCCGCCTCGTAAGTGGGAAATCAGAGTTATTACAAAAATACATATTCATTACTGTTTCCATAACTAAATATGGAAGAGTCACCACATTCAGTGCCAGAGGATTTCTTAAGAAAGAACACAGTGTTCCCTAATATGAGGTTAAACCACAGTCTCATCCAATAAATCTTTTCCTAGCAAACACATATGGAAAACTATCTGCGTATTGGTGAATGATGTCACACGCACATGCTCGTGTAATTCGCTTGACATCACATTCATGGTTGGGTTAGTCACATTCATGGTAATTAGTTAATTATTTATTACCTTTAGGAATTAGTTTTTTAAGCACAAAAGAGAAAACACAATCCAGCATCTTCCATTGCCATTCCACGAATGGCTCACAGCAGAGGCGTAACTAGAAACCTCAGGGCCCCTGTGAAAGAATCCATGAAGGGCCCCCTCCTCGTCGGCTATGGGGAGGGGCCATGGCGGGCCATTGAAGTCAGCGGGGCATACTAGACGCCCCGCGCCTTCAAGACCTACCCTCCGCGCCGGCCCCAGATATTAGACCGCCAGTTTCAGACCCCCAGTAATTAGCCAGTATCAGACCCCCAGTAATTAGCCAGTACCAGAACCCCAGTAATTAGCCAGTATCAGACCCCAGTAATTAGCCAGTATCAGAGACCCCAGTAATTAGCCAGTATCAGACCCCCAGTAATTATACAGTATCAAAGACCCCCAGTAATTAGCCAGTATCAGAACCCCAGTAATTAGCCAGTATCAGAGACCCCCAGTAAATAGCCAGTCTCAGAACCCCAGTAATTAGCCAGTATCTGAGACCCCCAGTAATTAGCCAGTATCAGAACCCCAGTAATTAGCCAGTATCTGAGACCCCCAGTATTTAGCCAGTATCAGAACCCCAGTAATTAGCCAGTATCAGTGACCCCCATTAATTAGCCAGTATCAGAACCCCAGTAATTAGCCAGTATCAGTGACCCCCATTAATTAGCCAGTATCAGAACCCCAGTAATTAGCCAGTATCAGAGACCCCCATTAATTAGCCAGTATCAGAACCCCGGTAATTAGCCAGTATCAGAACCCCAGTAATTAGCCAGTATCAGAGACCCCCAGTATTTAGCCAGTATCAGAACCTCAGTAATTAGCCAGTATCGGAGACCCCCAGTCATTGGCCAGTAATTAGCCAGTATCAGATCCAGTAATTAGCCAGTTTCAGAGACCCCCAGTAATTAGCTAGTATCAGAGGCCCCCAGTCATTAGCCAGTATCAGACCCAGACCCCCAGTAAATAGTCAGTATCAGAACCCCAGTAATTAGCCAGCCAGGGACCCAGTCCCCCGCCACAGGACCCCATACCAGATTAACGCTTGTACCCCACTGATGGTGGCCCTGCAAACACAAACACACACACACCACCCTCTGCTCGCTCACAAACACATTACACACACACACACCACCCTCTGCTCACTCACACACACACAAACACCCCACGCCAGCTTGTTACATACTTACCATAAGTAAGTATGGTCTCCACTCTCTCCAATTCCCCTCCCTGCACGTGCTGGACACTTCCAGCACAGCAGGGGAGGATAAGCTTTGCATGGCTGTGGAGGGGGAAGGGGTGGGGCCAGCACGTCCTCATGTGAGCAGCTGTCCTCTTCTTCCTCCTCCTCTCCCCCCAGCAGGGCCTTTACTTCTGGTGCAGCGTGTGGGAGTTTGATCCCACACGCTGTGGATCGAAAGGAAGACCAGGTGCCTGACCCCTGCTTGGACTGTGGGACAAGCAGGGCCAGTCCGGGCCCCCCACCCATCCGGATGTAGGCGCCCGGGTGCAGTGGTACCCGCTGCACCCCTGGTAGTTACGCCCCTGGCACAGTAACATGTATTTGATGCAATTGTCCATATATGTAATGTCTACGCCCATTGTTGGTTCTTTAGTATGTAATATAACATTGATATATTAATGTTTCTTCTCAGTACTTTGTCTTTCAGCCAATGGACATTCCTCTTGGTGTGTCCAGCACCGGCCCTATCTATCAAGGGTAAATGTTTGCTGTCCAAACTGTTGATGGCCACACACAAGGCCATTGCATAAAATGGAGATCTGATCATTTTTTCCACTCGACGTCCAATTATATGAACCATGGAATATATATGTAATATGGGCGAGCTGGCGGCTAGGATACACCACAAATTGTGGGAATCGTGGGACGATAGCGAGATGTAACTTACCACATTGGTCTCAAGGTCTTTGGATGTGCTGTTTAGATACTATACACTGAATAGGCATTATGCCTGTGTTAAAGGTGTGGTGTTGACAATTGTACATTTGTAGGTGGTGCTAGTGATGTGGAATCCCACCCCTCCTTACCCCTGTCACGTTCCCACGTTCCAACCCTGTCTCCCTGCCCTCTGTATTCCTTATGTCTGTGTTTCCCTGTGCTGCTTTCCCTGACATGCAGCTCGGGGGTTAAGTTCTTTGCTCGTTGAGCTTCTGCTGGTGATATGGGCTGATTACTCCCCTATTTAAAGCCATGGGCCCATATCACCATGCTCTTGCATCCTGGTTCACTTCAGCTACAGATTTGTTCCTGAGAGCTCCCTGTTATTCCGTCCTAGTTCTATTTCAGTGTTTCCCCCTTGTCTGAGTTTTATGTTCTGATTGACTTCCTGGTATTGACCCTCTGGCCTGGCTGACGGATTTTCTCTGGTGCTATATCCCCGCTTTGGCTCAAGGTATACGTTTTGGTTTTGACCCCTGGCTTATTTATTTATTAACGACTCTTCTGGACATCCCTAGCTGTTCTGTGCATATTGTATTATATGTTGTGTATCCCTGTAGACCACGGCTTTTGTATATTGAAGTCCTTCCCTGCAAGTTGTTGAGTATACTCCTTCAGGTGTCTGTGTTTTCCCCAGGACTCTGCACGGCTACAAAGGTAACCTTTATCTATTAGTGCAGATTCGGCCACTCTAAGGACCGATCTATCAGTATAGGGCTCCTTCGGTATAGCCGTGCAGAGGTCCCCAGTGTCTCCTGTGGTTTATTCACATATCCCAGATCATTGTGTCACGCATCTCTGCATATAGCGGCTTTTCCTCATACCTGGGCCCTACTTGCTGCATGCCGGGTACCGCCATTGTGGCTGAATGTGACAACCCCCCCTTTGGTGTCTTTTCTTTTTTTATTTAACTGTATTGAAAAATGTGTACAGCACGCAATGTTGTGCCCGCTTTATTTTTTGTACCTTTGTGCACTCGAAAATAAAGGGCCCTATTTCTATGTCCACGTTAAAATGGGGACGTTAACGGGGAAAACCTGTGCCTGCAGGTTTCCCCATAGCATTCCCATTTTAGCGTGAGACTCCTGGGCAGCCACTACCTTGGACCTTGCCCTGGAACTGTGCGCTACCCTAGGTGATACTCACAGTAGCGTTTTCGCACCACCTCAAGTATCATCTGCTGGAGTCCATAAAACTCCATGGAGGATTGCACTGTCAGGCCGCGAGACCTGCGCAATCTCACTCTCATGAAATTGTGCAGGGCCACGGAGTTATCGTGGAGGGAGAGTGGGGACTATTTGTCCCCAGTCTCACTCTGCTCCTGGCGGTCAGGAGCAGCAGATTGGGCCACTGTACTCACCACCAGATTAGAGGTAATTATTGGATTTATGGGGGAGGGGTTAAACTGGTGCTAATTAATTCTGCAAAAGTGGAATCAGTTAGCACCAGCATCTAGAATCTAGGTGCTGGTGCTAACTGATTCTAGATGACAGTAAAATTTTCGTTACCGCATCAGTGCGGTAATTAGCGTTAGGACTTTGTATTTCCTCACTTATCCTAACGCTAATTACTGTTTTTGCACCCCATTTTAAGTATAGGGTGTGCAAAGTACAATAAGCAAGATTGATCACTGATGCGCTACCTAATTTATTCCTCGATTAGCGTTAGGGATGTAAAATAGGTGGCATGCGTTAAAGTCACTTATCCTGACGTTAACGCTTACTCACCCGGACGCTACAGTTAGTGTTCACTAGGGAATAATCCCATACAGGGTTATTCAAAGAGATTCGAAAAGTCACCGCACGTTCGGTGACTTTTCGTTCTCTTCAATTCGATTTGTTTTGCCGATCCCATTTTGGTAACCCTGCGGTGTATTCAGCAAGCACCACAGGGTCCCTGAATTGCAGGGAAAAGCTGCCGCAAACCTGATGAAAACTAACCGCAAAACCCAGCGAATGCACGCCGAAAACCCTCAAAAACATCTGTATTAACCTGCCGAAAACCACAGAAAAACCCGAACAGGAGCCGATCACAGCCTTCGACACTGCAGAAGAGGCAGTGAATAAATTAGGAAAATAGTTTGCATGAATAATTGAAAAGTGAAACACTGTTTGCAAAGAAACTACTGAGCAAAAATGTCTGAAATTTGCATATGAGGTCCAGGGAATGATAATAAAGAGGGGTGTTACAGAAAAAATCAGTAAACTTAAAACAAAATCGGACTTTTAAAAAAAAAATCTGAAAAATGCTTAAAATATCCTAAAAAATCTAGAAATAAAGAGACTCTTTACTGCAGAATTTTATAATGAATGGTTTATTAGATATTGAATTAAAACGGGAATATTTTTAACATTGAAGCCTATGGGATTCTCCTGAATAAATTTGCCGAATTAAACCACCGAATGGCAGGTAATTTCGGGAACCTTTCAGCGCTGGTTTGTGTTCTCTGAATAGCCAAAGCAGTGCTTTTTCATGGGGTTTTCACTGCCCTCGAACAGGCATCGTATGTGCAGGCAATTCGCTAGGATTTGGCGAATTGCCTGCTCTCTGGATAGCCGAATGGCCAGGAAAGGTAACCGAATACTGATTTTCAGCATTCGGTTACCTTTCTCAAGCAATTCGGAGCTCTTTGAATAACCCTGATAGTCTTTTAATTTTTTTTTAGAATAAATAACCTGGATCGGCGCAAGTATTGCTCTCTGGGGTCCTGGGATCTCGCATATATGTATAAAAGAAAGAGACAATAATAGTGCAACACAGATATATAGAATATATACTTTGAGTGTATATAATATATGTCCCAATCACAAGTAAAGAGCCGTAACACTGGCTCTGAGTGGGTCCAGGCGTGTGGGTAATTTGTCTTCAATTTCTCAGGTGTCCCCCACCTTGCAGCAAATACTCTATCCAAAGTCATGCAGTGTAAAGAGAAAAGGAGAAAATCCTTGTGCAAGTTCGCAAAAAGGTCACAATATAATATACAGATGGAATCGTACTCAGATTCTGAGGAGCTCACATAGCTAGTGGATGTATGCCCATAGGTTTTTTAGGATGGGAGAAAAACCCAGAGGAAAAACCTCCAAGGATCCAGAAAACAGCGAAGCAGAAACAGGATTGGAGATGAAAAAAATATATAAAATTTATTAAAACATAATTAAAATAACCTCCAGAACGCGTGTCGCCACATAAAGTAGCGGCTTCATCGGCTGGTATGGTTACAATGGGCCTGTAGACCCTTTTATAGTGTCCATAAACGTCCTTAATTGTCCCCATATGTCCTGTTAGCTGCTTTAATTGATACTTCCGTTTTCATCAACGTCTGATGTTGGGCGCCGCCATTTTGCGCATGCGCGGTTTACTTCCGCGTTCCACCGCGTTCCAAACGCCGCTCTTTTACTTCCGGTCGGCGGTTCTCAGCCAGAGAGTGGCAATGAATGTAAAATTTTCTTTTTTTTTTCTCCATGTGGTTCTTAGAGATTGGGGTTCAAAAACCCTCCCTTTTTTCCACCAAATACAGCCCAAAAATAAAAGATTACATATATTAAAATGTGGAGAGATTAACATTATATAAATCAATAGTGCACCCCGCAGGGTCTCCTATCGGCTCACAGTAATCATTACACCTATATAGATTATATGTGGTGCCAGTATGAGAGGAAATGGGGGCTATTCAACAAAATATATGTATTGTGAAATATTTAAGGTGCTGTCTTATAACCTCCACTATTTATAAGAGTAAATACAATATAAATAATGTCTTAGATATTAAAATAGTGGCCATATGGATACTATCTCGTTTGATAACCTCCTTTATCCAAAAAAGGTGCTTAGTGCATCAATACTTTATTAAAGTTATTACCAAAAAATATTTATTTCATTTTAACACAATGTGCCTGAAATTTATTAAAGTGCCCTCCCATTTGATAGTTAATAAATTACTAATCAATTCAATATAATTTAATATTAGGTTACTACTAAAATAATATTGACCTCATATATATATGTGGATACCATTAAAGTGCTATATTATTGCTGACTATTACTAAAGTGCTTGATACATAATCGGATAAGTGTATCGCCATTAATAAATGCTTCTGTACGTGCGATATAGTTTAATAGTGGAAAAAGAAAAAAAAAAAGGTTATTAACCTACAAAGTGCTTTGTGCATCAGTGCTTCTCTTCTTATCCCCTTTTTTTCCCCCTATCCTCCCTTTCTTTTTCCCTATTTTCCCCTTTATGTTCTCTTTCCACACAATTAATAAAATTTAAGTGTCACTAAATATTACAAAAATTATAACTCTTTTTCCTTATTTTTCTCTCGCTCCCTTCCTTTCACCATATATGATATTTCGTTCTTTATTTTTATATAACCCTTTTCATCATAAGTGGTGAAAAGGGTGAGTGTATATTATGAGTCCTATTCGGACCCCAAGAGGTGCACAACAGAATAAAACAACTCACAAAAAATGAACCACCTCAAAATCATTATTTAACCCGTTTGGTGCCATAGTACCCATTTCATAGATGGTCCGCATCTCCTCTTGTCCCAATTTACTAACAATATCATCGTCTGCATTCATTTTATGTATCTTCTTAATGGCCATAAATTTCAACCCTACTGGGGAACCTCCATGCTGAAGCTTAAAATGTAATGAAACCGAGTGTTTTTCATAAAACTTTTTTATATTCCTAACATGTTCCGAAATTCTTACATTTAAGGCCCTCTTTTTGCGTCCAACATTTTGGAGGCCACAGGGACATTCCAAAAGATATATTACGCTCTTTGAGCAACAGTTAAGAACCTCTTTTATTTGTGTCCTTTGGTCAATTTTTCTATTCATATACTCTGTTCTACAGTTTTTCTTGTTACCAGTCGACCTACAGGCCAAACATTGTCCGCAGACATAAAAGCCATTTTTTAGATTAAATTGATTCAGATTTGTCTTTTTATTTCTAGGTTTACTATGTACCAAATTCATTTTTAAGTTCTTAACTCCTCTAAATACTATTTTTGGCTGTTCCCCCAATATGCTGTTTAGATCTTTATCTTTCCGAAGAACATGCCAATGTTTCTTAATTATTCTCTTCTTGTTTTTGGCCTTACTGCTGTAATCACATAGGAATAAGACTTCCCCTTCTTTAGTGTTTTTTTTAGGTTTATATTGGAGTAGATTTGCCCGATCCTCTTGTTTAAGTTGATCAATAATTGTATCCAACTCTAGAGCATTATACCCCTTCTCTATAAAATTTTCTTTCAACTTGTTGGCCTGTTGCTCAAAAATATTGAGGTCCGAGCAATTCCTCCTCAAACGAATGAATTGCCCCCTAGGAACCCCTTTAAGCCACGATGGATTATGGCAACTTGTGGTGTTTATATAGGTATTAGTGTCCACCTCTTTGAAAAAAGTTTTACATTTGACAGATCCTTCGCTGATGTATATTTCTAGATCGAGAAAGGTTATTTTCTCTTTGCTCCATTTATTTTCTAATGCAATACCCCAAACTTGATTGTTAAGGCTATCCAGAAAGGTAATCAAATCTTCCTCACTACCTCTCCAAACAAAAAATACGTCATCAATGTAACGTCTGTAAATGGGGATGTTGTGTGCCCAGCTATTCGAACTGTAGACAAACTGGGCTTCCCAGCCTGCCATATATAGGTTTGCATAGCTGGGCACAAACTTAGTTCCCATTGCCATACAGTTCTTCTGTAAGAAAAAATCGTCCCCAAATTTGAAATAATTGTTTTTTAAAATGAATTGTATACTTTCCATAATAAAGCCCACCTGTATATCAACCAGTTTCTTGGAATTACTTATTCTTTCATTAACTATTTGCATACCCATAGCATGGGGTATATTACTATATAATGAATTAATGTCACTTGTGACCATTATATACTCTTCCTCCCATTTTATTTCGTCCAATATCTGTAATATGCTAATGGTATCCTTTAGGATTTTTAAAAATTTTAAAAAACTGTTTATTCTCACAAAAATCATTACACTGAGTTTTATTTAATAGAGTTACCCAGAAGTGTCAGCCACCTCTGCACAATTACTTAAGCGCAAAATATAGGCAACACTTTTTTTTAATATAGTATCCCTTTCATGTAACTTATTAAGCTTTGTAATATGTGTCCTTAATTTTTGGAGAAAAAAAGGCTAAAACATTCTTGCAATGTGCTAGAACATGTTAGCAGCTTGCTAAAACATGCTAAAGCATATTAAACTATCAAATAAGAATTTGTAACACCAAACTTTAAGCTTTGTAGTTTTCACACTCTGATGCAAATTACTTGTGCCTGACATTTGTTTTTCACCTGCTTTTGCCTCTTCGGTGAGTCATCATTTTACAACATACATTGGGCAATATTACAAAGTTGGTGCTGTTAATTTAACCAGAGCTGTAGTAAATTTAACAACTCCATAGACTATGCAGGGTTTCTAAAATCCAGTCCTCGGGACCCACTACAGGCCAGGGTAGGATCACCTTGGGGAAAGGCAGTTGAATCATGCAATCGCTGAGCAGCTAAATATATCACCTGTGCTGTGCTTCAGGAATCCCACATACCTAGCCCGTTAGTGGGTCCTGAGGACTCGAGTTGAGAAACACTGGACTATGGGAACTATTACAATCTTAAAACTAGCATTAGTGCTCAACTATGTGAACGTTAGCGCTGGGTTAAGTGACTGTACCGCATTCCCCCATATTACATCCCTATCCCTAACGGGTTAAAAAATTCATTACCATATCGGTGACTGCACTAGATTGCACGAGCTTACTGTACTTTGCACTCCCTATGGTTAACATGGGTAGCACAATCAGTAATTAGCATTAGGATTACAAAATCCTATTGTTAATTGCCACGCCGATGTGCTAGAAGCTGGTGCAAACTGATTGCACTTCTGCAGAATCAGTTACTACCAACTTAAACTCCCACCAAATATCAGTTCCTCACCTCTCATCCTGCAGTGCGCACACTGGTCCGATCCACCACTTTTCGCCGATGGGAGCAGCATGAGACTGAGTACAAATAGTGCCCAGTCTCCCTCCTCGAATCACTCCGCGGCCCAGTATGATCTTGTGAGAGTGACATCACACAGGGTTCACAGGAGGGGATACTCGCAGCGGCACAGAAGCACTATCACAAGTACCATGGAGGGTAGTATAGTGTTACGGGGCAGACGGCTGAATTAGCTCTTGCCCCGTAACATGGTGCTGAAACAGGGAGGCTATGGGTAATCTGCAGGTGCAGGATTTCCCCGTTAGTGTCCACGTCTTAGCACCATTAATGTCATCTGGGCCTATAATGGCCCTGATAAGTAGGGATGTGCGTTTCGGGTTTCGGAATTTCGGAATTTTCACGAAATTTCCCGATTCGTGTCTTCGGATTCGGCCGAATTTCCGAATCGGGTCGGACCCGAAAACCGATAGATCCGAAAAGTTTTCCGAGCGGAAACAAAATTTTTTCGAATGGACTTGAAATGTGTCAAATCGAAATTTATTTTTGCTCTATTCATGATTTCGGTTCCATTCGTGATTTCGGTTCCATTTCGGTAATTCTGGAAATCGTATATTTAACTATTATCGGTTATATCGCTGATTCTGTAAATTTTGTATTTGTAAATGCGTATCACTTGTTTCTTGTGGCATTCGGGTCAGTTTAGCGTTTTTTAAATCGTTTTGTTCATTTTTTTTGTTCCTTGGCTTTCATACCATTTTAATATGAATAAATAAAGTTGTGAAATGTATATTCAATTATTCATAAGAAAAAAAGGATCTTTATTTAATAAAAAAAACACAATAGAATCGCCAGAATTATCGTAGACACTTTGAAACGAGGAGAACAGACGTTCCGAAAAAACGAAAATTTCCGAAATTTCCGAAAAGTCGATACAAAAAACGAGCAAAGTGACCCGAAAACACGAAAAATGGTCGATATTCCGAAAAAAAATGTACACGAAAAACGAGCCGAACCGAACCGAATCGAAACAGAAATCGGTCGAAACGAGCCGAATCGAAAATTTTAAACATCCGAACAAATCGAACCGAAAAAAAAATCAGTGCACAAGCCTACTGATAAGTTTACAACAGCTCTGGTTACATTAGCACCAACTTTGTAATATTGTCCATTTTATTTTAACCCCTTCGCTGCTGAACCATTTCACCTCTGCATGCTGAGCTCATTTTGACAGTTTTGTGCTCATCATGTTTAAATTCGATTTGAAATCACATTTTATTATACAACCCAGACAAATTATATATCCTTTTTTAAAGCAGACTCAGCAGATTCATAATATATTATTATTATATGTATACATCATGTCCTGCCAGAATGCTATAACAAAAAATGGCAAAAATGTTTAATTTCCATTCAGATTTCAATCATTTACAACGTGTAAAATAATTTTTTCACATTTTATTATCCGAGCCTTTGTGGTGCTACTTCACCACCGGTTTCTCTCTCGGTTGGGGTGCCTCAAGACTCTGCCATGGGTCCCCTACTCTTCTCAATCTATACTGCCTCTCTGGGAAACCCTATTTCTTCTTATGGATTCCAATATCACCTCTATGCTGACGACAGTCAAATCTACATTTCCTCCCCCGATCTCTCTCCTCCTGTGTTGGACTGTGTTACTGTCTCCCTGTCAGCTGTCTCTGACTGGATGACTTCCCGTTTCCTAAAGCTCAACCTCTCTAAAACTGAACTTCTCATCTTCCGTCCCTCTAAATCCTCCATTCTTGTGCCCATTTCCCTTCAGGTGAATGGTGCCACCATTACTTCTACCTCGCAGGCTCATTGCCTAGGGATCCTCTTGGACTCCAATCTATCCTTTACTCCTCACATTCAGTCACTAACCAAATCTTGCTACTTCCACATAAAAAACTTTGCACTCATCCGTCCCTTTCTTAATCAGGACTCTACTATAATGCTCATCCAAGCTCTTATTATCTCCTGCCTTGATTACTATAACCTCCTTTTCTCAGGTCTTAAAAGATCCCAGATTCTCCCTCTGCAGTCTGTTATAAATGCCTGTGCCATACTCATAGACCTCACCTCCCACACCTCTCACACCTCACCCCTTTGTCATTCTCTACACTGGCTCTCTGTTTCCTTTAGAATCCACTTCAAAATACTGGTCCTCATGTACAAATCTCTCCATAACCATGCCCCGACTACATGTCCTCCCTTGTTAGCAGGTACATTCCATTCCAACCACTTTGCTCTGCCAATGATCTGATACTATCAGTTCCTCCTACCCTCACTCCAATTATCGCCTTCAGGACTTCTACCGAGCTGCCCCCTTTCTATGGAGACTCTCCCCATCTCTCCAGTCCTTCGAGAAGTCTCTGAAAACACATTACTTTAGAGAAGTCAATTAGCTCACTCCATAATCCCCCATTGTTCATTTCTTGCTCCATCTTCACAGCCCACATGCACCCCCAGTACGTCTTGTACTCTATTTACACTCATCTCATTTGTCACCCCTCTCATCTTAAATTGTAAGCTCTTGAACAGGGTCCTCTGTGCGGTTTTAAATAAAACTAAATAACATAATTTTTCATTGCTGGAAAAGAGGAGATGAGTTTATACAGCATCATTGTTCACATTATAATTGAGAATTGAACTATATTGATGCATTATAAAAATTAAGAAACTTATATATTTTTTAATTCTTATTTTTATTTATTTTTTTGCATTTTGTTTTTACATGTGAGCTGTATTTGATACCAAATAAGAGCCTCTACCTTGTATGAATCTCTAACATAGGGAATCCCTGCCCTGCTAGGGGGATTCTCTTTTTGACATCATTGCGCCATGCGTGAGACATCAGATGATGAAGGGAGACCCTGGAGGCGGGGCTGACATCCAAGATGTCAGCCCCCACCCGAAGAATATCATGATCCGGCGCCGATTAGTGCTGCACAGTCCACCCTTTCCAGCAATGCCTCTTTTAACCCCTTAAGTGCCGGATTGCAGTCCTCTCCCAGAGGTGGCTGACATCTTGGATGTCAGCCAAGCCTCTTGGGCCTCCCCCACCCACTGATGTTGTCACGATATGCGCGATGATGTCAGTTGGACAGTTAACCCCTTAGTGACTGGGCGGTTTTACGAAAATCCGTCCTTTAGTGCCCGCTGCTTTTTTTAAGTTTCTGCGCTGTTTGTGTTCAGGTCAAATTTTCCTCTTACTCGTTTATGCAACCCACACATATTATATACCATTTTTCCTGCCATTAAATGGACTTTCTAAAAATACCATTATTTCCTTCATATCGTATAATTTACTAAGAAATTTACTATATAAATATATTTATATTTACATAATAATTTACTACAAAAAAAATGAAATGTGATGAAAAAATGGAAAAAACATTTTTCAAAATCTAATCCCCAAAATCTACAACCGCCAAAAAAGACCCCAGCTAAATAAAATAAAATTTTGTCCTGAGATTAGAAATACCCAATTCTTATATGTTTTTGCCTTTTAACCCCTTCACTGCTGAGCCAGTTCACCTCTGTGTGCTGAGCTCATTCTGACTGTTTTATGGTAATAATTTTTAGATGCCATCTTATGTCCTATTTAATTAAACCCCCCAGACAATTTTTTTTTAAACAACCCCAAATTTTTTTATTATTATTTTATTTTTTATTTTTTTAATCTTTTTTTACACCAAAACTGGTCATGTTTGGTATCATTGGAAAGGCCATGATCGTGGCCCCTACCTCTACTTGGCAGCTAGGGGGTTAACTGGCACACTGATGTCCTCACACATATGGTGAGGATGTCAGTGGGTGGGGGGTGACCCAGAGGCTTGGCTGACATCCAAGATGTCAGCCACCTCTGAGTTTAAACCGATCTGGAAGCGTAGGGGTTAATGCCAGGGGAGACTCTCCCCTTTCCAGGGGTGCAATTTGTTTCTTTCTAGCACTAGCGGTTGGGGAGATAGCGGGCTCCAAAGGAGCACCCCCTCCCCGTCCTGATTTTTACTACAGGCGCCGGTGGGTGCCTGGCAATGATGTCATCATGCAGCGTGATGACGTCGTCGAGCTGGCTGGGCCCCCTGAAGAGTCGGGGCAGGCTTCCAGCCTGCCAGTCCGCTGCGGGAGCCCTGCGAGGAAGGTAAGTATCGAGCGGGAGGGAGATTAGGGGACCCTGAAGTACCATGTATGTCTGCAGGTCTAAGAGAGACCCGTGGCTGTTATGTACATGGTACAACCACGGTCCCTAAGGGTTTAAACCCCTAGCTGCCCAGTGAAGATAGGGGGGTCCTTTGATATCTCCTGGCCAGTGGCAGCTAGAGGGTCATGTTTAGTATCACTGGAAAGGCCAGAGCATGTAACAAAAAATAATAATAAAAATTAATTAAAACATTTAAAAAAAAATTATTTTTTTTTGTCTCAGTCGTATAATAAAACAGGACTTCAAATCATGTTTAAACATGATGAGCACAAAACAGTCAAAATGGGCTAAACACAAAGAGGCACAAACTTAGGACAAAACTTAGAAACTAATTAGCCGGGGTCTTTTGTGGTGGTTATAGATTTCGGCGGTCAGCGGTCAAAAAAGTGTGTTTTTCCATTTTTTCCTCATATTTCATAATTTTTTTATAGTAAATTATATGATATGATGAAAATAATGGTAACTTTAGAAAGTCCATTTAATGGCAAAAAAAGGTATATAATATGTGTGGGTTCCATAAACGAGTAAGAGTAAAATTGGAGCCAAACACAAACAGCAGAGAAATGTAAAAACAACAGTACTTTTGGACTGACAATGGTAAAACTGCCATTTCACTATACATCATGTTATCTTGCAATGAAGTCTTTATTTAGCATCATCTTGCATTAAAATGGATGCAAGGCATTCAAATACTTCCTGGGACAGTCAGAAATGTTCCTGGAAGAACAAATACAAGTTTATCCTAAAAGAATCATACTATTATTAAAACTTTTTACCTCAAGCGGGAAGGTATAACAATGGGAATGAAATTGACTCCCAGTTTCGCTAAACTGTTTGTGGCTTATATGTGGAAAAATGGGAACGTGGTTGATATGGGAAAAATGTTGGTGTGAGAGATGGAAAGAAGATATTATACAAGCGATAAATAGATGATATTTTTGTAATACGGAGAGCAGGTGTAAAAGAGATTGCTAGAATTGTTATGGGTCTAACATAGAATTAGACTCTAAATTAATCTAGCTGCCATCTTCCAAGATAGTTAGAAGGAGTAATGAGCAGTCAATATCTAAGAATCAGATGGAACTGCGTGGAGAAAGAAGACTATCACATGCCATTAAACATCCTAAAAACAGATTTAGAAGAAAAAGGATATGAAACAAGAACGCTGGAAGAAATAAGGTATAATGTAGAAAAGCAGGTAAGAAACAAGCTAATTCTGTACAAACCTAAATCCAACAACACCTTCTTGGAAAAGGGAGAAGTACCATGGATACATACCATCAACAAAAACATTACCACTGCCTTTTAAAGGGATCCTATTTTTATGAGAAATCCTTCCAGTGAAGCCGACTAAAATCTGTATAGGTACAATAACCTATCAGTAAATAAAATATATATTCTTGTAATTTTTAATATTTATTATGCCATAATATTATTAACATTTTTTAATTCCACTGCAAGTAGCCACAGATGCTCCCAATCACTGGCTATGTTGCTCTACCTAAGGGTGAAGTTCCCATCAGACATTGCTTACTTCAGCATTGCCAAAAACGTTGTGTTCAAAGCAAGAAGTCTGCTCTCCTCGGTTTCTGGTTGCCCATCTCTCCAATATCCCACCTTGTTTCCAGCTTTGCAACCCTCTCAATATTCAGCCTTGCTATACCCACCATGTATCTAGCTAGCCTTGCAACCCTCCATGTTTCCAACCAGCTTTGCTATACCCACCAAATATCCAGTCTTACCACGTATCCAGCTAGCTTTGCTATACACACCGTGTATCCAGCCAGCAACTCAGAATTTATCCAGCCAGCCTTGCAACCCACTGTATATGCAGCCTTGACTCTGAACCACTACTTCAGCCTCCCTGTCCTTCCCTTGTCCATCCTCATTTCTGCATCTGTCCTGTGATCTGTGAGTCTCCATGTGCCTTGTGTTCTCTCTGTTTCTGTCTTTGTCTAGCTCTATTCCTGTCTTGCCCCTTTGTGTCTCTGCTGTTCAGCCCTATTCCTGCCCCGTTTAGCCCTCCACACAATCCAACCTCTATCTCCTATGTTTGTTTTTGCCTTGTCTTTGTGTTATCCAATAAAACCCCTGCTGTTGCCCAGAACATGTCTGTCTCAAGTTGTGTCACTGCATCCCGGCCGGGCTCATATACTCACTGCCTGCACATCCCTGGCAGTAATATAGCGCTGGGAGGTCTCTTATCAGTTTGTAAGGACAGGGACACATATCCGATCTTTTTCCTACATGCTAAAGCACTGCTACAATGTTGAAGAGGTACATCTAGAAAATAAGTAAAAAAAGTTTCAGTCAGCTTTTTGAAGTGGCCAAAGAAGGGAACAACAAGAAAAAGTACAACTTACTGATGCATACAACATGGTTCCTTATGTTTATAAGCTACTAGCCTTACAAATAAGATTTGGATCAAAAGTGCTTGACCATGGAAAATACAAATGAGACAGCATGGAGACTGCACTCAGTTTCTGCTAGACATTCTGATTTATCTACAGCTTGGGCACGACATAGGTTTTATTATACAGACTCTCTCAGAGCAGAATACCAATTTCAGACAGGTCTCAATCATGTTAAAACTGTAACATTGTGGCACACCTAGGCATATGTAATGGAGACAGAGGATCTATGAACTCCCATGACCACCTCTAGATCTGTCCATAGGTTTGGTCGCTAGTTTATACACTAACCTAGACCTTGAAGGGCAGGAACCAGCCTGGACTGGTTTCTGGGCAGACAGATCAAATACACATTGGACCCTGAACTATGCTCTCAGTTTGCCGATGCTCCATGCTGCTTAAACGTTATGCATCCTCCTGAATTTCAGCCCAAATTATGTGCATAATGCCTGTCTCCAGAGTCATACTCCTAATCACACCCCCACCGGGTCCACCATTCTGCCAGTGTTTCCTTAGTCAGTAAAATCCACACTTCAAAACCCACTTGGGCTTGTTGTACCGTTGACCTACAACCGTGTTGTACGGTTGACCTTTGTGCTTACATGTTCATGTCTTACCACCTACTTCCCCATGCAAGTGTGCTAATCAATCTACTGCTCTTGACTTATTATTATATCATTCCAAAATTCCATACATTCTAATAATCAGATATATTCAAAATACTGTTTAGCATTGTACCATTCATCACAACTTGTAAATTATCAGGACATGATCGTAACAATTCTTTGTTCTATGATTTTTTTATCTCCACTTTTTATGATGGTGTGGAAGTGATTGTGAAATTACTTAAAATCAGTGGAAAAAATATTTATGTCTAATCCATGGGGATAGATGTTCACTGCCCTTCTCCCTGATAATTGCAAGCTCACAAAAATTTATGGAATTCTCCTGTAGACACTCCATGGAGTCTAGAGTACTGAGAAGTTTATACTGACAGCGCAGTGCAATCGAACACTTAAAACTCCATACACCATTTAACACTGTAGTCTGCTTTCAATAGCCCATCTCGGTACAATCTTATGCCCCTTGTCACTGCATCATTGTACCTTATACTGAAGTACAGTATGAGAGTGTTATATATGCAAAAAAGCAAAGATTACACTTTTGCAACCATGTATGCCGGTAGGCCCAAGACAAGTATCCACAAGCATCCATAACCAATGATGTTTCTTGATCATGGAATAGAAATGTTAGTGGCAATTCCAGAATTGACTAATGGGGCATTTCGTAGGCAGATTTTCGAATGCTAGCAATAAATGCCGACATGAGACGCTGAATTTGAAGCATATTTTTTCATACAGCAACTTAATCAACATGCCAACAAGGTGGCAACTTTACCATAGGATACTGTGGCCTTCTAACCTCTACTTCAAGTGAAATGTTCAGTTGACCTATACCTTCACTTTTGGCAATTATTCAGGGGCATTGTATGAAGATTATCACCAGTCTTTTGGACATGTCCAAGGCAGTTCCATGTGTGGAATCTCTATAGTGCTTGGCTTTTTAAAAAACTGGAAATTGTAGGGTTTAAGAGTATTAGAAGTCAGCCAATTTTAATTGTATTACAACAAGTGCATATACATTTTCTTGGAATTTTTTTAGTGAGCAAGAGTAGAGTGGTAGAGACTTATGGCAGTAAATAATGTGGTAGGTTGAAATAACTGTAGGGTTATTATATAATTGAATATTACCTGCAAATTGAAAAAGACTCCGGTTAATATAGTTTATTTAATCTCTGTAGGTTAAATTTGGTGTCTTTTGTTTAACCGATGACATATGAAAGTTCATGGGAATGATGGGGTTCTGTTATCAGCTGTATTATTTTTCATGTTGTGATTTGGTTAGACTTTTTTCTCGTTTCATTTCTTACATCTATAACATACTGATTTTAAAAAGTAAAAAAAAAGAGCCCACTAAATAGGTTTGTTTAAGTACTTCCAAATGTTATAGTCTAGCCCACGTAATGGATCATAGCCTTTTATAAACCAAAAGCACATATACATGCTCCAGAATGAGACAGTATCCTTCTTAAAGAAGTAACTACGATGCATGTATAAACCTGGAAATAGCCTTTATTATATTTCTTTAAAGTTATGTTTTAATGTTATGGTAACTGCTTTCAAGTAACATTGAGAATTGTAAAAAGAACAATGTAAATTACTCAAAGCCAGATTGATTGTGATAGGTCTCATAACCTGGATCTCAGTTCAAAGCAGTTAAGTTGTTTGGTTTAGATTCATGAAGCATGTTTTAAATCATCCTTGGGTTGTAAGTTGGCGTCTTTTAAAATATGAGTGCGCATCCCAGGGACCAGTGAAGCTGAAACTGCTATTCAGTGCTAAACAAGCCACAATTAATTTATACAACATAAAAAGAAAAACAATTTAATTAACACTGATTAAAACCATAACGTTTCATTTTCAAGCATACCCGTGAATACTTCTGCATTTAAAGACAACCTTTCAGTGCATGTTTCTAATACACAGCGTACAAAGATTGGCAAATCACTTGTGTAGCTAAAAGCATTCCATTTTCATTATAAACAAATTTAGACTATCAGGGTTATCCAAAGAGATTCGAAAAGTCACCGCACGTTCGGTGACTTTTCGTTCTCTTCAATTCGGTTCCTTTTGCCGATTGCATTTCGGTGACCCTGCGGTGTATTCAGCAAACACCACAGGGTCCCCGAATTGCAGGGAAAAGCTGCCGTAAACTCACCGAAAACTAACCGAATGCACGCTGAAAACAAGCAAAACATCTGGATTAACCTTCGAAGAGGAGCCGAACAGGAGCCGAAAAGGAGCCGAATCACACAGAGCCGAAGCAGCTGTGACGTAGAGGAGGCAGTGAATAAATTAGAAAAACCATTTGTATGAATCTGGGAAAAAGAAACGCTGTTTGCAAAGAAACTACTGAGCGAAAATGTCTGAAATTTTCACAGGAGGTCCAGGGAATGATAATAAAGAGGGCTGTTACAAAAAAAATAAGCAAACTGAAAAAAAAAAAAAAAAAAAATCGGACTTTTAATTTTTTTTTAAAAAATTCAGAAAAATGCTTAAAGTATCCTAAAAAATCTATAAATAAAGAGACTTTTTGCTGCAGAATTTTATAATGAACGGTTTATTAGATATTGAATTAAAACGGGAATATTTTTAACATTGAAGCCTATGGGATTCTCCTGAATAAATTTGCCGAATTAAACCACCGAATGGCAGGACATTAACCCTTTCGCTGCTGAGGCTTTTCCCGCCCCTGTGCTGAGGTCATTTTTTACCTGTTTTGCGCATCATGTTTAAACGTGTTTTGAAGGCTTATTTTAGTATATGACATCGACATATTATATATCGTTCTTTCCGTCAGACTCGGTAGATTCATAATATGTCATTATTATATGTATACGTTATGTCATGTTTGTATATTTAACAAAAAATGCAATAAAATATGTATTTTCAATAATTTACAGCGTGTAAAGTGTTTTTTTCCACATTTTAACATGCGAGCAATTGCGGATATATTTTTGTATGGGGTGCGCTTGTTAAAAAAATTAGAGATGGGGTCTCGTTACATTTTTTTTTGGGAAAATGACACCATTTTTAACAAACGCACCGCATACAAAAATCGTTAATGCAGCATCATTGTTCACATTATAATTGAAATGGGAACAATATTGCTGCATTAACAAAACAAAAAAAAAAAAAAAAGTGTTTATTTTTTTTTTATTATTTTTTTTTTTTAATTTTTTTATTTTTATTTTTCTTTTTTTTTTTTTTTTTACAATTTTTTTTACTTTCATGTTTGGTATCGTTGGAACGGCCATGCTCTGGCCGATCCAACGATATCAAAATTTAACCCCTAACTGCCACGGATCGGGAGATAGGGAGTTCATTGGAACTCCCTATCTCCACACTTCGTGGCAGTTAGGGGTTAATGCTAGGACTGGCGTCATTGTGCTGCGCACGATGACGCCAGTCCTCTGGGGGAGTTCCCGGAAGCTTGGCCGACATCCAAGATGTCGGCCAGCTCCCGGGAAGGATCGCAAATCGGCGCTTTTCAGCGCCGATTTGCGATCCAGCTCCCCAGGGGTTAATGCCAGGCATCATTTGGAAGGGCAGGCTGTGCCCTTCCAAATGATGCCTGGGTTAAGCCCCTGTGAGCCGCCGATCGGGAGGGAGAGAGGTCCGAAGGACCTCCCCCCCTCCCTTTCAGGCGCCTCCTCCGCACATGCGGGGGGGGCGCCTGAATTATGTGTCATCGCGGGGCGCGATGACACATAATAATGGCGGCCACTGCTCCGGATGCCGGGCTGACATCCAGGATGTCAGCCCGCACCGGAGGGGCCAGCGATCGGCCGGTACCCGGCCGAACGCTGACCCCAATGCGAGGACGCGCTCAGCGCGTCCTCCGCATACCAGGGGGAATGCTGAGGACGCGCTGAGCGCGTCCTTAGCATTCAAGTGGTTAAGGGAACCTTTTACTGCTGGTTTGTGTTCTCTGAATAGCCGAAGTAGTGCTTTTTGATGGGGATTTCACTGCCCTCGAACAGGCACCGAACAGGCACCGTATGTGCAGGTAATTCGCCAGGATTTGGAGAATTGCCTGCTCTCTGGATAGCCGAATGGCCAGGAAAGGTAACCGAATGCTGATTTTCAGCGTTCGGTTACCTTTCTCAAGCAATTCGAATCTCTTTGGATAACCCTGTTAGTTCCGTATGCACTTAGGAGAGCAATGTTCTAAATTGAAATAGCCCTGGCTGTGCACATGGGAGTTGGAGACCAGAATACCATATGCATTCTCTATAATTTCATGCAATATTGTGCAATAGTACATTGCATTTTTAATTTAACTACCTAAATATAAATATATCTCTGATTTATATCTTTAGTTTAAAAAAAGACGAATATTCGAATATTTAAATTTACATTTTGTATCTTCAATTTAATGTAAACTTGAATTCTTTTAGGTATTGCTTAATAATATATTATTTTTGCAATTTCCTAAAGTTGTGCTTATGAATTACCATCTCTTTTTATCAGCAAAAAAATATTTTTTGTTTGTAACTTAATTTGTTTAGCTGTGGATATGATCTAAAAATCAAACATTAAACAAGAAAAAAAAATAATAAATACAGTATATCTGAAAAAAACCCAGTTGAAATTCATATTTACTAAAATAATGTGTAAATAAATTAGTAAACACTACATTACTATTATTATTATTATTATCAATGTATTGATTAATAGGTTGAAAATAAGTAAAAATTATTTAAAAATCATTCAAAAGGGAATTTGTAATTTTTTTTAATAAAATTTTGTCCACACCTAAAAATGTAATGTTCCACGGGTTAAAAAATATTTAGGCCCCTATTACATTCTTCACGCTAACGGGAGCGCTACCGTTAGCTGCGGTATCTGCCGCATATTACAATCCAAACGCAAACGGGTTAAAAAACCCGTTTGCGTTTGGGACCTTGCGCTGTTCAGCGCGAGGTCACTGCACTTTCCGCTCCCTATACTTAACATGGGGAGCGCAAAGCGTTAATCAGCGCTGGATTACAATGTACCAGCGCTGATTAACACCTGGCGCTAGTCAACGAAAAGTTAACTAGAGCCAGGACCTGGTGTTAACGGATTCCGCTGGTGCAGAATCCATTAACACCAGCTTAAAAATAAAAAGAACAAAATCTCATACTTACCCTCTGTCCCGCGGCGAGGACCGTGGCTCTGGTCGCCTCCTCCGGCTGGCGGGAGCAGGGAAAGACGGGGGAAAAAGTCCCCTCCGTCTTTCCCTGCATATCCCTACGCCGACCAGCCGGATCTCGATATGAGAGATCCAGCTGGTCACGTGACCGGCAGAGTGGAGCTCAATGGAGTCCTATGGACTCCATTGAGAGGATGCGCGTGGCTGTGCTCAGCGCTGCCGCGCGCATCCTGATTTTTAACGCTCGCTAACAATGCAGGCAGCATTTTTTGCGCCTGCATTGTAATCTGGCGTTAAAACGCGGGCGCAAGGGGGGAAACTGCCCGCACAGTTTTTCCTCCCCTGCGCTCATGTTTTAACGCCAGGAGCTTAATAGGGGCCATAGTATTTTCCACTTTTAGGCACTACCGACTTGTGTAAAGTTTATGTTCTACTAAAATGTTTAGCGCTTCCCTTTTAAATTAACCAGTGCAAAACTACCGGGAACTAGAAACTTGAGTTCTCATGCCATGAAAATTTGTGTATGTCGGCTGAATTTTGGAAGCTCATTTTACATCTCTTAATGTACGTTTTTTTAAATCAGTGAAAAGGACTTTACATCGCTTAAGTGTTGTAACCAAGTTTGTTGTCAAGGTGATCGGGGAGGGATGTAGGAGCCGTTCAGACTATTGAACCGGCTGGGTAATTTCTTTCTATTGCTTTAGAAGTTGTCGGGGAGGGGGGGGAACAGATGCCTTGAAGAAGAAGAAAAAAAAGTTTGTGTGCACTTGAATTTTTCATTTATAAAAAAAAAAGTTGAGCCATGACCACAAGATTTCACAGATAAGAGAAAAAAATGTGGATTGTACTTAATTCAATATTATAAAGAAAGGTTGTGATGGCGAGACAGCTAACTGAGCCAAGAGCAGACCAAGACTGCTGACTGATCTGAAAAATGTGAATATCATTCACTCTGGGATACCGCATCTCATAATGCAGTGTGTGTGCTATACTATATAATTATGAAATGTTTGCATTAAGTAACTTGGGTGCTTAAATACAGATGTTCCTTATTGACGTTAATTGGTCTTGACATATCTTTGGCCTGCTTTATAGCAATCACTAGAAAAGAGGCTTTTCCACTCTGCAGTACACATTCTAAAGGCACTCTGTTTCATTTCGAGGCTTTTACTTTAGAAGAAAAAAAAAATCATTTGCTGCCTAGACTATCTGTCAAACATTGCAGTTAAAAGAGAGCTTTTGGATTATGCTACGAAAAGGCATTGGCTTGTGAAGCAGGTTGGACCTGAAAACCATTGCAGTTTACTGCATGGTGAATGAAAAATGTGTCCTTGCTAATATTCACTAGAGCTCTCAGGAGGTGAAAATAATACATGATTATATATTTCCACTCAAAGGTATGCTTTGTCACTATTCAATTTGATTTCCCATAATTTACATACTCCAGGAAATCCATTACAATGCATCAGAGCACTAGTTTGTTGTACATTTTTTCACATATATTTTTGGCATACACAATGGGCCCTATTCCAGCCGAGCTGTTAGCATTAAGGTTAATGTTAGTGTCTCGCGTCTTACTCCAGCTGTGCTGTAAATGTCTCTTGTGGCTCAGCTGTTATGGCTGCCCACTGTACATATTCATTTCCTAAAATTTACACAGGAAGTCCTAATGTGGAGGAAAACAGAGAATAGTGAACAGTTCAAAGGTTGGACGTTACTGAAAACAATTACCAGCTGCCAAAATTTGGTGCTAAGAATTCCATACTTATCATTCATTCCTCAATGACGAAGATTGCATGATCCACTGCCTCATCTTGCTGCAAAAATAAGGACATTGAGAACAAATAGTTATAAAGTGCGAGACCAGTGGTGGCTCATCCATATGGGCACTAGGGGCAGCGCCCTACCATTTTTTTGGATTAAAAAAATAAAATTAAAATATGTAATTTTTTCTGCTGTTTTTTATGTAATTTAACAGGTACCTGATTGATAAAATGTGTCATTGTCTCCTCAACAGTTGACTGGCAGAGTAAAAAAAAAAAAGGATTACATTACTACTTGTCTTTGCCTGGTCGTTACTACTTGTCTCTGACTGGCATCCAGAGATCTGATAAGGGATCTATGGGAGATTTTCAAAATAGGATTCGTTTCTGTTATCAGCGCTCCTGCTGCTGGCTAATTGAGCTCTGCCGGGCATTCAAACAAACCATCCATAAAAGCTCTGGATGAGGCTGGAATGCTGATTTTTTTCCTGCCATACACACAAGGCGCCTGCCTTTACCCCTTAACCCTTTACTACCGATATCGAGATATCTCGGGCTTCAAAGGCACTATCCGGTTCCCAGATATCGAGATATCTCAGTATGCTGATCTGCAGCCCAAAAGCAAATTAAATTCGTTTGCTGCAAACAAATTTCGTTAGCTTTAGGGCTGCAGAATGTGCCCCCAAAGTTTTAGACCTGTGGGCATGATGTCCAAAGAGCTAAAACTGTAAAATCATCTGCTGGTCAAATAGTTCATTACAGTAATAGATAGGTATTACTGTACAATTTATTAAAAATTGTTTTTCAAAAAGCCACTGGTTTCTGACAATGTTTTTTTTGGAAAATCACTTGTTAGTGAAGGGGTAATGTCAGAAATTGCCCCCAACATCTGCCTTAATGTGCAGTAATAAACAGGATTTATTTCTTTCTTACACTTAAGTTTTGTATAGTCAGAGTTATTTAGAATATAATAGGCAGGATCAGAGGTCAGTTTTTATTTTTAGAAAATAATAGGAAAAGTCACTTTTTTCACTTCTAGATTTTTTTATGCTGACTAATGTTTTAGGTATACATTTTGTGGCTAATTTCTGGATTACACTTGCAATCATTGAATGTATGGACATTTTATTTGCCTCATTAGGGATATATCTATAAGGTTTATTCCATATATGGGATCGTCCACATATTTTGGAGGTAATAGTGCCATATAGACATATTCCTATTCTTAATTAAAAACATTCATGTTTTCAGTCTGGCGCCCCACCAACTAGAAATGTCACCAGCCGCCGTTGTGAGAGACCCCATTTTCTTGACAAGCTGACAGTTAAGGCATGGTCACATAGTTTTGCGCTTGTGATCCCAGCCTTGCAGTGGCCGTTCTGGCTTTGACAGCTGGAATGCCCCATTGCAAGGACTCAAATCTCCCTGTACTGCAAGTAGCATTATCCAAGCTTGTGAATCTGGTGAAAAGTCTTGTACCCCTATTGATCACTTACTACATCTTTCCCTACAGTATGTCAATGTATACATGAAATAAGAATTGATATTCTTTAGAAGTCAGTGAAAGTTTCTAGAACACCTTTAATATTTGAATTGAATTCATTATATTGAAAAATGCGTATTAAAACTTAAAACGCTAGAAGTAATAATGGTTTGGCAGTGCTGTATGGGTTTTACAGAAATTACAATAATATGCTCAGGTTATAAATATATTGGACTTTTATTCACCTTTTAGATATTTCTGTCAGTAGGTAATTTTACACCTTATACAACCATATGAAATATAACCACTGAAGGCTTCCTGCAAAGCCAATATAATATTGCTGAAATCATAAGAATTCATTCTTATAAAAATGTTACTCAATATTGGCGAAATATCAAACTAATTATTGAAAAAAAGCATTGCCTCAGTTTTTCGTTTTAAACTTACACACTCATTATATACTGTAGCAGTATTGTGCTCAATTAGTTTTGAAGAAGCAGTCTCTAAAATGTTCATGTTGGACTAGGAAATATTGGCCGTGGTTTGTATAAACACGTGCAAAACATATCAGTTTGGTTAAGAAGAGAAGTGAGGCATGCAGTTAAAAGAGATTAATAAAATGATTTTGCATGCCAATGTAAGCACCAAAAGTTCCAAGTTCATACATTCTAGGTGTAAAACGCGTTGCTTACTCTATACACATTTACTGATCCGGAAGCGCAACACCTTTAAATATTATTATATCAGACCAGACTACAAATGCAATCTGCACATTTAATCACAAAATGACTTGCCATAAGAAACAAAAAAAAAAAAAAAATCATATAATGTAGCATGTGAAAGTAATTGGCATCTTATGTAAATAAATGTAAATAACCCACCCACGATGTTGTCTTGTATGTGATGTTTCAAACACGCCTGGGCTGACGTCTCCCTTTTGTAATATAGCTCCAACTTTTTTCTCTTGGGAAAAGTGCAAAGCCTCCTGGGAGGAAGAAACTCCTTGCTCCAAATATTTACAATAAAATATGCGGTTATTTTAAAGATATATTAATCAAAACGAAAGGTAAACCTTTGTAAGAAAATAAATAGAATATAGTAAAACAATGGTTACAAAAGGGGATACGCGTTTCACAGGACGCTATGCTAGCTTCCTCAGTCCAAAAAAATATAAAAAGGAGAAGTTAACTAAGAAGAAGGTTAAGAAAAAGAGAAGTGAGGTATGTAGTTAAAAGAGATGAATAAAATGATTTGCATACCAATGTAAGCATCAAAAGTTCCAAGTTCATACACTCTATGTGATAAACACTTTAACTTCTAAACGTGTAGGTGGACAATGAATTTCCCATTAACTGTTTCAGTATCAATTGATTTTCCATGAAACCACTGGCAGGACCAAATGGTTTTATGGACAATGACTTCCCATTACCCACACAGTAAATATGAAAAGAGGTGTCTGTATATGATCACCAAAAAGCAATACTCATTTACATTTTAGCTTGAGATTCATTGTTTTGTGAAAGGAAAATGAGTCTCAAAGCTTTCCAAATAATCTCAACTCATCGGCATTCATGTCCAATGCCTTGAAAATTCAGGTGTGTGTCTGGAGCCTATTTGCAAATAAATGTAATTTGCAATAAATGACATTCCTTTGTGTTGCTCCAGAATTAGTCCACAAGGAGCATGCTCGATGGGCTAGATTAGTACTACGCTAACAGCGGCATCCAGTAGTCATAACGACTCCTGCCAATATCTTACAACCTTTTGAATAGGAGCTGTTCATTTGTGGCTATCAGGAGAAGAATGAACTACTCCAACATAGCTCAATCTTCTCATATGAAGCAAGTATTTAAAAAAAATGCAGGGGTTCATCTGCTGTTAAGTAATTCTTCATTTCCAATATCACTCAACACTTCAATGTAAAGCGATTGAAAAATCCATTACTTCCCGCAATGCAGAAGGCCGTGATACTCTCACTTCCTCTGGATGCGAGCAGCAGAAGACTGGTGTTTAAGGACTCTGAATATGAATCACTAGACAGGACAGCCAATTTCCAAGTCCCATTTAAAATGAGAAAAATTAGATCATTCACATTTTCCAAAACCACATTGTGAATGTTTGCATCCAACACTAGAGTAGGCGTACAAATGGCATTCACCTAACACTATATAAAATTCATAAATTTGGTTTGCAATTTTTCGTTTTTTTTCTTAAAACAACAACTGCTTCAGTTTGCCCTAATTTAATTTGACTGTGAATTCAGATCATCCAAAACGCATAAAAAATATTTTGTCGTGTTCGAATGGTTTTCTTGCTGGCAAATATGGCTGCAAATGTGTACCGGATAACTAATAATTTAATTCCCTTATCCTGACTACAAAGCTCTCACTAACTCAGCTCCCCACTACCTGTCCTCACTAATCACCAAATACACCCCAGCCCACTCCCTAAGGTAAAACAGGGACCTGCGCCTAGCTTCTCCCCACATCACCTCTTCCCATGTGTAAGGGCAGGGGCTGTGACCCCTGTATAGTGTTGTGCGTATGGAACCTAATGGCAAGCCTTCGAAGAAGGAAACCAGGAGATGTATAAATAAGCAATTGAGTGTTTACTGAGATGAAACAAAATATAAGTCCAGAACAAAAGACTATTACTCAAAAGGTATCCTTGGTTTAGTAGAAAGTCCAGAATGGGGAATTGCGAGTAAGGGTCTTTGGGTTCAGAAGTGAGACAACATAAAGTCCAGAACGAAGGGTTGTAGAAGAGGGTAACGTGGGCTGTGGCCTTTGAGACAAGCCTGGGTTGAGGAGCTGGAGCTGGTACTATGGTCGTGGAAGCAAGCCTGGATATGGATCTGGTACCGTGGACATGGAAGCAAGCCTGGAGATAGGATCTGGAGCTGGCACCGTGGTAGCGGAGGCAAGCCTGGATACAGGGTCTGGAGCTGGTACCGTGGAGGCAAGACTGGATGCAGGATCTGGAGCTGGTACCGTGGTAGCGGAGGCAAGCCTGGATGCAGGATCTGGAGCTGGTACCGTGGTAGCGGAGGCAAGCCTGGGTGCAGGGTCTGGAGCTGGTACCGTGGAGGAAAGACTGGATGCAGGATCTGGAGCTGGTACCGTGGTAGCGGAAGCAAGCTTGGATGCAGGATCTGGAGCTGGTACCGTGGTAGCGGAGGCAAGCCTGGATGCAGGGTCTGGAGCTGGTACCGTGGTAGCGGAGGCAAGCCGGGGTGCAGAATCTGGAGCTGGTACCGTGGAGGCAAGACTGGATGTAGGATCTGGAGCTGGTACCGTGGTAGCGGAAGCAAGTCTGAATGCAGGGTCTGGAGCAGGTAGCGTGGAGGCAAGACTGGATGCAGGATCTGGAGCTCAGGATTCACTTGGAACAAGAATGAAGAGGGAACACTGGATAACCGAAGCGGTGAAACCACAGTATAACCTGGTTAATGAGTTGAGAAAGGCGGCAGGTTTAAATAGGGTTCAGAGGATCGTAAGAACACCGTTCACCTGGGACTCATAGGTGGAGTTGGGATACCTGAGAACTTGATAGGTTAATTGGGGGCATACGAGGATCTCCAGTACAGGTGTTATGCAGTACCCTTAAGTGACCAGCAGAGGACCAGAGTACCAAGGTCTTCGTGCCTTAAGGGGGTAGGCGATCGCGCGTGTGCGCTTAGCTCCTCATCATTTGGATCCTGTCGGCAGGCGTGGGGTGGATCCTGGGCTCTCTCCTCCAGCTCGCGAACAGGAAGTGCGGGACGACGCGCCACGAGGGACCTCAGGTAAGTATGGTGCAAGTCCCAGCATGGCGGTCGCGGTCGGGTGTGGGCCGCAGCGCGGGCTGCGGCGCGGGGCATTAAACCATGATAGACTGCAGGATTTCTCACGCGCAGCCCCCATCCTCTGGAAAGCTCTCCCTCGTACTGTCAGACTTTCCCCTAGTTTCCCTTCCTTCAAACGCTCCCTTAACACTTTCCTATTTAGGGAAGCCTATCACCCGACTCACTGACATAACCAATCCATCTCTCACCAGCAGTGGTGTATTTTGGCCTAGGCCGACTAGGCCTAGGCCTAGGGCGGCACTTTCCAGGGGGCGGCGGCCCGCACCGGGTGGCCCCACCCCTAAAAAAAATAATATTTTTTTTTACTTTTGCAAAGTATTTTACCAGGAAGGATACATTGAGATTTCACTAATTTTCAAGTATGTCCTGGGTAGGCAAGGCTTAGGCTTTCACTTTCCAGGGGGAAGCAAAAAAAACCTCACCACTAAATGGGTTACTCACAGAGCACCGAAATTACGCCAACATTTTGGTGTTCTGTAGTTCCCTGCACTTCGGGGAATAAAATTTCCCCACAATGCAGTGAATTCACCATTCACCGCAGGGTCCCCAAAGTGCATGGAGTCGGCAGCTGAATGCTGCCACCGCAAACCCGTGGCCTGCTGTTTTCAAAAGAACTACTGAACAAAAATGTCTGGAATTTACATATAAGATCCTATGATTGATAATAAAAAGTTCTGTTACAGAAAAAAGAAAAACCGCTATTAAAAAAAAAGGGGGAGAAATTTTGCCCAAAAAAATCTGAAAAATGACTAAAAGGTACTAAAAAAAATAATAAAGACTTTTTACTTCAGATTAAAATAATAAATGGTTTATTAGATATTGCATAAAAACGGGAATATTTTTAACATTGAAACCTATGGGGTTCGCCTGAATAAACCTGCTGATTGAAACCACCGAACATCAGGGCATTTCACTGCCATTTCTCTGCTGTTTGGTGTTCTCTGAACCATTACTTCTCTATGGGGATTTGCACTGCCTTCAAACAGTACCGTACTTGCTGGCAGTTTGCCAAACTTGTGTGTGAGCATATCACAGAGCAGTGGTGTACTTAGGGGAGTGGCGGAGGGCAGGCCGCCCCAGGTACCAGTGATTATTGGGGTGTCATTAGGGGGTACTAGGAGGTGCCACTGTCACTGTGTGTCAGCTTTGAGCTGTGTTCTCAAACAATGAGCAGCGGAGCAGGGCGTTTGCATACGGAATAAAATCAAATAGAATAAAAATCCCCCTCTCCTCCCTCCATAGCTCCTCCCCTGCCCCGCAGCAGCTCTAGGAGAGGGGAGGGGGATGTGATTTGTGTGCAGAGAGAGAAGATTACAGTAAACAGCAGGTAAGGGGGGGTATCAGCAGAATATGAAGCCCTGTCTGCTTACTGCTGTTTAAAGTGGACCTTTCCTTAACCAGCACTGCAGTGATAGAAATTTGCCATTGAGCTGCCTGGCTCCTGGTGAGGCTGCGTGTGTGCAGGTCACGCGGTCCGGCCAGTCAGGTGGTACTGAGTCTCAGTACCACCTGACTGGCTGAACCACGTGACACGCACGCACGCAGCTGCTGCCCTTTCGTTAACACGGACTCTCACTCTATTCTGGACTGAACACCCACCGGGAAGGGAATCAAAGCCACGGTGCACCCTCTGGCAGTGGCACCCCACTGCTGACAAGATGTCTCCACGCACAGGCACAGCCGCGATCCTCACGTGGCCTGGAGGGACCTCCTGCTGAGTCCATACACAGTCCCTGCTGACTCTGCACACAGCCCTCCCGCGGACGGAGGCCGGTAAATATAGAATAAATAATTGCTGTGTGCTCATATACACTCGGTTTGCTGGGAGTTTTATTGCAGTGGATTCTGATGCACTCATACACACCGCACATTGCATTGCTGGGAGTTTTATTGCTGAGGATTCTGATACGCTGACACACACCACACATTGCATTGCTGGAATTTTTATTGCGGTGGATTCTGATACGCTGACACACACACCGCACATTGCATTGCTGGGATTTTTATTGCTGTGGATTCTGTGATACACACTGCATATTACTGTGAGTTTTATTGCCCTGGAGCTCTGGGATACGCTCATACACTGCACATTACTGTGGGTTTTATTGCTGTGCAGTTCTGTGATATGCTCATACACAGTGCCCATTTCTGTGGGATTTATTGCTGTGCAGCTCTGTGATACGCTCAAATGCAGTGCACGTTTCTGTGGGTTTTATTGTTCAACCAATTAGAGCAGCTGTGATCCAGTTTAATTGACATGCATGACTGTTCTTTGTAAAAATGCTTGAATTTAAACATTTCATAATTTTATTTATCTCAATAGATACATTTGAAATGGTATACAAAATATACAAGTAGGCACTTGGTATCCACTTTTAATATAAAGAGAGGAAAAGGCGGAGCTCTAAGAGGAAAAGGTGAAGCTTAAAGTGGAAGGGTGGGGATTAACCAGGAAGAGGTGTGCCCTTGACAGGAAGGGGTGCCTCAAATTTAAATTGGGGGGTGCACGAGTTTAGCCAGGCCTAGGGCAGCACAAAACCTAAATAAACCACTGCTCACCAGTCCATCACTCTCACCTTGCAGTCCTCTCCTCCTGTTTCCACCCCAACCCTTCTAGGTTGTGCGTTCCTATGGGCATAGGGTCCTCATTTCCTCCTGCACTGGTTTGTCAAATGTTCAATATATTGTAACCTCTCTATATTGTGCCCATTGTACAGCGCTGCGGAATATGCTGATGCTTTATAAATAAAGATTAATAATAATAATTAAACCCCCACCAGTTGGTATCGGAAGAGGAGATAAACAGCAGAGCAGCCCAACCATTCCCAATTCCCGGCCAAATGCCTATATCCCCCATGGACACCAGTTGAGAGCTTAAATCAGAGTGGATTCCAAAAAGCATCCCCTCATCTGTGAAACCAGGATGAATTTCAACATACGTGGAGGTCTGACCCTTTTATTTCCCCACCCTTGGCTGAAATTTAACCTTCTGTTAAATCAGAATGTCAAAAAGCCCACCTGCTCTGATTTAACCCCTCAGCCACTACTCGTGGGTGGGGTTGGGGGGTCGGCTGCAGGGAAGGGCTGCTAAACTGTTGGCTTTGGCTTGTTGATTGGAGTAAGTGTTCACTCCATTAAAAGCTATCTGTAAATTTTAAACTAAAGATACATTTAAAAGTAACTATCTTTAACCAAATTCAGTTATAGAAAATGACAGGTATTGGAGTACGAGTTGTTTTATTACTGAAACCGAGCAGAAAACAGAGAAGCAAAAGCGTTTAAACCATATATCTCAGTCAATGTCAATTTCACCTTTTTTAATGTATGTACAAAGAAACATACCTACCCTTTTTAGTTTCTCATGAAATAATGTGCGTTTGAAGTATTAAAGAAAAGGAATATATTAATTTTGACCATGGGATCAAACAAGGGGTTAAACTTTATTTACTTGTAATAATGAAATAGTGTCTGTGGAAAACCACCATGGCTTGTAATGAGGAGATGTCTGAGTTCCCCCAAACAGAAAGATATTAAGAGAGTTGAGAGGAAACCTAGCTCTCAAATCCTTGATGACAGGGTAAGATGAAATGTCCCCAATATAGAACATATCAAGATGGTACTAGGTGTTGCAAGAAAGATGTGACAGAGCAGGTTATGATGTAGGCAGTGTTTTTGATGTTGCACTTGGAGATTTCAGCTGTATACATATATTTTTTAATTTAATTTCCATATCTGCTGGCCTTGTAAATTCTGGTTTTGTTTCTTCTGTTCAATGAATCTTGATCAAGTTTGAGATCAATTTTGTGACCTTTTTCTGATGCAACCAATTAGTACCCCTTCATTTATCACATTAAATGCCATCGAAAGAATGTCTCTAATACATAATTATGTAGAAGCTGGAGCTGATTTCTGGTTTGTCCATTCAATTATTTTGCAATAGTTTTCCCATTTGCTTTTATTTTGTTGAGTTTTTCTTGTGGTTTAGCTTGGCGTCACACAGTTGCTCTTTGTGTCACTTGCCATTCTATATGGGCAATGATTTCTAGACAATTATTAAAAGTTACATTTTTTTTTTAAATAATATGTTTTTATTGATTTTCTCAGATATGTACATCACTGTTTAAAATATCATTCCAAAGCAATAACAATGGAGAATAATACAAGTCATACAGGTTTTGCAACGTGAGAAAATTGAATAAGTTGTCATACTAAATAACTAACAACGTATAAATAAAAAACGTATAATAACACATAATATAATCGGAAAGGCTTGCGTCTCCTACTACTGTAAACAATGTTGGTATGAATACAGAAAAAGTGTTCCAAACTGTTCGTATGTAGCAAGGTTATTAGGTCAGGTCAATAGGCTAGGACAGAATTAAAACTTGGACAGAATTTCAAGTGTGTGCAAAGGTCTTTGCCCCGTTAACACTAAAGAGTTGCTAACGCGTTCGTTTGGACATATAATCAGTCCACCAAAACCACGTAGTGAAATACTTTTCACAATTATTATCCATGGGGAAGAACATCTCCTCCATATCTCGGATAGCGTCTACTGCTGTTATCCATTCCGTGAGGGTTGGGATATTCGTTGAACGCCAGTGTCTAGGAATTAGGGATTTAGCTACATTAAAACGTTGAATGGCCAGGGATTTTCTATAGGTAAGGTGGGAAAAGGAAACCAAATGGAACAAAGCTACTTGGAGAGATGGAGTATGCTCCATATAGGTGATTTTATTAATGTCATTAAATATATTGGACCAGTAAGGGCGAATGTGTACGCAGTCCCACCAGATGTGTAGAAAAGTACCCGCCGACTTCCGGCATCGCCAGCATAAGCCATCTGAGGTCGGGTAAATTTTATGCATTCTAGATGGAGTGAGATACCACCGTGATAAAAATTTATAATGGGATTGTTGAATGTGTAAGCTTCGCGATGCATGTGCTGCTATTTGGAAGATTGAGTCCCATTTTTCTTCTGGGATTAAGTCTCCTAAATCCCTACTCCACCGCAGGGCATATGAGGGAAGAGCAGGGGTAGACACATCCAAAAGTGTCCCATATGTAGTGGAGAGCATGTGAAGAAGATGTGGGTCAGCAATGCAGAGGGTTTCAAACGGAGACTCATCTAGTCTAATCTTATCAGGGTCACCTAATGAGAAAATAAAGTGTCAGAGTTGATGGTAGCATAGATCTATCAAAGGTGTGTTATCCTTGTCTGAGAATAATGAGCTTTTGGAAGAAGTTTGGAGTTCGCCACGCATTTATAAAGCAGAATATATGGGCCTTCCACTAAGCTTACGTTTTATATAGTCTGTTTTTGCACTCAAATAGGGCAAGGGTACAAGAGCTGATTATATATATGTAAAAGGTGATACTGCCTCAATACTTGATGGAACAGTGACTGAAGGGGTGAGCTGGTTTAAGAGGTAGGACCCCCGGCAAGCCCTCCGTCTGCATAGAGGACGTCAGTGCCATCATCAGCAAGCACCACATGCCTGCCACATGTGCCACCATTTTGAGGCCTAGCGTGGGCCTGAAGCCTCGCGCCTCTTTCTCTTCAGAGCCTGAGGAGAGTCTGATCCGGGCCATGGAGGAGCTGCCAGCCAGAGGAAGACATCGGCTAGGAGGCTGGGACTGCCACGGGTGGTTTTGAAGATGGCTGTCGGGTGAGTAGGGCCATCTCAGCGCTCTCCGGCAAGGCATCCTGACAGTTCTTCCATGGAGTCCAAGTGCAGAGAAGAAGGATGAATCTGCCCTGTCCGTCAAGAGAGTCATGGTAGATCAGCATCAATAAACTTGTAGCTCTTCAGGGTGTTGGCCTTGGTAAGTGACAGTAACCTAACTCTGGGATACATAAAGGTTGTAGAGGGACCTGTGTTCATACTGCTCCTGCTGTTACATTATGCCTGGCAGCACCTTTTCTGCCTTGCCCTTGTTGGTCTAGTCCTTGATTTCTTCCTGCTCTGACTGAAAGAAGCCTCAGGTGCTTCCTAATAATAAACGGGCTTCTGCGTTAAGGGAGCCACCCCTCACATTGATGCTTCTGCTTTATACACCGATTCATGGTGTATCCTGTCCTCTGTTGTTACATGCCTGTCTGCCACAGCTTGTTTTTTTCTGTGCTGCCTTGTTTTTGTCTTCTATCATCTTGAATCCTGTGTTCACCATTGTGGCCCTTTATATTGCTGTTTACCCCCACAACTCCTCATCTAATCCTGTCTTGTACCTGTTTGCTGTATCCAGTGATCCTATGTTAAAATAAATAATTATATCTGCATGCCGTGCTTTTGTCCCCTGCATTTGGGCTCTGCTTACAACCCAGTACCATGAACACGACAGAAAATTAGATAAGCACAGTGTTATTCACACTATCTTCTCTACTACTGGGGTTAATCGGAATTTTGGTGCTCTTTCATTCGCCGCACTTCAGGGAATCAAATTCCCCGACCCTGCAGTGAATTCAGCATCCACCGCAGGGTGCCCGAAGTGCGGGAAAAAGCCGCCGAACAACTGCCCAATTGAAAGCAAAAACCGCTACAAAACGCTGAAAACATCGGATCTGATAAGCCGCTGTAAACCCAATGAACGCACCCAACGATCCACCGTAAACTCACCAGACGTGTCCGAAAACAGCTGACGATTAGTGATGGGCCGAACACCCCCGTGTTCGCTTTGAATTCGAACTCGAACATTTGAAAAAGTTCGAATTCGAACACAATGCAAGTCAATTTGGCTCAAAAGTTCGAAAATGAAAGTGCCCTCCAAGAGGGCATATATGCAAGATATTGGCCATAAAAGGTGTATGGGGGTCTGAGTACTGCCCTGGAGGACAGGAAACAATGAAAAATGAGTAAAAAAAAAAGGTTTTAACCTTTTCACTCGTTTCGTTTTTTTTCCAGGTGTTTTTTTTCATTTCGGGTCATCTCGGACCATTTTCGTTTCGATGCAGGGATTCGATATCGATTTGAAATTTCAAATCGTTTTGAAATGTCAGATCGATTCGGCGATTTAGGTCATTTTGGCGTTTGGATTATTTCGGCGATACAGTGTAATTAATGCAGCAAATGAATCCGCACACTGCCAGGCAGCAGCTCTACAGTATAATTACTGCAGCATAAGACGAAAAACCAACTGAACCGAATCACCGAAATGATCCAAACGCCGAAATGACCCAAATCACCGAATCGACCTGAAATTTCGAATCATCCAAATTATCAAATCGATTGACTCGAAATTTTGAATCAATCTGAAGTTTCGTGTTGTCGACATTTCTGATTCGGGATGCCCTCGGAAGCACGAAAATGGTAAATTTGCATCTGAAAATTGATTTGGTACGAAACAAATTGCACATCCCTACTGCTGAGTGCTGAGCCATTTCACCGCTGTGCTCTGAGCTCATTTTTACCACTTGCTCATGTTTAAACGTGATTTGAAGTCATGGGAAATGTTTGAGCCACAAGGGGTGGGAAATGTTTGAGCCACAAGGGGTGGTAAATGTTTGAGCCACAAGGGGTGGGAAATGTTTGAGCCACAATGAGTGGGAAATGTTTGAGCCACAAGGTGTGGGAAATGTTGAATCTCCTAGGCTTCAATGTTAAAAAAAGGTGTGGGAAATGTTTCACACACAATCAGTGTGAAATGTTGAATCCCATAGGCTTCAATGTTAAAAATGGTGTGGGAAATGTTTCACCAACAAGGTGTGGGAAATGTTGAATCCCATAGGCTTCAATGTTAAAAATACTCCCGTTTTAATACAATATCTAATAAACCATTGCTTATAATATTCTGCCGGAAAGAGTCTCTTTATTTTTAGATTTTTTAGGATCTTTTAAGCATTTTTTTTTTCAAACTTTCCTCCAACGGCCCGAAAAGTTCGAAGTTCGCAAATTTCCAAACAGCTGATGTTTGAATCGAACTTAGAACTGATTCGAACCTGCAGCCCATCCCTACTGATGAAACGCCGAACCCAGTGTAGACCAGCCGCTGGAAAAAGCAGACAAGCCGACGAACGGGGTAAAAATTGCAAAACAAAAAACACAGTGACTTTGAAAAGCTGTTTGCAAAAAACCTACTGCATGAAAATGCCTGGAATTAATATATAAGGTCCTATGAATTATAATAAAAAGGTCTGTTACAGAAAAAAAACAAGCCGCTATTTAAAAAAAGTGGGAAAAAATTGTCGAACAGATCCCGAAAAATGTCTAAAAAACCCTAAAAAATATAAATAAGGAGACTTTTTTCTGCAAATTAAAAGAATAACCAGTTTAATAGATATTGAATGAAAACAGGAATATTTTTAACATGGAAACTTATGGGATTCGCCTGATTAAAACTGCCGAATGAAACCACCGAACATCAGGGCATTTCATTGACATTTCACTGCTCTTCCATGTTCTCTGAATAGATTAACCATTGCTTCTCTACAGGGGATTTCACTGCTGCCAAAGATCACCGTATTTCGCTAGCAATTCGCCAATATTTTGTGAATTGTCAGCAGTTGAGTTGCTGAATGGCCTCAAAATTGTACCGTATGGGGAAATTCACTATTCGGTGTATTGAATAACCCTGTATGTTTCCATTTTTCAGAAGGACACTGATGGAAGGAGGAAAGAGGTGACAGTATTTAAACCGCTTTCTTGTGTGCAGGTTTCTGATTCTCTGAAGTAGTACTGGAGCACTTGTAAGTGTCTGCTACAATGACTTTAAATTGTAGGACAAGAGAACAATAGGGAGCTGCACTGTCTGCCTTTTCCTTATCCCTATCACATATCAAAATCAAGGAAATCCATACTTCAGTTAAACCTTTGTGATCTTTCAAAGAAATCATCAAAGCAATCATCGATAAACACACATGACATGATGAGTGTCATTTTTGATGACATAATCAATGAAAGGGTGAATGTTTACAATTGCATTTTTGGAAATTCTTTGCATTTAATAGTTAATTAAAAATTTAATTTTTAAAAAATATTTATGTAAGCTCTTTTTCTCAACCAATACATAACCTGACATTAGTAGGTGGATGCGGTGCCACTGATAACATGACTATGATTTATAAAACTTCTAATCAAAAGCAAATTATACTGTATAGTTTTGGATTTAAAACCAATATAACTACAGGACAAATTATGATCTATTGTATGCATTTAATAAGATCCAACCATTCTTAAACAAAATAATCTTGTAATGTTATGTAATATTTCATTCGTGAGAGAAAAAAATTGTGAGTTAAATAATTTTATTTTGGAAAACAAAATGCTAGAATAATGTAATATATATTGTACCCAAATGCAGGTCTGTTTCTGAAAATCATTGTATGGGCTTGCAGAGTTATTATAGTGCCAGGATAGTCCAGAATGTTTTACGATAAGTCAATAAAGTCTACAAATGAAAAATAATAGCAAATGTAATCAATTTAGTGATATATGAACATATCACCATAAACAGAGACATTCAGTAAATTACATTTTAACTACTGTAATAATTTTTTGTGTGTGCAGGCGCGCGCATTGTTTTGCTGGGAAAGAGGGCAGTGATGTAAAATTGTGTGGTGAAGAAAAGCAGAGACATACCAGATGCCTGTCAGGGCTTTGATCATTTTTTGTGCAGACAGTCAGGCTGCCTCCTAGCACCTCTTTAACTAAAGCTTGCAAGTTAGAAAATGAGTTTTTTAACTCTAAAATTACAGCGCTCTTTAAATACCTCACATTTAAGTTGTAGGTGCATGATCAGAGCTATACATTTTCTCCATGCAGAAATCCGTCAAGAATGGTAACATTAAATCATGTCTCTCATATACAAAGATTGTAATCTTGCAATTAAAGCCCAAACAATTTTTAAATGATTACACCTCTGGAAAGAGTTTTCCTAATCAACATACTTAAGATTACATTCTACCCAGGAGTCAGTAGCGTTAACCTTATATTTAACATTTTTTTTAAATGAGAATTGATAAGTTGCGCATATTGAAAATTTATCTACTAGTATTTTTTTAAATTTATAAATATCTACTTTATAATCGTTTAACTGTCGGATAGGCAGGGATAACTGAAATTGTACATACGTACAAACCTATACTGTACACAGATTTACGTATACATATAAGACAATTGTGAATGGGCTAGATTCACAACGTTCCCTGCTACATCTAGAAATGAGCTGTAAGATCTCATGGGATATATCAGCCTTAGAAAATTAAAATCACCAATGACTGTAGTCCCTAAGGGTCCCTTTTCAAAGGTGCAGCCCTTAGGGAATCCAGCCCTTGGTTATTTTAACTTTTTAAGGATCATAGTTGCCCATGAGATCTCACAGGTCATTTCTAAATCTAGCAGAGTGCTCTAGTGAATGTAGCCCAGGGTCCATGTATCATTGAGGAAGTGCTTGAAAAACGAAAATTTTGTTGGTTAAATATTACTGCATGTTGCAATACTTTATCCTCTCTAAATGACATTCAGACTAAATGTGTGGATTATCAGTGAGACAAGAGTCATACATGTCCCAAGACAACAGTCTTTTAGTATTGGGTAAATTAATATCTACTGTTACTGTAGCCCAAACATGCACAAGGCTATCAAAAACGAGGAAGAGCACATCACGGCCAACAAGACCACGACGGCCAAGGTTGCAAAGAAGCTGTGCTGACAAAATGTAGACCTCAAAGACCAATGCCATGTTTTTTTTAGAAGAAAATGTAGTCACTAATCTTCATGAACTCTTCTAACTCTGAATTCTGGAAGGAGCAAATATTAAAAAGTTAATTATCTTAACTATAACTGTATCATGGAAAAGGTTAAGCTACCTCTCTTGGAGAATTGTTGACTAGACATCAACAGTTACCCAACAGCCAGTGTTAACAAGTATAACTTTCAATGTCTCCACCTGGTCACAGAGATCATCTTCATAAATGTATGTAATTGTCAGGAACTGGCCCCCCTTGTCCCCCCACACTGCACTGACCTCTCTAGGAGTAAGTCTGGCAGCTGCCATATACCCTTTCTGCATAAGCTGGGCTAGATCGTTCCCTCGATGGGCATCATCTGTCCATGTTCTGCCGTAGCTGTGCATCCTCCTCCGCGGTCGGGAGGTGGACATGCTTTGACCAGGAGGACGGGAGCTTGTACTCTGCATCATCAGGGTGGTGACGTCGGAGGTTCTATTCCCCACCATTGGTGGGGTTAGAAGGGTAGGAGGAGTCTGATGGCTGGGGAGGGGATATGCTTCCCTGGGTGACCTATAAACCCCCTCACTCCAGAGAAGAGGTGTTCAGACATTTTGTGCTCCTCTCCTGTATCTCTAGTTAACTGCCAGTCTTCCAAACTATTCTTCCAAACTATCATTCCAAACTTCTTCCCTTTTATACCTAATTCCATTTGACCTCCTGGCTTTTGACCTTGGCTTGTCCTCACGAAGTCTGATTGAAATCTGCCTGCACCAACCTTGGATTTTGGTACCGACCTGCCTATGTTCTGCCGGCCCGACCTTTGTTGACCGGCCTCCATTTTACCCTTTCCTGAAACCTAAAACTACGGTACTGCACCCTGGGATCCAAACCGCGACCTCCACGTAACAGTAATTGAAATGTCTAAGCAGGTTATGTATTGTTTTGTTTATTAATAAGTCCAAACAATGTCCTTTCTGTCTTTATTTGATGTAGAGCCATTGGACCACTTAAATTCTTGCAACATATGAAGTCATAATTATTTTAATATGTATAGTAGCAATGTGCACAAATCATGCCTGTCCTGCAGTGGGCAGATAATTCAAAATTGCCTTGAAATGCAAAAGATTTATGCAGTTTACGTTATGAGAATACATCCTTTAAGATGCAGTACACACTCATTCATTTGAGAATTTCAGAGGTACCAGACAGCATCATCTTGAAGTAAGAGCATCATCCCCTAAGTGCAGGGCCGGATTAACATAGGGGCAGATGGAGCAGCAGCTCCAGGCCCATGCCTCAGAATAGGCCCAGAGAAAGGATAACTATGTCTGCATTTGGACCCCTGTCTCTCCAGCTCCATAGCATCTACAGGGTCAAGTGAGGTATCACTGGAAAGGCCAGAGTATGGCTTTTCCAATGATACCAAACATGACCAGGTTTTAAACAATATAAAATAAAAAATATTTACTTTGTCTTTCCAACAGTAATATTTTTAACTTTTCAATTATAAAGTAGACAATGATGCTGCACTAACTAACCATCACATTTCTCATGTCACCCACAAGTGTGGACGTGATGGTGCAATCCATTGTTACAAATTGTTACATCAAAAACCTAAACCGCCGTACTTCAGCGAAGAGCACTGAGGGGAACTTTGGACCCCTGCGTCACTAATCTTTACACCTCACAAGGTCAAGTGAGGTGTCATTGGACAGGGCAGAGTCTGGCCTTTGCATTAATACCAAACTTGACCATGTAAAAGCTAAAAGAAAATAAAACTGTTTTTTTATTTATTTGTGTTTAGTTCCAAAGCGATGGCATTGTCTATTTGTCACTTATAAAATGAGCAATGCCACTGCCATTACTCACCTTCTCATTTCCCACGCTGGGAGCAAGGTCAGTGTTTTATACATAGTCTTATTATTCGTAAAAAAACATGTTCCAAAACACAATTGAAATTCTTTTTTTTTTTTTTAATTTTTTGGTTAAAATTGTATATTTTCTCAGACAAATGCAGTTGCAGGTTCCCATTTCACATTTTTTTTAACAAGAATGCACTATAGAATATATAACCACAAAGGTTTGGATGATAAAATGGGGAAAACTTTTTTTACACTCTTTAACTGATTGAAATCTGAATGAAAAATTAATCACACAGTATCTGCCTAGTTAGACATACCCGTATCCGCACTATTAAATAACCAAAAATATGTTTTCATTTCACTAAATTACAAAAAAAGCCACCAAAATATTCAGCTCCAGGCCCATAGAGATCTTAATCCGGGCCTGCCTAAGTGAGCCCCTCTTACCTCAAATGTCTGTTAGGTATCTTATTCCATTTATACAGCTTTTAGACCAAGTCTAAACAGTAAACAGCCATATCTCTCCAACACCATATGAGTATTTTTAACTTCTTTAACTGATAAAATAGTAAAGATACTTGAGATATCCCCCTGCATTATAGTATTGGATGCAGAGTGTACAGTTGTAAGTATGACTGTAATACAGACTTTACTATAACAGTTATTGTAGTAAAGCTCTAAATATGAATGAATCTTACAGTAAAACAGTAAATTATTTTCTGTTAAACTGTAGTCAAAATGATTATTATTTAAAATAAGCACATATTTTTACATCTGTCTCTATATTTAACATAAAACAATTGATTGCAACTGAAGACGTATCACACTATATTTTTGGATTTGGACAGTACATCATAAACGTGCAATTCAAATTTAATCCAGTTAAGGCACAGGGAAAATCTAGAAGTATAATCGTTTCAACACTGAAATGTAAGTAAAAGTGAACTTAAATGTAGACGTTTGTGTTTATCTTCAGCCATTTTTCAATTTTAATCCATTTTATCTTCATACACATTTAAATGGATATTCTACATCCTAATATATAGTTAAATAAATTGTATATATAGCCCTATGCAATGTTAACTTTTCATTACACTGTCCCTGCATAGTAACGGTTAATAAAAATGTTAGTTAATTGGTTTTTGGAGTAGGATGCAACATTTTCTGGATATGCTGCCTTTAATGCAGTGTCACAGGAGGGAGCCATATGCTTGTTGGACTTTTCAGTGGGATGTTATGGTGAGAGGAGTACCTGGTATTGAGTGGGCGGGGCTAGAATCTGACTGCTTTGGGATTGGTTGTATTGGAGGTGTCAGAGAAGAAAGGAGTCAGTACCTTGTGCTCAGTTTGCAATCAGACCCCTTTTCTTTGTCCTATACCAGTTATTCATACTGAAACAGAGCACTGTAAAATTGCAATGTTCTTGAACCCAGGACATACTTGAAAATGAAAGAAATCTCAATGTAGCCTTCCTGGTAAAATACTTTTCAGATAAATAAATAAATCACATGTTTCAGCTGCTTAGGGAAAAGCTGGCCAACCAGGAAGCAGGACACAGTACAGGGACGAATCCGAAAGAAAGGCAGCATGGGATCACATGACAAGGACCTTCCTGATCACTCCCCTACTGTGCACCATGCTGTAAACAGTACGCTGTTTGGTTGTGTAGTTCTGATTAGTCCATTACTTTTTTGCCTCGCTGCAATTGGTCACTTCACCTTTGACATGTTACGAGTGATGATTTCTTGTGAGACATGCTGTGAGCAGAGAGACGGATTGGACTATGATTTACTTATACAGCTGCTGAACTACTTTTCTTTCTGTGGTTGAACTGTGGTTTGCGATTGGACTTTGATTTTATTGGCCTCCGCGCCTCTACTCTGAGGAGTGCTCCTTCACCTGAAGTACCTGCAGTGAGTACAAGGGACAGGTCGGGCTGTGTCTGAAAAGGGCCCTCAGGGTCAGACTCAGGGCACGATTCATTAAACTGAGATCTCACTTCTACTTGGGTGATTTTTCAGCTTATTGAATAAAACCAGTGATTGGCTGCACCAAGGAGTCCATAGAAACCAATCACCGGAATACACAGGGCCTGATATAGAGGTATTGGAAGGTCAGTGTGATGTAGAAATATTGGAAGATCAGGGTAATATAGATATTGGAAGGTGATTATAATACAGAGGTATTAGATGGTCAGTCTATTATTGAGGCATCTGAAGCTTAGTGTGCTGTAGAGGTACAACTTGCAGATGCCGTGACAGATATTTCCAATATCTGCTGTGCTGTGTGGGACACATTTTTGCTTTTCTTGCACCATGAAAGATTTGCAACAGTGTCAGTGTCATTGGTGCCAGAGCAAGAGAAGCTAAGTGCATAGGCATGCACAGAGGGGGTGCCGGTTGGGGTACTTTCAAATGTGAAAACCGCCAGTTCAGAGTGTCCTGCAGCACGGCAATGCGGCTTGATTTCATGACGGCCTATGCCCTTGCCGGGTGTTAAAGCCCTACGCTGCATGTCTGCATATATCACATGGCAGTTAAAGGTTAATGCTTTGTATTCCCAGCACTGATATTGTTGGCATTGCAGGGGACAAAAATGGGTGTGGGTAAATGCAGGATCTTGGAAACGTTTTGGGGAAAAAAGGAATGGAGATCTGTCCATTTTCCATACAAGCACAAAGGGTTTCTTTTGATCCACAAATATCTCCCAGAGAAACCAACATGCCCTTTTGTATCCATGCATTTCTGTTCATGAAGAATTCAGAAGAATCCAGATGTTTTCATTTTCATTAACAACAGAATGGGTTAATTATTGATTTATTCACAACATTGCCAGATCCATGCATTTTCCCAGAAACTGGCCAAATGCTACTGCAGGGGTCAGCTATCTCGGTCGTCTAGATTATTTAGAACTACATTTCCCATGAGGCTCTACCAATCTTATGAGTAGCTGTCCTATTGGTTCCATGCGTTTTTAATTGAACAAGTGCTGGGCTCATAACATTTTTAGACAATAACTCTGAATCTTTTTATGAACTCATAATGGGATCCTTCCGGATCTAAAAGTATTTACCAGAAGAATAGATGGGTCCTCTTTGACAACAGTTTAAATCTGTCCTGCATGAATAGAGCAGTCTTTCCTTGAATTCCTATTAACAATGTCACCAGCTATTGCCTCATCTTATTTATTATCACTATTCACCCTGTATTCATTTGTATTTGTGTGTGTTTCTAACAGTTGCAGGTTCCTGTGATAGATTGCAGATCCTGTGATAGATCGTTTCAACACGTTTGTCATCTCTTTGCAATTTGTTGCAAATTAGGAAAAAGCTGAGACCATCATATCTATGGAAGGATAAATCGTAAATACCAAGAAGGAATCCAAATAAGATTATTTCATTTTTTTGTCATTGATATTAATACATAACTGAACCAGTTAAAAGTAATATTTAAGAAATTTGGAGCTCCCTTGTAATCCTTAATGAGATGGGAGGGGGGCAGAATCCATCCGAGCTGGTCAGCTAATGTCTCGAGACACTATTTCGACCTTGTGGCATTAGCAGCTCTGTACTGTACATTAATACATTCAATTTAATGATAGAGATGTGCATTCGTTTCGGAAAAATTCAGAATTTGTAACAAAATTTGATAAGTACCGGCTGGGTGGAGTAGAGGTAATGTCACTGCTCTGCATGGAGAGAGCCTGTGGAGTCATGGGTTCGATCCCAGCAAGCAACCTCTCCAGTAAGTGTCCTTGGGGAAGACACCTAACGGTACATAAGAGAAATCTTAATGTATCCTTTCTCAAAAAAAATAAATAATTCGTAACTCAGAAGTACTTCCAAATAACAAATCGATATGATACAAATTCGAAACGTAACAAAATGGTATATAACAAATTTATTTCGTTTTACACTGTGTCATCATCATAAAAGAAAAATTTGAATAATTGATATCAACTATCGAATTTGAAATGAACTATGAAATTGATATCATCTATCGAATCTGACATGAACTATCAAATACATATCAACTATCGAATTGATCTTAACATGAGATACAAGTAATAGTCAGCAAAGGACTTTATGAAACAAATTAATTTTGTTTCACTGTTTAATTTGGCTCAAATACTAAATCTGTGACACGGTTTAAAATTTAACCCTAGCTTTTCTTATAACAGCAAAATTTGATCAATTGGGGTTTTAGTGATCCAAAATTCGAATTGATATCAACTATCGAATTGATATATGAAAATCGAATCGACACGAAAAACTAAACAAAACGAAATATGAAACGAAATTAGTTACGAAATTCTGAAAACTAAATTAGTTTTGTTTCATTACATTTTTAAATAAACGAAACAAATTATTCAGCCATGCGCATCCCTATAATAATGGCTCCTATATTTTGTACAGGATCTGTTACTATTGGCTCAGAGTGAGAACAGAGAGATATTTCATGGAACAACAAGCCCTGAGAAACAGTAAGGTACTTTAGCCAAATTATTTAATGCATATATTTATGGAGAGTAAAAAAAGAACCCTTGTTTAACTCTGATCTGATTCATGGCTACTGCACAACTTCACATAAATGAGCTCACGCAGGGTCAAGCTTAGATCAACGGAGTCCTATGAATGGCAGGATCCAATACCAGCCAGGAGCAAACAACTTCCCGGAGCAGCTCAAAAATATTCTGCCTTGAGATGCTAATACTGCAGGTCTCTCAGAATAGAGTCGTTCGCAACGAGCAACAAATGGATAACCACTCATCCACAAGTTATTCATCTGCAAGCCGCTATTAAGGGCTGAGATGGAATCAGGCCTAGGGTCTTGTGAAAGTCCACATCACTGTTTACAGATATGTGGGTAAATCAACTGGCCCAAATTCAAATGAACCCCTTCACTCCCATGATAGAACTATCCCGTGCTTCAAAGGCACGATCCAGTGCCCGATATCAAGATATCTCGCTCTAAGGCTGGGGTCAGACGAGCGTAGTGTTCACGTCCGTGATTGCGCCTAAAAGTACGTCCGTGATAGCATGACAGAAAGCCCATTGGAGCCTGACACATGAAGTACATCCGCACTGAACTGCGGACACACAACGGCCGCGGCCCACGGACGCAAGGCAGGCAAGAACGCACAACCCCTAGAACGGCCGCACAAAGTGCGCTGCGTCCGCAACGTCTGCATAGCTTTGTGTGTGAGTGATGGAACGTGGTCAGACGGACTGCATTTATACGTTCAGCATTTTTGACGGACAGAATGTTCTTTCATTGTAATTTATTTTCCCTGCTACATCAGTCAAAAAATACGTCATTGAAAAAAACGGACTGTGTGGCCACTACCTTGTTGTCAGTCAGTAAGTACGTCCGTACTGCACGGACGCACAGTCCGTAGAAATCGCGCTCGTCTGACCCTAGCCTAAAGCTCTGAAGTTCAAAAGCAAATTAAATTAGTTTGCTCCCAACAAATTTCATTTGATTTTGGGCTGCAGAAGGTGCCCCCAATGTTTTAGCCCTGTGGTCATAACGCAGGGAACCACCAGCTGCAACTGTAATGGCTGTAACTAAATTTGGCAGCAGATGACGCCATCTACTGGTCAAATATGTGATTACAGTAATAAATACAGTGGGAATAAGCCCGAATATTTCTTACTGTATAATGAATTAAAAATGATTTTTCAGAAAACCACTGGTTACTGACAATGGATTTTTGGAATATTTCTTGGTAGTGAAGGCGTTAAGGACAAGTAAATACATTTATTTTCAGGTATTTTTAGAATGATGCCCTAATTCCCACTAAGTAAAATTCCCCAATTTTTATATTTCTCTTTAAAATTTGTGGTAGCATAAATAAATAATAAATGTATAATATGAGAGGGTGCAATAAATATAATAGCAGAGAATCTTGGTTGAATATAGACCTGTCAAAAATTACAAAAGTGCTTTGGCCATTTGGCATGAATAATTAGCATGTTGATCCTGAATTGGTTAAAGTATAATTTTGTGCGATATACTATCACATGAACTCTCAATGTAAAAAGTAAATTTAGCTTTTTTTTAACTCTAGCTGCCTTCTCTGTCTGTATTTCCTGATAAAATTAATGTTTACTTTGTAATGGAGTAGCATTATGTAAACAAAATACAATGCATTTAAATTTTTTGACATTCTGAATGGCTGGACAACTTTGCACAAAGTAGTTGAACATCCTCTCAGTCTTTTCATCCAATTAGTTTCCTTGTTTACTTTTAACATTGAGGCAATTAGGAACAAAGTGGCTTGTCAAACTCCTTTCTTATAAGTACCATATGACCTATGCCCACTCATAAAACCCAAAGAAGAGCAAAAAGAAAAAATATATAACCAATAAAAAAAGTTACATTTATTACAATAAATATTATTAACATTAAATAAAAAACCATAGGGTTTATAAAAAATATTTATAAGATGGATATACCTTTATCACTTGGCTGCGGACGACCCGCTGAGTGTGTCCTCCGCTTTTCCACTTTGTTGCAGAAGAAGCGCTCGTCGGGTAATCGCAGCCCTGTGGCTTGGTGTCCATCTGGCGCTGAGCGCGGTGTTCTCCCAGTGAGGGCTGACACTTTGGATATCAGGCCTGCCTCCAGGACCTCACCCCGCCCACTAACACTCTTTTCTAAGATGGTGCCATTATGTGCTTTTACTTATAAAGCACACAATGCCACTGCCCTAACTCACCTTCTCATTTCCCACATGGGACATGATGTGGAATTGATGGAGCAAAGCATTATTACCCATTGGTCCATCTAAAGCACAAGCCGCTTCACCACTGCGATGAGAGTGGGGGGTACATTGGACTACCGTATTTCCATTCTTTACACCCCACAAGACACGTTAGGTTTCATTGTAAAGGTCAGAGTCTGGCCTTTCTCCTGATACCAAACATGTAACCATGTAAGATGTCACGTTAAAAAAAAAAACCACAAACCAACATTAAATAATTATTTATTTGTTTATTGCTCCAAACCAATGGCATTGTGCATTTGTCACGTATGATGTAATGATCAATACCACTGCCTTCTCATTTCCCACGCCGCGAGCAAGGTCGATGATTTATATATAAGGGGTTATTCACAGAGTTCCGAAGTTGCCCTGAAAATGCACCAAATAGTGAATTTCCCTGTACGGTGCATTTTCGTGGCCATTCAGCTATTCACAAAAAACAGGCAGTTCGCCAAAATTTGGTGAATTGCCAGTTAAAAATACAGTGCTGTTTGGCAGCAGTGAAAGTCCCCATAGAGAAGCAGTGGTTAATGTTGGTGACATTTCGGTGCTCTATGAATAACCCTGATAGTCATATTATTCATAAAGTACAATGAGGCAAAATACAAGCGAAAAATTTATTTTATCTGTTTTAGTTGAAATTGCGTATTTTCTCATAAAAATGCAGTAACGGGTTCTCATTTCAATTTTTTTTAAGAAGAGCACCCCATAGAATACAGTATGTAACCACAAAGGCTTGGGTCATAAAATGTGAAAAAAAAATTGACACGCTGTAAATGATTGCAGTCTGAATGAAGATTTCATTTTTTATACATTTTTAGGTTATAGCATTCTGACAGGACATGACGTTTACATGTAATAATGATACGTCATGAATCTGCCGAGTTTGCTGAAATTAAGGATATAATTTAGATGGGTCCCAAAATAAAACTTGACTTCAGATCTCGTTTAAACATGATGAGCATAAAACAGTCAAAATGAGCTCCGCACACAGGGGTGAAATGGCTTAGCAGCGAACGGGGTTAATCACCAATTAGATTATGTACCACTTCCTCTTAGTCACCTTCCCAGATATCAAGCTGGACCAATATTTTTGGGTAGGGATCTGTTTATGGCATCCTGCAAATCCTCCAGTGGATAAAACACAAGCCAGTCTCGAGTCTCAAAGTGTTTATTAGAGTTAAATATTATAAAATGAACAAATACCATCTGACTAGACTATCTCAATTCTCTCAAGGAGTTCTGTTCTTCGATGAGAACATTCTCAGGAGGCTTTTTCCAAAACAGTAAAAACAATAGAGATTAGACTCAAAATTAAAGTTTCCATGATGTACTTCTCCATTGGGTTTTATATTTCTCTTTTATTTGCCCTATGTGGAAGTTTTTTCCCTTTTGTAGAATAGATTTCCTCTCCCTTAAAGGTTAGAAGAAAACAAAACTGTACAAGAGCATGACAAGCCCGTCACTTAGCATTGATGAGGAGTACTCTTGTCACAGATTTTAGTTTATTCGGCCACTTGAAATAGGGTAGACACATGATCAAACTGTCCAAAAGTTGGATTACAATTTTCAATGCAACTGTTTTAAAACAGTACTTACACAAAACAATTCCAAAATTGGAGAAAATAATGACAATATAATGCACAAAACTATAGGGGTTATTCAGAGAGCACCGAAATGTCCCCACGCTTGGGGGAATTAAATCAGGGCCGGCCCAAGCCACTGTGCTGCCTGGGAGCGATGGACAAATTGCTGCCCACCCCAAAAAAAAACATGCAACGTGTATGAACTTGTTACAAAGCTCCACAGCAATAAAACTCAATGTGCAGTGTGTGAGCATAACAGAGCTCCACAGCAATAAATCTCACTGTCTGCGAGAGCGGCTGTGACAGGCTGCAAAATAACAACATGCACAGTGAGTGTTATCTGGAGATTTGACCTGTCAGTCTGGAAATTGATAGCTGTGTGTACAGGCGTCAGGTGTCTCAGTCTGGTAAATGACCCCTCCCCCAGACAGTGTGAATGTTACACACAGGTCTGACCTCCCTGCCTGGTACAGGTAAAGGAAGTAGTAGGTGCGACAGGGCCTCTCTCCCTGGAACCCGTCATCACGCCCCAGCTCGTCTCCATCCACAGACTCAGCCATGGAGCCCTGAGCCTGCAGCATCCCGGATCTTGGCCAGCACCTCATTCCCTGCAGGGACCAGACGTCAAGTTCCTCTCCCGGAAACAGGTCTAGCTCAAAACCTGTTCTTCCGGAAACAACCAACACATTAAACAGAGCCCCCTGGATACACACAGACAGGCACCAATATCATCCAGGGGGTCAGACAGGTCTGGAGCACCCCCATATCTCTAATCCAAGATCCGATGTATCACTCATTGGGCAGATGAAGCAGCCAGTCTCTCCCTAATAAGGGGTGGATGAGGCCTGCTGAAAGGGGTGGGCACAGCCTGCTACAGGGGCGGGTGCTGCTGGCTTTCTCCATGAAACACCAGCCGAGCGCTCTCCATGCCATGGCCTTTGCCAGGGTGGCAAAATGCTTCCCTGACAAAGGGCTGCCTGGAGCAGCTGCTCCACCCTGCTCCATGGACAGGCCGGCCCTGAATTAAAATCCCCTGACCCCGTGGTAAATTCAGCATTCACCGCAGGGTCACTGAAGTGCAGGGAAAAGCCGCCAAACTGATCTGAAAAATCACCAAAAATCCACTCAACACACCAGCCAATACGATTCAAAACATCAAATCGATTTGAAACATCGAATCGTTCCGAAAACACCTCAAAAAACCCGCCGAACATACCAGAGGATGCGCCACAAACCCACCGAACACAGAAAAAGCCGACGATCTGCCGAACACAGCGCCGACCAGTCGCCGGAAAAAGCCATCAAGCCGACAAACGGGTAAAAAAAAAATTAGATTGAAAGTTTCAAATTGCAATCACTATTTGCAAAAAAAGTACTGGACGAAAGTGTCTCGAATTAACATATAAGGTCCTATGAATAATAATAAAAAGGTCTGTTACAGGGAGAAAAAAAGAAACGCTATTTAGAAAAAAAAAAAAAATTGCCAAAAAAATTCACCAAAAAAATGCCTAAAGAAATTTCCAAAAAAAATAAACAAATAAAGAAACCTTTTTCTGCAAATTAAAATAAACGGTGTCATAGATATTGAATAGAAACTAAAATATTTTTAACTTTGAAACCTATAGGATTCGCCTGATTAAACCTGCCGAATGAAACCACCGAACATCAGGGCATTTCATTGCTGTTCGGTGTCTAACAAGCACTAGAAAAGAATTAAGAAAAACCTGCAATTGTTGTCGTGTTTGAATTTTCCTATCAATTCATGAGTGCAATCAGTAGATTTTCCCGTATAAATAAACTTGGACTTTCCTATCGGCAGGTCACCACCTCGTGGTTTGTGACAGTAGTACAGTGATTCTAGAAAGTACTGTAAATTTAGACTATTTAAAAAAAAGTAATTTTAATGGGAACAAATGAATAAGCAATGCGCTAGCATCGTTTTTTCGCTTCAACTTGCAACTAGACATGCGCACAGTTAAAAAACTCTGGTTGGTTCGGCAGCTTTCAGCTTGCTTATATTTCGGATTCTAAAGCATTCAGTTGAGACTATTTGGTTTCCGATTTTTCAGAATTGGAAAATTTCAGAAACATTCACAGCGCTTGTTAAATTTGGGAGCATTTTATAAATTCAAATGCGTTTGATGTTTAAAAAGTATCAGTTTATAAGACTGTATGGTATTAAGCTGCAGGGCATTCATTCTACAATATATGAAAGAGTAGCCTTTTTCATGCATTGCACATTTTTATCCTACACTTAGAGAAAAGGGCAGCCCTTTTCATGTTATGCACAAAAAATAAAAAAAACTTCACACGCCTAAAGCTTCACAATATAAAGTTGTTTTGGTCAAAAATCTATTAAAAAATGTGGATGCATCTTTATTTATTTGGTAATACTTTAATCAGAAGCCTTTCCGTTCGGAAAGTAAGTGATCTAGATTATCTGATGGCTCCAATAATCCAAATCGACGATGTTTGGCCGAATATTATTTCGGGAGGAACCAAATTGTAGAGGCACCATACTTGTATGAGTTTTCAGATGTGAATAGGGTACAAAAATGACAGCCATTATAGTTTTGGGTTAATATTTGGGTTTGGGTCTGTATTTGTGCTTGTATTAGATTTATAGTCAGGATTTAGTGCTAGGTTAACCCTAACCAACAGACTTTGCTCCCATTTTGCTTAATTTTTTTAGGCAATTCTGTATATTCTGCTTCTTCTTTTGACACTTGATACACAGAAAGAAAGGGTGCACTTGCATTGTTTATCATCTCAACTTAGCACCAGACTCACACCGGTTTTCTAGAACGAATACATTAAAAAAATACATTTATTTTAATTTGAAAGTTACGGCTAATATGTCTGCTTGGTTTTGAGTTAAGGTTAATTTTAGGGTTAGAGTTCACCCTAACCAACAGATTCTGCTCCATTTTCACTTAATTTGTAGAAAACCAGCTCCATGTTTTGATGCTCACTAGACTTGCATTGTTTATCAGGGCAACTTAGCACCTTATTCACATCTGTTTTCTGACACGAGTATGGTGAAAGAAAGACAGTCAATTTAATATTAAGGTTAGGGTTAGTGTTTGGGAATAGCATTTCTGATTGTTTTTGTGAAAGGGCTAATTTTAGGGTTAAGGTTACCCCTAACTCTAAGCAACAGATTCTGCTATACTTTCGCTTCCTTTTTAGGCAGCAGATTCTGTTCTTTCTCTTGCAATTCCCCTCCCATTTTAGCCCTTTAGTTTACTTTAAAAGTTCACCTAAATCCAGAGCTGGTCTCTCAGTGATCACTTCAGGATATGCCATACTTCCAGCAAAGAATGTTGCGCGACTGCAGTGGAGGTGCCTGGGCACTTCAGCCAATCCAGTGGCACTCAATGAAGGAAGGCTTTAATACCATTGTATAAGACTATTTCCCAGAACTCTCCATGCCCTGAAAAGTGAGCTATGGGCTCGCTGCGATGAGGTTCCGGGTAGAACTAAGCCCTTGCTTTTCTATGGCTGAAATAGTCCACTGAGCTCCACCTCAGAGGGACGAGAGGGAGGAGGGAGCTCACAGCAGTGAGCAATAAGAATGAGGGAACACATTGGGCCATATTACAAAGTTGGTGCTAACTTAACCAGAGCCATTGTAAACTTACCAACTCCATAGGCTATAATGGCTCTGGAAAGTTTACAACAACTCTGGTTAAGTTAGCACCAGCTTTGTAATACTGCCCATTGTGTATAGTGTCCCTTTATTGTCATTGACTGGAACTGCCAAACCAGGGGCCCTATTCTATTCTTGTCAATAAAAGGGAGTTGGAAAGGGAAAAAATCCTCACCAAATGATTTTCCTTCCCAGCTCCCTGTTACTGTACCTATTCCAGTCCAGCCTCTTTATTAGCGTCTTGCCTCTAATGCAGAGTGCAGAGTGAAACCGTCAGTGGCTCCATGGGTTGCGGCAGGTATCGGCTCAAGGAGTCCGTAGGACTTTTAGTAGCTCACATCTACTCATGGTGAAACTATATATAAATAATTGTTTATTTCTAAAAGTAGAATAAAATTAAGACATAATTGTTATCACATAAACTTACCAGGTTGTTTTTAATGTAACTATACATTGTACAAACGTGGATGATGAAGAGCGTTTGGAAAAAAAAATTGTAATATTACCTTTACAACGCTGACAAATGGTTTCTCTAAGTCATGTTAGGTAAACATTGCCTTCTCCTGGAAATAGATGGAATCACATGTTATAAATCAACTTGAAGTTGTTCTAAAACATTAGGGTTTGAAAACACAGAATGGAAGTAATCCTGTCAATTTAATTTGCTTGAACTTTCTTTTATTAAAGATCAATTTAACAGCTGGATAACAGATTGCAAATTTTTACTTTTGAAATTTGAATCAGAGACAGAAACATTATTGAAACTTACAGGGTTATTCAGAGAGCGGTGAAAACCAGGAGAGGTGGCAGGAGAAGAGAACAATCTAGACCAAATAGCTGATTTGGAAAGTGAGATAAATGGGAGAATTTTTCTGGTTTGGCTATTTTGACCTAGAATTTTCACTTCTCCAGTCATTCTCTTGAGTTTCACCTTTCTTTGAATAGACCTGTTAAACGCTTGTCTGCACAAAATAAAAAAAAAGATATACTCCTCTTTAATGAAATCCTGGGAATTCACATCTTCATAACTTTGCCTATTACTGGTAATTACTTACCCAAATTTATTTATTTTATTTATTTATTTTACCCAAATGAGATGATTCCATCATTTTCTGTGGGGATGGAGTATACAAGCAGGGTTATTCTAAAAGAATCGAAAAGTTACCGTACAATCGGTGACTTTTCGTTCCCTGCACTTCGGGGCGATTCAGCGATCCTATTTCGCCGAACCTGCGGTGTATTCAGCAAGAACCGCAGGGCCCCGGTGGTGCAGGGAAAACCCGCCGCAAACCCACCGAACATTCACGGCAAACCCGCTGAACAATCACCGAAACACGCCGAGCACTCACAAAAACCCGCAGAAAACAGCTGGATTAACCCCCACCGAACACGCCGAAGAAACCCGAGCAGGAGCCAATCAGAGTGCAGAGCCGGAAAAACCTGACACCGCAGACGAATGGAGTGAGAAACTAGTACGCTTGAATGTTTGAAAAGTGAAACATTGTTTGCAAAGAAACTGCAGAACGAAAATGTCTGAAATATACACATAAGATCCAATGAATGATAATAAAAAGGGCTGTTACAGAAAAAAGAAAAAACGTTTAAAGAAAAAACGGAAAAAAATTCCCAAAAAAGTCCGTAAAAATGCCTAAAAGATCCTAAAATATCTAAAAGTAAAGAGACTTTTTACTGCAGAATATTATAATAAACGGATTATTAGATATTGCTTTAAAACAGGAATATTTCTAACATTGAAGCCTGAATAAACCTGTCGAATGAAACCACTGAATGGCAGGGCATTTCGGCAACCTTTCACTGCTGGTTTTTGTTCTCTGAATAGATGAAGCATTGCTTCTTTATGGGGAATTTACTGCCCTCGAACAGGCACCGAACAGGCACCGTATGTGCAGGCAATTCTCCAACATTTGGTGAACTGCCTGCTCTCTGAATAGCCGAACTGCCAGGAAAAGTAACCGAACGCTGAATTTCAGCGTTCAGTTACCTTTCGCCAGCAATTCGGAGCTCTTTGAATAACCCTGAAGGTAGGAATATGCTTAGGAAATGTTTTGTTTAGTACAGCAGTCAGCAGTCATCCTATTCGTCAGAAAAAACTAATAGTGGTCTAGCGGTCCTGAAGAGATATGGAGTCTGTCATATTTTGAACAGTCGTGTTCTCAGTTATGGAACTATATCACTATATCAATATTCTGACTAGGAGTTTGCCCGGTAAAGTGGATATATAAGTGATACTTATTTGTCTAAAATAGTATGATGCGGTAAATAGAAATACAATATGTAAGGAATCTAACCATAATGAGACTAGAGATAAAAGCAGACTACCTAGTTAGTGGCAAAACAGAGGAAGTCTGAGCATGTATAAGCTATTATTGTAGTCAAGAACATGAAGGGACCAGGTAGAATTTATCCGTTCCATAACAAGCGAAATCCACACAAAGTTGAAAACCTAGTAAAGGTCAAATCCAAGGGACCAATCAGAAAGATAACTCAAAAGGCACTGTTTGTAGCTGTCCAATAATGAAACATTATAGCACTGGAGATTGGGTTTTATATAAAGCTTGACAAAGAATGTAGCCCCACAAGATAGGAAGCACAGATATTTTTTAAAGATATTGGCAGATGACCAGTTATTGGTATCCTATAGAAATGATGCCACCTCATTGTCACAATAGAAAATAACACAATAAGAATGATACACTTTTAAATAACATAGGAGAGAGGTTGGCCGTTCCATGCTTGCGAAGATAGGTTTGCTTAAGACCAAAACATTGCATGGGTCCTCTTCAACAAAGCACCCCAAATTTTACTGGAGTGACTTTTTTTTGCCGCAAAGCGTGGTCATAAATATTTTCGAGTGGTCCTGAGGCATAAATTTTGGAAGCATCCGAGTTGGAGCATATTTTTTTTATTTGGCATCTTTTTATGATGTTTTCTCCTCCATGAGCAGGAGTTGGCATTATTTCTATAGTAAACCACAATTATCGCATTATAAGTAGTGTATACATACAGCCTTGGCGTTTCAGAGACTCTATTCCAGTTAATTAAAATTCCAGTTTGCATTCAGAGTCGAAAATACATTGCACCTCATAGTCTACTTAAGTTACAGTGACACAATGAGAGTTGCCCATGGTAAAAGAATAAAGGTTATTAAGCATCAAAAATCAAACATGTATACGGGATGAACCTTGTGGTTTTAGTTCTTTTTTAAACTGTAATGATGCAAGGAATTTAGGACTAGGGATGGGCCGAACACCCCCGTGTTCGGTTCGCATTCGGACTCGAACATTTGAAAAAGTTCGAATTCGAACACGAACACGATTCGAACGCAATGCAAGTCAATGGGCCTCGAACGTTTGAAAATTAAGGTGCCCTCCAAGAGGGCATATATGCAAGATATTGGTCATAAAAGGTGTATGGGGGTTTGGGCACTGCCATGGGGACAGGAAACTATAAAAAACTAATTTAAAAAAAGCGTTTTTAACCAAAAAACTTTTTTGAGCCATTTCACCGCTGTGCGCTGAGCTAATTTTTACCACTTTTGCTCATGTTTAAACGCGATTTGAAGCCATGGGAAATGTTTGAGCAACAACGAGTGGGAAAAATTATGATCTTAATGCAAACGTTAGCGCTCACTTGCGTGAGCATTAACGTTTGCTGCGGCGTTCACCGCATATATCTAACGATTCCCCAGGACAGACCTGGTAGGATCCCTGGTAGCAGACCTCTAACGCTCCGATCCTTAGGATGGTCGGGACTCGGGACCACTAAACCTATCCTTTAGCAGCCACACAGGCCAGGGAGACAGCACCAACAATATACACCACAGACTGAGATCAATATATGTTTGTACTGTGCTATAGTATATGGCAGGATGGAAGCATACCAGTAGTAACAAGCAGTGGAATATACCAGAAAGGGGCGCAGAGCAAGAGTAGTTGTTATAACAAAACCGGGTCAGCAACTTCAGGCACATGTACTGCGCTACTGTATATAGTGAGAATCAGCGCACACCAGTAGCAACAGGAGGCAAACAGAACAGGCAGGGAGTACACAGAGAGAATAGTCAAATGGCAGGCAAAGCCGGCAACAGATCGGGTCCTCAGAACAAGCAGGGTCAGTAACAAGTATACAAGCTGATTCGGTAAGCTAGCGATGCGGGAATGAAACTCCACGGCAAGGCAAGGTGTACAGCGCACGCTCCTGATTTAAAGTTCCCGGCGGCTCCGCATCATCACACCGCGCCCTGCCCACTGATCACTCACAGCTGCGCCGGGTGCCAACAGAGCTCCTGGCATTCGGCCAGCTGGCGGCACCATGCGTCTGGGGGCCCCCCGATCGCCACCCGGGGGCCCTGGATGTCACAATATTACAATCCAAATGCAAACGGGTTAAGTAACCAAATTTGTAAGAAGAATAATGAATGCAGCATATGAATCCTCACACTGCCAGGCAGCACCTCTACAGTCTGACGCTAGCTTTTACCAGCACGCTGTGTGCAGCTTCTAAGAAGATACACTATTAGTGTAGTGGGGAAGCTGGCTGCGCATTTTGTATCGCTCCCTCTACACTAATAGCGTATCTTCTTAGAAGCTGCACACAGCGCGCTGGTGTATGCAGCTTCTAACAGCGTGGGAGACGGGAGGCTGCGCTTGTTGGTGGATCCAGGAATCAGGTGAGTAATAGAAAGAAAAAAAAAGTTTTGTTTTATGTTCCTGGGGACATTTAAAAATGTCCTCGGATTTTTTTTTTTTTAGAAATGTTTCACCGTACTTGGTGGTCAGTCAGTGGAGGCTCCCTGGATCCTGGTTGTGGGGGGGGGGGTTAGCTGTGGCCGCAGGTTCAGTGGCTCCCTCCCTGCGCCACCTCTCTGAAACATGTGTAGCGCTGGTTTTATTCTGCTGCCGTAATTACTTGTTTCTGGCCACCAGGGGGAGACGAGCGCAATGTAAACCATACTGGACATTTTTGGACTACGTTTTCCAGCATGCTTTGGGGCAGGGATAGGAAGTGGGTGGAGAGAACGGGGAGACATCCGCAACCTCGTGGGGAGGAGTGCCAGTGCGCGCCAAGGGGTGAATAGAGCAAGACAGACGTGAGACAAGGAGCGATTGTGACCAGGCCGGACCAGGTGCTGCCTTGCGGACGCTGGAGATCAGTTTCGGTGACTTTCAGTGACTTGCCAGAGACCTAGTAATCCAACGCTGAGGGGTTTTACACAGATACAGAGCTGCAGATTGGACCCCGAGTTAGGAGACCGCGATGATCTAATGGGAGTGCAGGCGGTGAACTGAGCATCTTGTGGCAGAGATGGACAAGCAAGACAAGCGGATCCGGTGGCACAGAGTCCCAGCCAAATTGAGTGGAGAGACGTCCTGGGTTGAGCAGAGTGCAGAGTATCTGGCGGATGGGTGAGAGGCCTTCCAGGCCACAGTACAGTAATAAAGCACGCTGCAGTTTGTCTGAATCTACAGGGCCCCAACGTGACTAGTCGAAGACACATTGAAATCATTCACTGGCCAGTTGAATCTAGTACCCAGGTACCAACACACGCATACACGCACACCTTCTTGGGACACAACCTGTATGGGACTCACACTCCGGCAACGAAGGGGTTAAAAATTCCTTTTTCTTTTCCGCTGCGCGTTTCTCGCATTACGAATTCCTGTAAATATATATGTATACCATGCTGCTTTATATATGCCAGTTTATTTGAGACCAGTAAACTATATAACTTACAAAATCCACAACAATGCTGGTGTATATTTATTCCCTTGTGTGGGGAGACTGACCCGAGGTTAAATTCAGCGGCTCCTCCGGGAGTGAGCGCTACACATGCACCCGGCCGGCCTGCCCGCACAGTCACAGCTCTGTCATCCGGCGGCCGCATTCTCCTCAAGGGATCCTTGGGAGGCCCCGGTGGACAGCCCTTTACAGTGCCTGATTAGAGGGCCTCGTCTGCCGGATGTTTTAGCGACAAGATTGTTTTATCCCATAGGCTTCAATGTTAAAAATATTTCTATTTTAATTCAAAATCTAATAAACCATTGCTTATAATATTCTGCAGTAAAGAGTCTCTTTATTTTTAGATTTTTTAGGATTTTTTAAGCATTTTTTAAAAAAATGTAAAATTCTTTATTTTTTTAGAACTTTTTGCGAATGGCCTGAAAAGTTCGAAGTTCGCAAACTTTCGAGCAGCCGATGTTCGATGCGTATATCGAACCGATTCGAACTGGCAGCCCATCCCTATTTAGGACACCATTTTTTAGAGTATCAGTAAAGTAGCATGTAAAAAGGTAATGAGAATAGCTCTTAAAGTTTCTTTGCATTTCTGTCATCTTTGGTTTTACTCTTAAGTGCTACATGGGGCATGTTCAATAACTTACCAATAATTCAGGCAAATGCTTTTGCTAGAATTTAACTTCATTGAGCAACTTTCAAGAATGTTTGACTCTTCTTCATAAACAAACAATAGAACACTACAAAATATAATTTGCATTTTCCAAAACCAGTATACCACTGGTGTATCAAATATCTCTTAACTCATATAAGTGCAGAAAAAACTGTTTTGCGCCTATTCCCTAACAGGGTGGCCGTGTAAACCAGAAGTATTCAACCGCTTCATGTATAAAACATAACAAGAAAAAAGGTTGTCATTTGGGCTCACCACTGTAGCTCCATGCGAAACAAAACACAGAGGTTTGGTTTACTTGAATGGCCATTAAAGTGTAAGCTCACTTGCCACGTCATGGCACCTCTGGGTCAGGTGAATCCTACCTAATGAAACTAAGAGCTGCTTTCTAAGCAACCACACATGCTCATACTGCCCATCAGTCATGAGAGAGACTGGTGGGTTTACATTTATACCCTCACCAGGAACAATTCCACTTTGGGACTAAAAAGAAAAACACGGAAAGGGGCAGCAGCAATAATGACCTAGCAACAAAATACACATAAGTGCAGAAAAACAGTTTTGCGCCTATTCCCTAACAGGGTGGCCGCGTAGACCAGAAGTATCCAGCCTGCTTCATGTATAAAACATAAGAAGAAAAAAGGTTGTCATTCGCGCTCACCACATGCAAAACAAAACACTATCAAAGGTTGTTCTTAACTCATATGTTAGCTATACCAATATCGTATATTATAACATGCGTTATAATATACCAGTACACTCTATGATTAACATTAACCAGTACTGATTAAAATTTATCCTTATACTTAATTTTATTTCTAGACATTCTTTGGAAATACTGTTACAAAAATTTAAATAAAAATAATTATGTGCACAAAAATCATAATAACAAAAAATAAATACCGTAGATACTCGAGTATAGCGTGATCCGACAATAATGCGATGGATAGAGGTTTATTATGGAAATGAGAGGATACTCAAGACTCGAATATAACGCGAGGAGCAAAATTTTACTATACCAGTAAACCATTAAAATCCTTCCAGGTTTTCTTAACACAGTCAGGCTCCCCCCTCAGGCCAGGGTGTTCTGCTCTAGAATGATTGCAGTTGTTACTAAGTATGAAGCTGCCAGCCACCTGTCTTCTTTACTAGCGATTAGATCGCCGGCGGAGGCGAGCGAGGTGAATGATTGGCTTAAACCGTGCGTGCACTCTGGCCGTGATGGATCCCACATCTCCCGAATCTGGGAGTTCCTGAAGTGTTTGCAAGCATCAGGGAGCCCCGCATTCACTTCAGCGAGACTACCGGAACTTCCGGGAAACTTGGGATTCAGAGCATGACAAGGGTTTTTTTTTTTACACGCTGTGCAGATGTCTCGAATATAACGCAACTCCTCCAATTTTAAGCTAAATTTTTGTCACTAAAATCTAGCGGTATACTCGAGTATCTACAGATATGGAAATGCACTCCTTTATGCCAAATAAGATGCAAGTTTATTAATACAAAAAAAGACTGACATTTCAACAAATCTCTGGTTGCACAAAGTCCAAAAAATATAAAGAATATATTGCACTGAAATCAATTACTATAACAAAAAATAGTACCAACAGTATTATACATCATATCATAATACATAGTACACCAGAAAAAGTATCAGTATAATAGAACCAGATAAGTAAATATTATACACTACACATAGCACTCAGCAGGAAATGAAAGAGAGCATGAAACCAGAGTACCTCAACGTTTCGGCTAGCGAAAAATTCCTAATAAGACATCTACAAACTGTATTCCAAACTTGGTATACAAGTAACCAGAGCTGGTGTAAACTTACCAACTTCACAGACTTCAATGACTCTGGGAAGTTTGCAACAGCTCTGGTTAAGTTTGAACCAGTGTTGAACTAGAGTCCCACATTGTTTAACCTATTGCTCAGGGTGTGTTTCGTGGTTATTCGTTTTCCATTTGTGAAATGCCTACATCTGTTTATCATCTCTTAGAGATGCAGAGCTTGAACTTGGTTATGAAACCTTACTTAATATTAATTTTCTTAACTTTCGTACATTTTACTGTAGCAGAATTAATAGCAATGCGAAAAAAATCTATCCTTTGAAAATCCACTAAAATTCCATCCTTCAACTAAATCTAAAGGTAATCATTACAGGAAATTATATGTAGATACTGACATTGACCATTATAGATTACGTTTTTCGCTTATGAAGTTTTATAGTATGTCATACAATGAATGAGTTGAGTTCATCTCTAAAACAGATGTGCTCCAATCCATTTTCATTACTGATGTCGACATGAAGAGATATATTCATGTACAAGGAATATGATTTCTTCAATCATCCTTCAATAAGTAATATTCAGTTGAAACTGGACAAATAAATAAACCACAAACATCAAAAGGCTGACCTTTGCCACTTTCATGTTTTGGGAATAAATTATCTGTACTTATACATGTAGTTGACTTGTACTCTTGCACATTATAAGACAATGATGCGTGACTTAAAATGTACACATTCAAACAGCCTGGTCACAATATTGCTCTGGATATTTCTTATCAATGGACATCAATAGTATGCTAAGGCTGTTAATGTTAAATTCTTGTAGTTTTCATTTGTTCCCTAAATATATTCTATTCTATATTCTGCCCATCACATTATGATTATATTTAACCCCTTCACTGCTGAGCCATGTCACCCTTGTGTGCTGAGCTAATTTTTACCGTTTTGTGTTCATGGTGCCACATTGCATTCTTGACGCTAACTTTAACGCTCACTTGCGTGAGCATTAACGGTAGCTGCGGTGTCTACCGCATATTACGATCCAAACACAGCTATTTTGGTACCTTGCGCTTTTCAGTGCGAGGTTACTGTACTTTGTGTTCCCTATACTTAACATATGTTAATCAGCGTTAGGATTACAAAGTCCTAACGCTGATTAACGTCCGGCTCTGGTTAGCAGAAAGTTAACCAGAGCCAGGACTTGGTGTTAACAGATTCCGCTTCTGCAGAATCCGTTAACACCAGCCTAAAAAAAAAAAAACAAGTCAGATACTTACCTCCTGCCCCGCGGCTCCGACCGCGGCTCCAACCGCCTCCTCCGTCCAGCGGGAGCAGGGAAAGACTGGGGGAAAAAGTCCCCCCAGTCTCTCCCTGCGTATCACTATGCCGACCGGTCGGATCGTGCGAGGCGAGATCTGGCTGGTTATGTGACCGGCAGGGGGAAACCCACTGGAGTCCTATGGACTCTATTGAGTGGATGCTCGCGGCTGCGCTCAGACAGTGCTGGAAGACATCGCACCTCTCAATATGATCATGTGACACTATAAATGCATGCAGATGGGCTCATGAATGAATAGATTCTTTTTTTTATTCATAACTTTCTCTACTCATAATCTTCATGCCACCATCGACAGCAGATGCGCTAGGCCCCCGATGACATGTCATGATCTCTTTCTTTTCTATAGAGGTACTTCATGAATTTGACATTAGAGAAAGACTGCAGTGTCAGGATATGGCAAACACTATCTCATATACAATCAGGGTTATTCAGAGAGCACCCTGCACTTCCCTGCACTTTCAAGGAATCACAGTTCGCCACCCTGCAGTGTATTCAGCATGCACTGCAGGGTCCCTGTAGTGCAGGGAAAACTTGCCACCAAACAGCTGAACGAAAACTCACCAAAAAATGCCTAAAAGATCCTAAAAAAAATCTATAAATAAAGAGACTTTTTTCTGAAAAATAAAATAAGGAGCAGTGTATTTGATATTGAATTAAAACAGGAATATTTTTAACATTGACGCCTATGGGATTCACCTGAATAAACCTGTCGAATGAAACCACCGAAAAGCAGGGCATTTTCGGCAACTTTTCACTGCTGTTCGGTGTTCTCTGAATAGATGAACCATTGCTCCTCTATGGGGGATTTCACTGCCCTCGAACAGCACCATACGCGCAGGCAATTCGCCAAAATTAGGCTAACTGCCTGCTCTCTGAATAGCCGAATGGCCATGAAATGTCACGTACGCTGAATTTCAGTGTCCGGTTACATTTCGAGGCCAGATCGGCTCTCTCTGAATAACCCCTACTGATTCATGAGAAGAACCAGCAGCAGTATTTATAATACCCAACATGGCAAGGAGAGGTGATGTTTGGCCAAACTGCCACTAGTCCCATGTAACCTGTTAGATGATTCTATGTGAACCTTGACTTGTGACGATTCTCAGAGGATTAGAATGTAAGTAACATAAATGTCTGAAATGGAAGAACTGAAGAGAGTAGTAACTATAAACGACTTCTAAGTGTGTTTTGCCAATCTAAATATTATTGTGTTCAGAATGTATTGGTATCAGGTTGGATGCGGTCTCAACTGCTGGTTCAGCAAAGTGACTCCCATGCTCAATACAGTATAACTAAATACATGAAAGCAACATAACACTTGAAGAATCAAATATGTTTTATGAATACTGTGCAATAATACATGTACGTATAACCTTGCAATTTTAAACAAAATCCTCAAGAGGGTTGTAGGAATAAAAAATGATGTGTGCATATATATAGTTGCAGCTTATACTTTTTTTTAAGTGTTATTAGGTGAACTTGCAAACACTGCCTTTATTTTAAGCATTGCTTTCAGGCCAATAATCACACAGCTGAAGCGTCAATGCAGCCATAATTATGACATGCGTCACGTCTCTGAAGTTCTGTAAACATTTTTGTTTTACCCATTGCATTAAAGCTGTTGACACATAATAAGTGCCATTAACATATGTTGTCTAATGATATATTGATCAAAGAGCTCTGGTTGTCAAGTTTGCAAGTGATGCAGAGGACAAGCATAATTTCACAGTCAATGAACTTTAAGTTCCAGGAAAAAATAAGCATTTTCAGAATTATAGAAATCAAAAGGGATACTAAGACTAGTGACATTTTAATAAATTCTTCTAATTCAAAGTAGTGAGTATGATGTGAACCTTTATTCTGTGTCCAATTCGATCAAATAAGTTGTAAGTTTCACATCATAGATTCTACATGATCAAATTAATAAGTACTTGACTCCCAGAATCCATAACATATGGATCCAATCCATACTATGTTTAGTCATATCTGCTTCTGATTTATATATAAGCATATGACATATACATATTTGTTATACATTTCTGCAGGAATATAAAGAATAGTTAAATTAAAACAAATAGTTATGTTATTGAAATAGGTAAAATTTAAGTAACAAAAATAAACACATACAGGGTTATTCAAAGAGAATCGAAAAGTCGCCGCACGTTTGGTGACTCGGTGCCTTTGTTCTCTTCAATTCGGTGTGATTTGGCGATCCCATTTCGGCGACCCTGCGGTGTATTCAGCAAGCACCACAGGGCCATCGTAGTGCAGGGAAAAGCCACCGCAAACCCGCCGAACACTCACCGCAAAACCCAGGCAAATACACACCAAAACTGGCAAAAACATCTGGATTAACCCCGCCGAACACGACGGAGAAACCCGAGCAGGAACCGATTACAGTGCAGAGCAACCGCCAGAAAAACCCGACACCACAGATGAATGGAGTGGAAAAAAAAACATTACGCTTGAATGTTTGAAAAGTGAAACGCTGTTTGCAAAGAAACTACTGAACGAAAATGTCTGAAAGTTACATATAAGATCCAATGAATGATAATAAAAAGGGCTGTTACAGAAAAAAAGAAAAAAATTATTTAAAAAAATAACGCAAAAAACATTTTCGCAAAAAAGTCCCAAAAAATGCCTAAAAGATCCTAAAAAATCTAAAAATAAAGAGATTTTTTACTGCAGAATATTATAATAAACGGTTTATTAGATATTGACTTAAAATGGGAATGTTTTTAACATTGAAGCCTATGGGATTCTCCTGATTAAACCTGTCGAATGAAACCACTGAAAGGCAGGACATTTCGGCAACCTTTCTCAGCTGTTTTGTATTCTCTGAATAGACGAAGCATTGGGGAATTCACTGCCCTCGAACAGGTAACGAACAGCCACCGTATGTGCAGGCAATTCGCCAACATTTGGCGAACTGCCTGCTCTCTGAATAGCCGAATGGCCAGGAAAGGTAACCATACATTGAATTTCACTGTTCGGTTACGTTTCGGCCCCAATTCGGATCTCTTTGAACAACCCTGATAGAGCACAGCTAGTATAATATATAATTTATTCTAACCTAGTAAGTCACAATACATATAGTTGAAATGTTTTGATGCATGAGGATAGTTATCATGTTAAAATGTCATAAGGGCAAGAAAACGAACACATCATGCCAACACTGTGGCATATAGAGATGATTTTTCATCTGTCAACTCAACATACGCGATGAATTTAAAATAACGAAAAGAAATGTGTGTTCAATCAAAACTACTACTGAAAGAAAACTAGGAAAAATAAAGATGTTGGATAATAAACATCTCCCTTAGGCTAGGGTCAGACGAACGCATTTTTATGTTGTCTGTGAAAAAGTGCGTTCGAACGAATGGACGCATTTTTTCACAGAATACGTGATAGTGGTCATACTATGCGCATTTTCGTCCGTGATTTTGTACGGATCATCAATAAAATACTTTTTGTGTCTGGACGTTATGTTGGCCGGACATTAGCAGCGTCTGACGTCTCCTAATCACGCACACACGCCTCTAGCGGACACAGCGCACTCTGTACGTCAGTACCTGCGGTTTCACGTTCTCGAAAAAATGCGTTCATTTTCCACTTGCGTTGCGCAGCCGGACTTTTGTGCGACCGTACTTCGTATATTGGCCGTCATTGCCCGGCATCTGCTGCTAGTGCGGCCGTGATTAAGTGCGGCTGCACGCGCGTTCGCACTGCCTCAGTCTGACCCTAGCCTTAAACATCAACTTGGATGTTGCAGCTGCTTACTGTAAATTAACAACTCCTATACTTTGTGTAGCATCTGGTAATTTGTGGCTTACAAGAGAAAAACAAGCTATTTCAATGTAGCTCGTTTGTCTTGGCTCAGACCAGTATTTCAGGGACTCAAGTGTTTGTGAGGACAGGTACAATGCAAAATGTGGCGCCACTTTTTTCTTTTATATGAAATATTTCTTAATACATGTTTGCTAAAATTGTATTAAAGTAATCAGGATACACCTACATAACTATACATACAGGGTAATTCAAAGAGATTCGAAAAGTCACCGCACGTTCGGTGACTTTTCGTTCTCTTCAATTCGGTTCCTTTTGCCGATCCCATTTCGGTGACCCTGCGGTGTATTCAGCAAACACCACAGGGTCCCTGAATTGCAGGGAAAAGCTGCCGCAAACCACGGAAAAACCCGAGCAGAAGCCGATTACACGCAGCGAAGCCTCTGGAAAAAGCCGACACCGCAGACAGAGGGAGGTGAATAAATTAGGAAAATTAAATGTTTGAAAAGTGAAATGCTGTTTGCAAAGAAACTACTGAGCGAAAATGTCTGAAATTTACATATGAGGTCCAGGGAATGATAATAAAGAGGGCTGTTACAGAAAAAATAAGTAAACTTAAAAAAAAATCTGACTTTTAAAAGAGAAAAAAAAAAAAAAGGAAAAATATCCGAAAAAATCTATAAATAAAGAGACTCTTTACTGCAGAATTTTATAATGAACGGTTTATTAGATATTGAATTAAAACCGGAATATTTTTAACATTGAAGCCTATGGGATTCGCCTGAATAAATCTGCCGCATGAAACCACCGAATGGCAGGGCATTTTGGGAACCTTTCACTGCTGGTTTGTGTTCTCTGAATAGCCGAAGCAGTGCTTTTTCATGGGGATTTCACTGCCCTCGAACAGGCACCGTATGTTCAGGCAATTCGCCAGGATTTGGCCAAGAAAGGTAATCGCTGATTTTCAGCGTTCGGTTACCTTTCTCAAGCAAATTGGATCTCTTTGAATTACCCTGATAGTATACGGAATGTGAATGTGTGCCGGGTTGTCTGCGAGGCATGAAAACAAATGTTGCTGAGAGAGACAGAAATGAGGGGCTGACTGTGATAGGAGATAGTACGTGGTTCAATGAGTTGCATGGGAGTGAAGTTGTGGTTGACGGAGTGAAATGTGGACTGTCCCAAAGACAAGCAGGGTTGCATAAACATTTTTGACAATCAGGTGTCTCTCATCCTACCGTGCCCGAGCCTATGTGTGTGATTGCACACACTTTCTGCCCCTAAACACTGTCTGCCCATCTCTTCTCATGTGCAATGCTTTTGTGTGAACATATAATTGTGTCCTTTTGCAAAGTCTGAGTGTGTGCGTTTAAACTGGTGCATGTGTATGGGTTTGTAGCTCAGTGTGACTGCAGACTAAGAAATAAATGTATAGATAGTGTTGATGTGAGTATAAGAGAATTGGAGTGAAAAGTCAGTGTGTACATGCATACACGGTGTCTTTTTTACAATATGTGATTGTGTGTGATTAATATCTAAATACATGTGTTAAATTGTTTTTCATTTTTTGCATATATGTGGCAGGACTTGGGTAGGGTATCTGTGTATATATAAATGTGCATGTTTGGCACTTATTTTACTTCATATGCATTCCTTATGCTCATCCACTCATGTCTCTCACCCAATTCCCTTTCAAACAATTTTCACACTCATACCTGGTTTTAATTCATTCCCTCAATTCCCCCTCTCCTCTCTCACTTTTCAAGCTGCATTTACTTCATATTCCCCTTCACCCCTATGATAGGGGTTAATCTGAATTTCACCTTATAGTCCCTACTCCTTTTTGCCATCCTTCTACATTATCCTTGCTTCTTCCACTTCCCCCATTGTCTCTGTTCTCCCCTTCCCTTGTCCTGGTGTCTATGATCCTTGCCACCTCTGGCATCTTCATTCTCTGCTGCTTCTGGTGTCCTGTGCCTTACAACACTTGTATACTGGTCCAAACTTCCCCTTGCATTACTGTTTTGCATCTTCCCAAAATGTGTCCTTCTACACCTTACTATCCTCTTTTGGCATTGAGTAATTGCAAACATATCTCTCCTCCTCCTCTGCTACCTCTGTTTAAACTGAAGTTACCCCTGTGCCCAGTTACCCCTTTTGGAGTATGCCACAATCTCTCTTCCTCTATTTCACCATACACCTTTGTTGTCCTTTACACCATTATTAGTCCCCTCTTTAACATCTGTATTGAATTTATATTACTTCCTCAGAAAGCTAAGCTAGCAGCACTGTGTGCATTTTATGTGCACACATATCAGTTATTTCTAATAGTGCAGTATAAGTAAAATATGATTATTCCTTATAGTTCATGGAAGCTTTATAATCTATCCCTGAAAAGAAAGTGTTATTGATTGGTCCTGCCTGTCTGCTCTTAGTCAAGCTGATACAGTCTTTCTCCTAATCAGCCATGTTTTTCAGTCCCAGGGTGCTTGAGATCAGAGAGTGCTGGAGCAGAGAGGTCACAGTGTTTATTACCCTTGGATTGACGGTAAATTTCTGCTCATGACAGCTGCTTCTGGAGCACTTTGTCAGTCTGGCACATGGGGCATCAGACTTTGGGCCCTGTGTAAAGCTGCAGGAGCAGAGCCTGTCGAACGACAAACTAGCAGAAATGGAAAATAAACTGATTTAAGTTATTTGCTCTATTGTATAATTCTATACAATGAAATATTTGGAAAGGAAAATTAGTAATACATTGTGCATCTCTGTATCTCAGTCTCTCCTTTGTAATTTTACCTTTTTACATTCTCTAGCTTTGTTTCTCCAATTCTATTTCCTCATTCCAGTCTCAATTATAGATTTCATTCCATGGTATTATAAAATCATTATATATATATATATATATATACTAATGGCCTCATATATGCAGGAGAGACTACACAAAAAATGAGGGACAAATGTAACAAACTCAAGACCAGAGCAAACATGACTGACCTTCCTGTTTCTGCATTGTTTTACCAGCTTAGGCCCGTGTCAGACGAGCGCACTGCCGCTGAGTGCGCTCAGCTGTGCAAATCGCGATCCTCCTATGGAGGACCGCGCTTTGCAGCTCCGTTGATGCGCTTTCTTGCGCATCAACGGAGAGATTAGCTACACGGACGTTTGCTGCGCGCACAGTTCGTGCGCGCGCACAAGCGTGTGACCGGCCCCGTCGCTGCATCACGCGGCTGCGCCGGGCGCCGGTAAGTGCGGGCGCACGGGTGCACTAGGTGCGCTCGTCTGACACGAGCCTTAAACGTAACATATGCTAGTTGAAATTCCAAAATCAGCAAGCAGCTGAACAACTTGCCCAGCTGTTCCTCTTTCCATGTTTTTGTTTTTAATCCCAAATGGGAAGTGTTTGGTGCGTGTATAAATAAAACCCACCATATCTTTGCCTCTCCTTGGCTGAAAAGCAGCAGGAGGGGCTTGGAGCTGCTCAGTAGAGCGGCCTTTTGGTACATGTTAGGTACTCACTCTGTAAAGAGGTGCCGTGAAGTGGCGAGTGAGCTTACGTTGCAATGGCCATTGAAACAAACAAAAACCTCAGTTTTGTTGTACATGGAACACATAGAAACGAGCGCAGATGACACCTTTTTTCCTTGTTATGTTTTATACATTAACTGGGCTGTTACTCCTGGCAGTTGCTGCCGCTCCGTTGAGTATGGGCGCGACGCCATTTTTTCTGTATTTATGTATATCATGCTTGTAACACCAGTCCGTCGTTCTGCAGCTGTTCCTCTTTCCATGTTTTTGTTTTTAATCCCAAATGGGAAGTGTTTGGTGCGTGTATAAATAAAACCCACCATATCTTTGCCTCTCCTTGGCTGAAAAGCAGCAGGAGGGGCTTGGAGCTGTTCAGTAGAGCGGCCTTTTGGTACATGTTAGGTACTCACTCTGTAAAGAGGTGCCGTGAAGTGGTGAGTGAGCTTACGTTGCAATGGCCATTGAAACAAACAAAAACCTCTGTTTTGTTGTACATGGAACACAGCGCAGATGACACCTTTTTTCCTTGTTATCTATTTATGATTTATTTATTTTATTATTCTTATTTACAGCAATTGCTGGTATTTCCTTATGAAAAAAACTTCCAATGAGATTGCATGCTACCTTTTCATTTAAACCAGTCTTATTTTGCCATCTAGTGGACAGTTTATATTATTGTGCTTCTAGTAATTTAACATCAGGTTTTGAATTATATTTAAAGCAATCAGAAAAATACACCTATGGATGGAGAATGGAGGCTGCAGAGGGGAGCAATGGCAATTACTCTCCCCTGGATTATTATAACCCACATTCACATAGGATGTACCTGAAGGGTGGACATGTTCACCACCTTATATGACTAGTACCTCTTCCTGATGGCCATGGGTGGGAGGAAAGTGCAGAGGGAGACAATGGGGGTTATTCAGAGAGGTCCGTAATGTTGCCAAAATGTAACCGGACACTGAAATTCAGCGAACGGTGACATTTCGGGGCCATTCGGCTATTAAGAGAGCAGGCAGTTCACCAAATTTTGCCTGCACATACGGTGCTGTATGACGGCAGTGAAATCTCCCATAGAGAAGCAATGGTTAATCTATTCAGGGAACACCGAAGAACTGAGAAATGTTGCCGAAATGCCCTGCTGTTTGGTGGTTTATTCGTCAGGTTTATTCAGGCGAACCCCATAGGCTTCAATGTTAAAAATATTCCCATTTTAATTGAATATTTAATAAACTGTTTATTATTTTATTCTGCAGTAAAAAGTCCTGCTATTTATAGATTTATAGGGACCCTGCGGTGAATGCTGAATACACTGCAGGGTGGGGAACTTTGATTCCCCGAAGTGCAGGGAAGCACTGGGAACGAGAGGGCACTGAAATGTCAAAGTTGCCGGCCAGTATTCTTTACTAGCGATTAGATGGCCGGCGGAGGCGAGCAAGGTGAATGATTGGCTTAAACAGAACGTGCCCTCTGGCCGTTATGGATCTGCCTCACCCAAATCTGGGAGTTCCTGAAGTGTTTGCAAGCATCAGGGAGCCCGCATTCACTACAGCGAGACTACCAGAACTTCCGGGAGACTTGGGATCCAGAGCAGGCAAGTTTTTTTCTTACATGCTATGCAGATGTCTCGAATATAATGCGATCCCTCCAATTTTAAGGTAAATTTTTGTCAACAAAATCTAGCGATATACTCGAGTATCTACAGTAATATAATTAGGTAAGGTAATAGGCTTTTCTTATTCTTTCATGCAACAAGTGGTTGTCTCCAGTTCCATGGCATAATAGATATGCTGATAGATTATACGCACCAAGATGTATGGTACAGCAAATGTACTATGGTGCCTACACTACCACAATAAAAAAATATTTGAAAAATATACAGAAAACAAAAACCATTGTTTTTGATAAACATGAAAGATTTGATTATTCTCAGGGATCAAGTCAAATGGAAATGTATATGAACGAAGTTCCACCTCTATCTTTGCAGGGGAAACTGAGTTTCTATTGATCTCTGACACCATCAAGCTTTTTGTTTAGTCATAGGCCATAGGATTCATTGTTAGGTCACCCATAAATATATTTTTTAAGGAATATGTTCCATACACCATTAATATTAAATTTGAGTGGGGTGGCATGATCAGTGAGCGTTGCCAATGGTTAACAGATGGCACATTCTCACAATTATTTATTTACGACTTGGCCCCTGATTGTTCTCTTCAATAGAATGAGGGAATCTAACCGTTTTGTACTAATTATTACATGTCATGTACACTTTGATGCCCTCACCTGCACAGTTTTTGACTGACTCACATAAAGGTTGCTATGTGGAAATGGCTCCATCTACAGTACTGTCCAGTGGTACTGATTTTACTAATGAAGAAAAACAGGGGAGAAAACCCAAAATGTGTATAGGGAGATGTTAAGCTGCTTCTGCACAAATCTTAGCAAGAATTTCAGTAGTGTTTGAGGGGACTAGGGAACATGTGTGAAATCAGTCCAATGTTGCATTAAAACGTGTAAGGCCGGGTGCACACTAGCATTTTCGGCTAGGGTCAGACTAACGCATTTTTCACGTTGTCCGTGAAAAAGTGCGTTCGAACGAATGGACTTATTTTTTCACGGAATACGCAATAGCGGTCATACGATGCGCAGTTTCATCCGTGATTTTGTACGGATCATCAATAAAACACTCTTTGGGTCTGGACATTATGTTGGCCGGACATGAGCAGCGTCTGACGTCTCCTAATCACGCACACACGCCGATAGCGGACGCAGCGCACTCTGTACGTCAGTACTAGTGGTTTCACGTTCTCGAAAAAATGCGTTTGTTTGCCGCCTGCGTTGCGCGGCCGCACTTTTGTGCGACCGTACTTCGTATATTGGCCGTCATTGCCCGGCATCTGCTGCTAGCATGGCCGTGATTATGTGCGGCTGCACGCGCGTTCGCACTGCCTCAGTCTGACCCTAGCCTTCTTCTGCACACTAGCGCGCGTTATGATGCTTTTAATGATGTCCGTTGTAGCATATAATTAGGCGGATAGAGAAGAACACACGTAGTACGCGCGCAACGCATAATGAACACTGAATATGTCCGTCATGGAAACACCAAAGGCTTTTGCGCTAGGATTGACACCGTATAGATGACGTTGGCCGCATGCTGATGAACGTCAAATGAGTGCGCCTGCGCACTTGAACAGCTGAGATCAGTTTTACGACATGCGTCAAAATTAACACATCGTCTGGCCTCTACCAATCTCTTCTGTCATAAAGTGCGTCCTTTTTAACGCACTAGTGCGCAGAAGAAAATGCTAGTGTGCACCCGGCCTTAGAGAGCAAAACTGTAGACTTGTACACATTCGCATACATTGATCATTCACCTATGGCATTTATTCCTATTGTTTCAAATTGTTTACTCATTATTAACTCTTTATCTCTTCTACAAGGAACTGCAAGGCCCACTTTTTACTCTGGCTAAACACACGTCTATATCATGCTTTCTCACACGTTTCTACTCTTTACTTCTACCTTTCTCCTTAAATGGAACTCCTGCCCCTCTACCACCGACCCCAACACTATCTGCATCTCTCCCTCCCTCCTCTCATCCCACATGATGGCCTTGCATGAGCTCCTTTGTTTCCTCAGAACATGGTCTCCCTCTAACTCTCGTGCTGCCAATCACTCCCACTCCCACAAATCCCATTCCCACCTTCTCTTTCTCACCCTCCTGCTGTTACTGTATGCAGGTGACATATCCCCTAACCCTGGCCCCACAACACATCCAATACTTCCCTCTCATCCTATCTCCATCGCACATAAATCACCTCCCTGCAAGCCCAGCAACCTCATTCCCATAAACCCTCAGCGCCTGTCCTCTTTCTCCTGCGCCCTCTGGAACGCTTGCTCTGTGTGCAACAAACTCCCAGCAATCCATGACCTCTTCCTTTCAAACTCCTTCAACCTCCTAGCTTTAACTGAAACCTGGCTAACTCCCTCTGACACGGCCTCCGTTGCTGCTCTCTCACATGGTGGTCTACACTTGAGCATACCCCCAGACCGGGTGAGAGAAATGGTGGCGGGGTCGGAATCCCTGCTCCCCCACCTGCACCTACCAGCATTCTCCCTCCACCCCCATCCCTCTCCTTCTCCTCCTTCGAGACACACTGCATCCGCCTGTTCTCTCCTCTGGCCCTCAGGGTGGCAGTCATCTACCGCCCAGCGGGACCAACCTCCCAGTTCTTTGACCACTTTGCTACCTGGCTTTCTCACTTCCTGTCTTCTAATCTTCCATGCCTATGTAGCGCTGTGGTAAAATCTTGCTGTGGCAGTACCTATTTTTGGCCACAAGATGGAGACTATCGCGATCAGAGATACTGGATATTGGGACTACAATGCCCGGCATGCTTTGCAAGAAGACAGGAAGTGGGTGGGGACTGGAGACTTACATCCTCTGCCTCGTGGAGAAAGTTCCAGAGCGCGCCAGGGAAGGGAAGAGAGCAGACGCATCGAAGAGATTACGAGAGGGCCTAGGCCAGAGACCAAGAGAGACCTGTTAGTCCAGAGAAGATCACCCAAGCTGAGGAGAAGAAGACCCGCTGGGATCCAGGCATTGCTGCAGACCGGAGGAATCGAACAGAGAGCAAGCGGTGAGCTGGAAAAGCTGTGTGGAGTCAGACTAGTATCCCCAGTCAAGATCGGGTGGAGAGACGTCCTGGGTCAGCGGAGCCTAAAGCAATCGCCGGATGGATGAGAGGCCTCCAAGGCTGTTTTATGATTAAAGGAAGCTCTGCTGTTTTCTCTTTAAAGTCCACAGGGCCCCAACTGACTAGTCGAAGACCTTCCTTTAATAAACTCACTGGCCAGTTGAACAGTACCCGGGTACCACACACACACAGATACACTTTTCACATTCTGGGACTTAACCTGTGCAGGACTCATTTCCTTTTGCGAATCGGAACGGGGGTTAAAGACAAAGATACGTTCCGAATACATTTTCTCTTTTTCCGCTGCGCGTTTGCCGTAATACGAAGGGATTGTATGTTTGGGGTTTTGCTACGTATCCTTTTTCTGAACTATCGGGAAATTGCATTGCTTTTATGTTCGGTTGCGAATATTTTATTTTCCGAAATACGAAGCCTCGTGTTTCGTTTCTTTTCCGCTACGCGTTTTACCGGATACGAAAATACTGTAATAATACTTGTGAATACCGTGTTTCAACATCTGCTCAAATATTTTAGTAAACTATATAAATATAAAAACTCAGAACTGTGTTGGAGTATATTTATTCCCTAGTGCGGGGAGACTGACCCGTGGTTCATTTTCAGCGGCTCCTCCGGGAGTGAGCGCTCACGTGGGGGCTCGTTTCCGGGATCCAGTCTCTGGAAAAACCGCATCTAAAGGGTTAAATATGGATCCAGACACTGTTGCCGAGTGGTGTGGGGAGCACAGTAGTCAGTCAGAATGTTGTATAGTTATGGATATTCCAGCAGACACTTGGGCTGAAGATCAGATTCGCCAGGCCGTGGCCACGCTAGCACCAGATCATCGGGGTTAATACTGGACATT